>OX387661.1:21524640-22124640 GCA_947568875.1 Fissipunctia ypsillon | reverse complement strand
TTGTAATATACTTTGTTGTGTTGAAGTATCACTAAGGTAGAATAATAAATAAATAACTTCTGAATTAATCTTAGAATGTCACCGAGTTTTGGTTAAAGCAACTATCGCGAGAAAACTTGGTCCTCTTGGTCTGAAACCATTACCATTGGCGATCACTCTTCGTACCTTCTCTCTGTGAGGATAGTTTCAGCAGTTACAGAGTTCGTGATAAATTCTATTCTTTGTTCTTTTTTATTACATTTTATGAAATGATAACGTTATTGATATGCAAATGTGATGACGTGTTACATATTGGAGTTCTTTGTCTGACTACAGGCTAATATATTTCAGCTGTTCAAACTTGAAATTAATGTACACAATAAGTACATTAATTAGCTTTGCTTAATGACGCGCACTGATATCACTGTATAACAGTATCGGATTGTATTTTGATTCGATCTTGTAAGGACATACTTCATGATTCATGTTAGGTCACAGCGGTGGAAGTAAATGTCGTGCTTATGTATGACTTATTGATATCGTGAACATCGTGTATTGTTTGCGTGAGTTTCTTTTATGACAAAGGACAAAGTAAAAGCAATTATGTACCTGCTTCATAATACCAGCCTAGGTCGGGAAATATGTTTTTTCTTATTTTATAGGTAAACAGATGTAGTAAAATCTCTTTGGCTGTACTGTTTGTATGTGGCTGGTTTTGATAACATTAAATAGATGACATTTAAAAAAAGAAAAATAAAAAGTAGGTAAAAACGATTTCCCGCCATTTTTCAATTGTTTTTCTGCCCGCCAAAATGAGTGAATCTAAGAATCATACGAAGAAATTCGATACATTTTGAAGTTTTATTACAAACTGTGACCCGTGAATGTCATACTTCCCTATTTGAATCGGATTTTGCTCACAATTTCATGGCTTTTAATTTTTTTGTAGGGAAAATGCGACACAAGGCGCGAAAAAAACTCTTAACTCACTTAAAACACTTTGTAGTGTTTATTTTGGAAGTTAATTGTTTTTTTTTTTAAGTTTTTTTTTTTTCACTTTTTAGTAGGTCAATTTGTAATATATCTAAGTTACAATAGCCAAATGTCAACTGCTTATCACCGTTTACAAAATATTGCTTTTCCCGATGCAGGGACGATAGGAGAACATTACCATAGGCATTGTGACGAGTATAAATTCCTTAGCAACCATATTAAAGTAATCGAATCGCAACCCGTGAAATACTTTTTGTTGAGTAGTTCCGGTGGCCCGGTTCCGGTGGTCTTTATCATTAGTTGCACTTCACCAAATGGTGCTTTCCGAGAGCAAATGTATGATGCATGAGTTACTATAAAAAATATCTAAATCGCTATAGGTGTGCCTGTATTTGAGGACTTTCCTCGATTTCCATGGGATCCCCCTCATCAGATTCTGACTTGGTGACAATGAGACCTCGAAAGTATACCGGTTCAAACAAAAAAGAATTTTCAAAATCGGTCCACTACATTAAAAAAAAACAATCGAACATAGAACCTCCTCCTTTTTTGGAATCGGTTAAAAAATTAAAAGCTGTTCGTTAGTAAGCTCATCACATAGTCACATATTTTTGGTCACAACCCGCACCCCAATTGCGTAACACACTTACAGTAGGAATCAGTCTAATTTTTACAGTTCAACAACATTCATTGCGTTATTTACGTTGTTGAACAGAAAAACAATTTAAACATATGAAGCAATGGACTAGCAATATGCTTCTAAATCATTCAGATTTTGATTAATAGTGTGTTACGCAATTAGGGTACAGGTATCACATTCTTCTGACCTGAAATGAGTAGGCACCAGTAGGCAAATATTTATAACGTAAGACATGTCCGATATTTATGCATTCTGAGAGGTGACACATCTTTTTGAAGCCGATGCAATATCCTACATTTTGGCGTTGCTTATCTCGTTAGATAGGTAGTTCTGGTGTTTCTTCGATGTCACAATATTTGTGCCGCTACTTGTACACATGTTATCGATCACACACACATATTTGCTGTCTTCGATATTTACGAATGAATCATGATAGGTATTAGATATTATTGCCGAACTATCCATAACAATATATTTACTTACACTCGTGACTAAGTGTACCTATTGTATACGTTTCAAGGACAAAGAACCAAGTATATAGGTACCTATATGTCTCTCATAGGTAATGAAACCAATTAACAAAGTGTTAAAATGTACACATTGATATCGCTACTGTAGTAAATATTCTCATGGAAATAGCAAAGAATCCCACGGTCAATGTAAAGACTGTCAATATTTTACGTTAGTTTCCATTCTGTTTGCCTCTCTAGTACAACAGCACTGATATTTTCATAAACATGACACCATGGCTGCATTCTTTTGTTACTCCCACAGATTTAATAAATGTAACAGCTGGATGTGTGAAATTTTCGCAACAAAACCCAGCTTCCTTCTGTAGTCTGGAAGAAGTGTTGCATATACTCATCGTACAGACTCGAAACTAACGCAGCCATCTTGTTTTTCCAATACATTTCACAAAACAATTGCCCAAATGTTCATTCAACAGCGCCCCCTGTCAACGTGATTTGAGCGCCAAAATATCATTGTAGTAGTGTAAGTGCAGATATCCGCTAGGTGACGTCACACGTCGGTGACACGAAGATCGTCGACCACCGCCGATCACGATCGGGATCGGGAATCTTTATTGTTTTAAATTAAACAAAATGGGGCACGGCAATCATGCGCACTGAGCCGACACTTCATACACGAAAAGATTTAGAATATCATCGGATAAATCAAGAAAAAACTTGATTAAACACGAATGTCGACATAAACACCAAGATTTTATTGTTCACATGATTACGCCTATCGGTCAAACTACATTTTTTTTTACAATAAATTCCGTTATAATGTGTAACTTCTAAATTCCAACCAAATAATAGTAAGGAGACAAGCGCGTCAGTAAATACACCTATTTGTCTATCAATCGACTCATTAGGTTAGGAGTCAAAACAAAGCTCTCTATTAGCACATAATTAAGTAGCACGTAGATAAAAATCAACATTTGGAAACAAGGCAACAGTACCTCTATGTACTTGCTGCATAGATCTTGTTTATTGAATACTTCACCTTTGTAGAAACAGGAAAAACCATCTTAAAACTATACTACCTACTTTGATACACATACGATTTTTATTTTATGGTTAACTGTTTCAATAAGGAACGTCAACTCAAAATACAAGATTTTGGTTTTTGAAACACAAAATCAGCTTTTACTAACAAAAGCTAATTTTGTGTACAAAACCAAAAAAAACACAAATATTTGTGTTTTTGACAAGGTTCCTTTTGTCTGGTAAACAACCTAATTTAGTTGAAACATTCGGAGACTTCGTAAATTAATTAATATCTATAGCAACGGTACTCCAGTGTCAGGAGATAGTTTACGCAAACGTCCACAAAATCATGATCTACTTGTATCCCCACCAGACACAAACCTCATGTGATTGTCCTCAACGCGACCTCTTGGTTCTTCTGTTAATGACTCGAGAAAACTGGTTGCAAGAATAGTTTCTATTACGTTTTGGCAATCAATTTGTTTTTACTGTTGAATATTTGTTGATGGTTCGTGTTTTGAATAGTAGTGTTAGAAATAGTACTTTTTTTTTTGTAAAACTGTATTTTTAACGTGTACCACAATCCTTTGTTTTGTGTAAATAAATAAATAAATAAATAAATAAATAAATAAATAAATAAATAAATAAATAAATAAATAAATAAATAAATAAATAAATAAATAAATAAATAAATAAATAAATAAATAAAAATAGTGGTCGTGCGATTGAGACTGTTAGCTTCGTTCTATAATTAAAAATAAGCAGTTTAAAAAACTAAAAAAAAAACACTCTTTTATCACCCACTAAAAATGATAAAATGATGAAATTGACTTGCATATGATATAAATACCGCTTTGTTTAAAACGCTCCACGCTTTTTAACTTAGTCATTGGATATAAAAAACATTTTGGCAAAAAAGTTTTATATTTTTCACACTAGGCTCGCCCCCTATTACATGGGACTTGAACATAACTGGCGAGATGTGGGTGTACTATAGGTACACCTCTGCCCATCCATTCAGGGAAACAAGGCGTAATGTTATGTTATAAAAATGGGCGTTAATTAAAAATATACTTTTATTGTAACTAGCAGAGTTGACTGAAGTTGTGAATTATGAATGACTGTAATTGATAAACAAGTAGGTGCGGATTAAAAGAAATTGGGTAACTTCTAATTTTCCAACATTTCATTGCTTCGTTTTAAAAGAAGTTGACCATAACCCTACTTATTTTGCACTCGATTAAAAGGTATAGAAATAAAATAAAGAAAATACGTTTATTTGCGATAAACATGGCGCAAAAATACGTTTATTTGCGATAAACATGGCGCAAAAATACGTTTATTTGCGATAAACATGGCGCAAAAATACGTTTATTTGCGATAAACATGGCGCAAAAAAACAACACAAACACAAAAAAGAAACAAGTTGGGGGAAAATATGGTATCGTTGCACCCGGTAGCAACATCTTTGGACAGATATCATGAGATAACAATAAAATCTTTTCTTTTTTATCAGAAACTTGGTTTATCTTGACATATCTAGGTTTTACACACGACCTTAAAGTTTTGCAGGCAGCACTAAACTAGGTACTTTTTGAAGCATTTCTCTAACTAAAGTAACAGAAACTGATACGATATTACATCTTAATGCTGATAACAATAAATAGCGGTTACAAGCTGATAAGTACAATACAACAGATTAGTAACAGATATTGTCGTAGCAATCACAAGTCAATCAATTTCTCTGCATAATTAATACTGTGTTGATCGATTTAGCTACCTAACAGCCGAACTCAATAACCTATTTTCAGTAAAAGACAGATCGCTAGTCGGAGACAGTATAATTCTATCTGTCCTTATGTCAGGCCGGTAAGATTCCATAATCTCATATAGATTATTGGGATGTTAAAACCATAGATAGATAGGTCATTGGGTTCGGCCTTAAATCGATCAACACAGGGAGGTACTAGGTTCTATGAGGTCACCGTGACTTTAATTATAAAGGAATAAACAGAACCCTTTCTTGCTGAAAAGAAAGCGATCTGCTTAGTGTCGATATTTTCAAATCAGACTTGTTCAAGAGGCAAGAAGAACACGCTTACTATCCTGTTTTCGTAATCCATACTGACATACTACAATGATAATGTTCATAATCACATTATTATTGTAGTATGCTCGACCAACACCTAAGGAGGCTCTCGTTGGGCAGCTGGATTAAGGGCTTGATTCAGAAAGCGGTACTTCTGGACACGGCTCGCATTGTTAGGAGGTTCCTCTCTCTGGAGCCTTAACCGCCGGTAGCTTGGACCCTATTCCCGATACCGGTGGGCTACTATTTTTTATATTTTTAAATGTTTTTATACTTTTTATATTCTAATATTTAAAAATATAATTTATATGTATTTAATGAAATAAAGAAGATTCATAATCACTACTAAACTAATATTATCAATGCGAAAGTGCCTTACTCTAAACGGCTGACGGATTTGGCTTAAATTTAGCGCGCGGATAGACAATGACCAGCACCCTAATTGTATAACACACTATTAATCACAAACTGAATGATTTTGAAGCATATTGCTAATCCATTGCTTTATAATGTTTGAAAAATTTGTCTGCTCAATAACGTATACGTATAATGCAATGAATGTTGTTGAACTGTCAAAATGAAACCGACTCCTACAGTACCTAAGTGTGTTACGCGATTGCCCCGCTGGGTTAGGACACAGGGTACTTTTATCCCGTTCGTTAGTATGTTCCCGTGGTATAATTTCCGACCTACACGTGGGAAAAACTGCGGGCAAAAGCTAGTATACCACATAATTGACAAAACATGCGACTTACGTTCAAATATTGACGATTTAACATGAAACTAGCTACTAATGTTATCATTTCACCAAACCATGTGGAAACTGTCAAAATAAAGTGTAGTATTACTAAACCATCTCGGTTTCAGTCGGCAGGTGTCACTTTATTTACTAAATTCGTTCAAATGGTGACGATCCTGTCAGCTTACGGTTCGCTCGTGTTGGGAAAATAATGAATGGTAAAGTGATGACACATTATCCGTTATTCGCGGAATTTGGATGTAAGGACCAGTTTATAAAGAAGAAGCCAACAGAGGATTGCCATTTTTCTTATATAAAATTAAATAAACGGATATACATATTTGTTGGTAGCATAACACGCGGTTTCCTTCAGTACGTAGAGCATACAATTTTCGGCACTGCAACCTAATTACTTTACTTTACAATTTTTATTTTTATTGAACGAAGACAATAATATTAGTTAGGATGCCTAGGTAGTACACTAGGTACGCTAAGACACCCAGAGGATAGTGCGCAGGCTCGCAATAAACTCAAGATTCCGGTTCAACAAACCAGTTTCCAGCGGATAGTTTTCCCTGTTATAGCTACAATTGCCGGCTGCGAATGCAACATGCAAAACTTGTTGTGCACTCTTCACTATGTGGCTCGAGATTAAAAAATAAATATAGATAGATTATATATAATTAATAAAAAACATTGATATCTTACGGTCGGAAGACAACGTTTTTGAAAAAACAACACATAACTCCGGTGTAATCTTTGTCTCAGATTTGCTTAGAATCGAAACAAAAATTCGTACTCAGTTGTAGACAGATAGACACCGGCTGCCGGAATGACCGGAGTAGCTCAGCTAGCATGACTTTAACGACTCTGTCTAGTTGGCAGAGGACAATAAAAGTAATTAATTATTCAAGTTTAACACCGCTATAATTAAATTTTAAATTTTTAAATTTTATAACAGGTGACCGATGTAAACACCTTATCACTTGATTACTGACGTCTGTAGGCACCTGCAGCGTGAAGTTACGGCGCGATACGTTCGTCACAGCCATGTTTTTTACTGCTGTACTAACTAATGTTTTCAATTGTGCTAATGAAGTGCGAAGAACGTTTTATTTGAATTAGATGTAGAGGTACTTATAGATAGATTGGTTAGGTACAAAATATCTCGGAAGCCAGCAAGTCATGAATATAGTAATGGCTTACTTTCAGTTTAGCAAAGGTGAAACTAAAATGTCTAACTTATCTAAACTAATATTATAAAGAGAAAAGTTTTGATTTTTTGTATATTTGTTACAATTTCACGTTAAAATGGCAAAACAGATTTGTATGAAAGGCACATGGGTAGGCCATGACCTGGGTTAGGACAGGATACCCTGTATCCCGATACTCCCGCGGGGTCGAGACTTGTGCGGGTGAGTCCGCGGGGCGCAGCTAGTTGGCAAATATATTCGTTCTACTTTAGAAAAAAAATTAGGCGATTTTCTTTGCCATAAGTTGCAAACTAAACAAGTTCTTTTTATAAAACTTTATATTAAATCTTTTTTCTAAATCTTTAGCCCTCTTCAAGAAACAAAACTTCCTCAATATTAAAACTTATAATTAATTCAGTTGTCGCTACCTACTTACGTAACCTCTTACATAACCATTTTTTTGTCTAGACTCTAGTTTTCAAAAAGCGGTCCCCAAATCTATGCCAACCAGAGCTAGTAATCTAAAGGTCACCAGCGGTGGACCGGGTCGGTTAAGCAACAAACCTTGGTTTACAAGTTGGTGACCACTTTTCTCTTTTCGTAGCCCATTGCTGCCTGATAAGGGCTTTTGGTGTTATTTGGTAATGAAATCCGGTAATGAAATTAAAACTAGGCTTCTATGCCGCAATAGAGCTAAAAAGATTGTTGGTATTTCGTAAAAGCCCTTGAGATCACAATCAGATACAAGTACCTGACAAGTTATCGCCTGTGGTGGCCGGAGGGTTTGATTTCACCTCTTTTTTGAAGCTTTATTGTCGCAGTGGTCTATTCTAATGTTACTAAATTCGTTCACTTAGAAACAAAAGAACAAATTTATGCCCGGAAACGAAATAGAAACCAGTCTGTCTTCACCCGTATTAGTGTTGTAAGTATATGAACAATAGAGATGATTAGCCACCTTCCACCTCTCGCACAACAAAGGAGTTCGTTCAGTGTCACTAACAGGGTGACGGCCGTGTAGCGTGAAGTAGCCAAAAACGTCGCATTTCTATTTCCTGGATTTCCAATAGTATGTAACATGTGTAGAAGGGGCTCGTGGCTTCATTATATAATTATATGAGCCGCACGGGTCGACTGAAGGTTAAGTTACGCTTGCCGAGACTCCTCCGTGCATCAGAAAGCAGGTTAAACCGTTGGCTTTCCTTTGTAGATCTTTGACAGCCGTTATGGGTAGTCAGAAGCCCGAAAGTCTGACAACCAGTCTTACCAAGAGGTATCGTATTACCCAGTAACTGGCAGGCAATCGCTCCATGTAAAATACCGGTATTCAGCTTCATCCGGTTAGACTGGATGCTGACCCCAACATAGTCGGAAAATAGACTTCAACGTGATCGTAGATACGATTTTTTTAACTTTTTGCCATAGACAGGTACCTCGCTGGTTCTCCTACCTACTCTGTGGAATAAGTTCCAGGATTTGCCAGTCCTGTTGACATTTTCATCGAATTATTTGTTCTATCCTTCAGAGCTTTTGGGAAACCCTTTAGTTTCGAAAACCTGGACAAGTGCGAGTTCGCATACGAAGGGTTCCGTACCACTCTTTGGGTACGGAACCCTAAAAACAGCTCCGGAGAAGGGGAAGCCCACTGAGCATACTATTTGGAACTGTTACGATGGTAATTGGATAGTGGGGTGTTTGGCTGACGACCATTGTGAAAGCAACATTTTCCTGTTTGAAAAAGTGTGTTTACATCCGTTACATACTCGTACTTATATCCGCACCCCGCAACAGGTGACGCTTGTCAAAGGTCACCCATATTTACAAAGCAGTGGCACCTACAATAAAACAAGCACATAACAATTGCAGGCAAACACACGGGGCGCTGTAGTAAACATCCGTAATACTCTATTATGTTTGGTAAACAATATTCCACGACAGGTGGCTCATATTGTGGATTTACGACAAATATGGAGTTTGTAGCAATATTTTATGGACATCACTTGTTTTGGGAATTAAAAGATAAGCAAACATTGATTCTGCGCAATTAAGATGTCAGAAGTCGAAATCAAACGCAAATCGCAAGAACTATCAGATACTTTATCAACATTATTCCAATTATTTTTCGTGAGAAACTTTCGCTTTTTTTCTCAAGAAACAATTGATCAGCAGCGCGACCTTGCAATATCAAACATGAAGTCATTTGTCAGCGGCCATTGCCCAACAAGTCATTGCTATATAATATCCATGACGAGGGATAGCGAGGTCGCGCGTTTCCTATTGCTAAGGGCGACCAAACACCACAATGTAGTCAACCAGTCACCCTTCAAAACACGTCCAGACCGACAGCAAGATTGGGGTTCATCCAAGTCAATCTTCAACGCTCCAAGCTGGCCACAGAAGAACTCCACATGGCGGCTCAGGCGAAGGGAGTTTCAGTAGCACTTGTTCAAGAGCCCTATGTAGGAAGAACAGGTGTGATGAAACAAAGCCCCGGCACACGAGTCATCCAGTGCAGCCTCAACCGCCAAAAACCAGTGAAAGCGGCGATTGTTGTTTTCGGGAACAGCCTGGAGGTCATCCACGACCCCCAGATTGTGACCGAGAACATCGCCGCCGTTTTGCTGAAGGTGGGTCGGCTCAGCTTTGGGGTACTGTCGGTCTATTTTGAGGGTGACCAAGACCTTGAACAATACCTATCCGCAACACACAATACCATTCACACACTACACACAAACAATATCCTGGTGGGAGGTGACGTAAACGCCTGGAGCCAGTGGTGGGGAAGTGTTTCCGAAAACCATCGCGGGGCGTCGTATAACTCATTTCTCAATGAGCGGGATCTCCACATCCTCAACACGGGACAAACTCCGACGTTCGAGACCTACAGAGGAGACAGGTGGTGCACAAGCATCGTTGATGTAACGGCATGCAGCCTGTCGCTGCTAGGCAAGGTCGAGGAGTGGCGTGTAGAAAGGAGTCTTACGACATCGGACCACAACGCAATAACCTTCTCGATGCGCTTAGAGAAGCCCTTGGAACCCCTAAGGCCTGTCTCGACGCGCATCTACAACACCAAGAAGGCAAAGTGGTCTGACTTCAGCACGCACTTCAAGACTAGTCTGGCGGACAGCGACATCACACCAGTCAGAGTCTCGGACGTCTCGAACCCAGAGGATCTGGAGAAAGTGGTCAACACCTACACACAAAACATCCACCGCTCATGCGAGGAAGCGATCCCAAAACTGGGTTCGCCGAAACACGACGCCAAGCCCCCATGGTGGAATCCTTCTCTGGAGCGTCTTAAAACAGACGCCCTGAGGAAAAAGAGAAGGATCCGGAATGCAGCCGCAAGTCGGAGACACTTCACCATCCAGGAATACGTGCTGGCTAAAAACACATACACCACAGCAGCAACGGAAGCAGCCACAGCAAACTGGAAGGAGTTCTGCTCGAAGCAGGACCGAGAGAGCATGTGGGACGGCATCTACAGGGTACTAAGGAAGACAGCCAGAAGACAGGACGACGCCCTCCTGAGAAACACCGCGGGCGAGACGCTCAGCCCAGAGCAGTCTGCGGATCTTCTGGCAAAAACCTTCTACCCTGACGACTCAACGGATGCCGAACAGCAATACCACACAAGCCTGAGGAGGCTCGCGGAGGAGAAAACACCACAAGGTCTGTCCGCTGACGATCCACCCTTCACGACCGCGGAGCTGGAAATGGTTCTCCAAAACCAAAATCCGAAGAAAGCCCCCGGTCCCGATGGATTAACAGCGGACATCTGCACAGCGGCAATAAACTGCGATAGGGAGGTGTTCTTAGCGATAGCCAACAAGTGCCTGTCGCTGTCACACTTCCCGAAGCAGTGGAAAGTCGCCCACGTGTGCATCCTCCGCAAGCCAGGAAAAGACGACTACACCAGCCCAAAGTCGTACAGGCCAATAGGCTTGCTCTCGGTCCTAGGAAAAATCGTCGAGAAGCTCCTAGTAGGTAGACTCCAGTGGCACTTCCTCCCTACACTGAACACGAACCAATACGGATTCATGCCGCAGCGCGGGACCGAAGACGCCCTCTATGCCCTAATGGGGCACCTACGAGCCGAAATCAAAGCCAAAAAGATCGTGCTTTTGATATCATTGGACATAGAGGGGGCCTTCGATAACGCGTGGTGGCCAGCACTCAAGAGACAGATGGTAGTCAAGAACTGTCCCAAAAACATCTACGCTCTCGTCACCTCATACCTGGAAGACCGGAACATCAGGGTCAACTACGCCAGAGCGACTAGCGAGAAGGGTACCACGAAAGGATGCGTCCAGGGCTCCATAGCCGGTCCGACGTTTTGGAACCTCATCCTAGACTCGCTCCTACACAAAATGGCTAGTAAGGGGGTATACTGCCAAGCCTTCGCAGATGACGTCGTCCTGGTTCTCTCGGACTTCGCGACCGGTCCCCTGCAGCAGTCAGCCAACAACGCGTTAGACATAGTATCGGAATGGGGCGTCCAGAATAAGCTACGTTTCGCCGCGCACAAGACCAATGCGATGGTGTTAACGAGGAAGCTAAAGTACGACGTTCCGGTACTCCGCATGTCGGGCGTGCGGCTGAGCCTGGTCGAAGAGGTCAAACTGTTAGGTCTCATAATAGACTCTAAACTCACCTTCAACGCGCACGTGTCTGCGACCTGTAAAAAGGCCGCAGACATCTACAAGCAGCTGGCATGCGCGGCGAGGGTGACCTGGGGTCTCAACAGAGAGATAATCAGGACGATATACGTGTCGGTGATAGAGCCCATCGTGATGTATGCAGCGAGTGCGTGGGCCCCTGCGGCTGAGAAATTGATGACGAGGAATCAGTTTGACTCACTGCAGAGGGGCTTCGCGCAGAAGATCTGCAAAGCATACCGCACGGTGTCTCTGACATCGGCACTAATTCTGTCAGGCCAACTCCCCCTAGATCTCCGGGTAATCGAGGCCGCAACCCTGTTTAAGATCAGAAAGGGACATTCCCAAGAGTTCGTACCACCGGGCCGCGAGCTGGAGTGCAACGTGCCCCACTCCCAAAACCCCCACCCGTCGCTACTCACAACAACAGAGTACGCACGCCTGGAGGACTTGACTCCCGAAACGCTGGAAACCCACCAAGTAATCGGTCCCCAGATATACACCGACGGCAGCAAGATAGACGGGAAAGTTGGAGCTGCCCTAACTTGGTGGGAGAACGGAAAGGAGTCAAAGTTCTGCACCTTTGGCCTTGAGCCTCACAACTCAGTCTTCCAATCTGAAATGTACGCTCTCTTCAGAGCTGTCAGGATGGCAAGAGAATCCAAGGCGGCCTCCGTAAGCATCTTAAGTGATTCAAGATCTTCACTTGACCTGCTGAGGAGACCGTCTGTCACTCACCACCTGGCACTTCAAATCAAGAGAAGCGTCCGAGAGATCAGAGAGGAGGGCAGAGAGGTGAGGCTCTTTTGGCTCAGGGCCCACGTGGGAACTGCTGGGAATGAGAGAGCGGACGAGCTGGCCAAGGAGGCGGCTCTAAACACCGGGACAGCCGACTATAACAAGGTCCCCGTATCGTTCGTGAGGAGGAAGATACGGGAGGAGACTATAAAGAGGTGGCAAGCGCGATACGAATCCTCGAGTACAGGAGCGGTCACAAAAGTGTTCTTCCCAGACGTCTTAGCGGCGAAGAGAACACTTAGAGACGCAGTTCTCACACCGGTCCATGTACAAGTCCTAACAGGGCACGGAGGATTCTCAGCGTATCTCCACCGCTTTCATCTCAAAGATAGTCCCTCGTGCGTCTGTGACCCCAGCTGCGAAGAAACAGTCTGGCACCTGCTCTTCGAATGCCCAAGGTTTATCCGAGACAGAATGGAGCTGGAAGAAAAGTTCGGAACCCAGCTAAGCCAGTCCACACTCCACACCATCATGGAGAGACCGGCTTCCCGAAAACCATTCTTGGCATTCGCGAGCAAAGTCGCCACAGTTGCAGCAGCGGCCAACAAAACGGACGCAACCTCGTATAGTCGGAACCGACCACCCACCACAACAACCATACAACCAACTCCAACCACAACAATCACCACACTGACAACGACAACACCAACACAAATTGTAACACACACATCACTCACAGTTACACAAGCCACACACACAAACACCAACAGCCAGCACCAACGGCCAGTACCAGCTAGAGCAGCACCACCAGCAGCAGCAGAAGCCAGCTCACGACCAGTCCCAAGCACCATGCCCATCTCGGAGTTCCTGGCATGCGGAGGAGACGGAGTCCCAGGCGTCAGACTGCGAGGCGTCGCCCTCTTCATGAACCAAGAGGGAGAAAAGTTGGGCGTAAGCTTCTGCGTAGGCTCGAGCCGAGCTGGAGCCCGGATACCAATTTCGCCAGGCCTTGCCGCCTTGATCAACGGAAGCACGACCAAAACGAGCATGAAGGGCAGCAAGTACGCCGCGCTGCCGCAGGTGGTAGTAGCCTCTCACCGATGCCGTCTATTGCGATTCAAAGGAAAGACGATCGCAATATTCGAGTGGCGAGAGGAGAACCCATTTGCACAGGCAAGCTCGTTGCTCCTGAAGATCAGGGAGGTAGGAGAGTTCGTGTCGGTCCCAGCCCGTACCATCAGCATCGACGCGATGATGATCGAAGGCGAGAGAGGAGACGTCGCAGACCGCTTCGGCTGTTTAAAAGCCTCAGAACAGCATGAGGTAGTCGTGTATGAGGACAGAGGGGAAACTTTAAGTTTCCTCAAAGCCCCCAGACACCCAACAGCCAGCGCGACGAGCCCCACAACAAGCCCGATCACTCAGAGCGGATCTGAGAGGGCCCAGCAGAAGGCAGCCGCCGAGAGAGCTGCTAAGGGGCAGAGCAAAACCACCAGCCCGGAGGACAGGGCCCGGTCGAGGAGTCGCCTGAAAGCCTTCGGCACTTTCCTCAGTGCACTGCTCCCTAGCACCAGCCGCGCATCACCATCCCAGAAGCAGGAGACAGCGGTGGAGAGGTTCTTCAAAAGAAAGGGAAAAGAACCAACACCACCGAAACCCACGCCAACAAGAGCCGACAGAGGGCAAGTCAGCCCGCCGACCCTCGCAGTTAGCTCGGGCGCCACGGACCACGTAAAGAGCGCCTTCCTCGAGTACGTAGCAATCGTGAGAGCGACCAGGGAGGTCAATCTCATGAAATGCCAGAAGATCCTGCAGACCTTCCAGAGAAACACAGAAGGCCTGCTAAGGGTACTGCTCGAGGAATCAGGGGCAGCGGTGTACGACAACGTCACATCTCAAGTCATCAAAGGGGTAATGACGGGGTCGTACATGGCAGCCTATAGCGCGAAGAGCGGTTTTGTGGCCCTGGACGAGAAGGAGACGGAGCGCTCAGGCAAATTAAAATTCAGCGTGCCAAACGACGACCCGATAGTGGTTACCGCAAAATTCACCAAGATCATGCTGGACGATAGGATCCTTGAAATGGCACAGTCCATTTTGGGGGCCTCAGATATCCCAGCATCGCGGGAGAATTGGGCGGTACCCAATATCAGGTGGGTCAACGGGGTTCCGGGTTGCGGCAAGACAACCTGGGTGGTAAAGCACTTCGATGGGGACAAGGACGTCGTAGTCACCACGACAACTGAAGCTGCCAAAGATCTGAGGGAGAAGCTCGCGCACCGCTTAGGAGATCAAGTAAAGAAAAAGGTGCGCACTATGGCCTCAATCTTAGCCAAGGGGTTCGGGAGCCAAGACAAATGCTACCGTCTCACGGTAGACGAGGCTCTCATGAACCACTTTGGGGCCATAGTTATGGCGGCGAAGTTGTCCGGAGCGAGCGAGATTGTCCTCATCGGAGATGTAAACCAGCTTCCATTTTTGGACAGAGAGAACCTATTCCCGTTAAGGTATACCCGTCCAAATCTGGTGGCTGGCATCACCCAGGAGTTAAGTTGCACACACCGCAATCCGATGGACGTGGCCTTTGCACTGAGCGAGATATACTCCGGTATATACTCCTCCAAGGTAACGCTGTCGCGGGTCCACTCCCTGAAAGTGGTTGGTTATACGGGAGCGCAGATACCGAGCACCGCAAAAAATACCCTGTTCCTGGTTTATACACAAGAGGAGAAAGCCACTCTTGTGAGCCAGGGATACGGGTCCGGTGAAGGGTCGCGCATGTTGACCATACACGAGGCTCAGGGGTTGACCTACGACAGCGTCATAATCATCAACACCAAGTCCAGGAGGCTCCAACTCCACGACAGCGTCTCCCACGCGGTAGTGGCGGTGTCGAGACACACAGTCAGTTGCGTCTATTACTCCGACGACGCCGATGACGCCACAGGCCGCTTTGTAAAGAGGGCGATGGACGCGTCTACCAAAATGGTCGTCGACTACAATCTTAAGACGGCCATGCAGCATCGAGACGCGGCAGTCGTGGAAGCACTACTCGGCTTAGCGAAATCCCTGGTCAGAACACCCCGCCTTACATAACCTCCACCAAACACGTCCCATTCCCAACCCCAAAACTAACGTCCCTAACCATTGTAAAATTGTAGAACTGTATTTTAGTAATAATAATAATCATGTAAAGCTGCATGGCAGAGCGAGTCTGTCATACTCACACAAAAGTCCCGCCGAGGGTGGCGCTGTGTATCCGGTCGTTGAGTTCCCTAAAATATGGTTGAGCTGAACGGCGCGGATGTGCTCGTCATGCCCGTGAACGGACGCCGTCGGCCGGGGCTGGTCGGCTCGCACTGCCATGCAGTTATATAGTTCCCTGTAATAAATAATGTCACTGTAATGATTGTGTGTAATGTTCCCTGTATCATGTTAATTCTAATTAAAAATATGTAATTTAATAGTAAATAGAAAATTACAAAGTAATGCCTGTGTATTTATTAACATAAACAAAAAAAAAAAAAAAAAAAAATAACATATATATTATATATTCAAATACTAACATATGCATGTGTAAAAAAAAAAAAAAAAAAAAAAAAAAAAAAAAAAAAAAAAAAAAAAAAAAAAAAAATATTATATAGATGGACTCACGTAGGTTTAATTAGATCATTAAGATTTAGATTTAAGTTGTCCCATGTAGGAGTACTTGTAACTGTAACATCTCAGAAAACTCTAAACAATTTCAAAAACTATTAAATAAAGGCGCGGACCCCCATGTCCGCGGTAGAATACTCATTTTAAAAAAAAAAAAAAAAAAAAATATCCATGACGATGCGAATTTAACACAATAACGTGGACACAATCAATGTTTTAGTGACAGGTTCTATTAAGAAGAACAATGTGCAATGTGTGGCCAAATTCTCAGAAATGTCAGCCATACAATGACAAAAATTTGGTCCTTTTCTCCAAAAAAAAAATAATAATCCTAAAAGTGAAACAGCGAATTTCACCTAGAATTGTTGCATAACTTGCATATAAAACGATTGAACGGCTTCCTTTAATAAAACAAACCATGCTGCTGATAAAGCAACTGTTAACAATAAGCGTAAAGCAATCAAGCAAGCGAATCTGAAGCGTCCCTAATTGTTCGCTTTGATTGGTCCATTGACTATTAAGTACAATTTGCAAAAAGTCTGATTGGTTTCTTTTTTTCAAAGATGTGACAGCAACAAACCTGAGCAACAAAGCTGGATGGTGGGTGGTAGGTAGGTGGTTGGTAGGTGGTTGGTAGGTGGTTGGTAGGTGGTTGGTAGGTGGTTGGTAGGCGGTTGGTAGGTGGTAGGAAGGTGGTTGGTAGGTGGTTGGTAGGTGGTTGGTAGGTGGTTGGTAGGTGGTTGGTAGGTGGTTGGTAGGTGGTTGGTAGGTGGTTGGTAGGTGGTTGGTAGGTGGTTGGTAGGTGGTAGGTAGGTGGTAGGTAGGTGGTAGGTAGGTGGTAGGTAGGTGGTTGGTAGGTGGTTGGTAGGTGGTAGGTAGGTGGTAGGTAGGTGGTAGGTAGGTGGTAGGTAGGTGGTAGGTAGGTGGTAGGTAGGTGGTAGGTAGGTGGTTGGTAGGTGGTAGGTAGGTGGTAGGTAGGTGGTAGGTAGGTGGTTGGTAGGTGGTTGGTAGGTGGTTGGTAGGTCTAGCTCTTATTGCGAAGATGAGAGATGGATTTCAGCTCACCAAAGAAGGGTGGCCTCTACCCAAGGGTTAATACGTACAGAGCTAACTTTTATTTAATTATTAATTAATTTGTAGTGGGATGCAACGTGTGTCGACTCCCTTGCGCCATCCCATCTTCCTAGCACGGCGGGCTGTGCCGGGGCGGCTGCTGCGGGTGCGGAAAACCTCAAACGGCGCAAATACTCGAATCTTACTGGGACTTATATATTTGAGCCGTTTAGAGTTGAAACACTAGGGCCGTCACTAGGGTCCGAGTGCCCACTTAGTTTTTGAGACAGACGTTTTTCTACATGTGACCAGAGGGCTGGCCTATATTTTGGCCAAAGAATCAGCATTGCCATACAATGTGGCAAATGCTGCCAGCGTTTTGGGCACTTTTCCTGTTGACAGCGATGCGGCCCAATTTTTTAATGCCCTCTGATTATTTCTCCTCCTTTCTTATATACTTGTATATATTATTATTATTTTAAGACTGTTAGTTAGCTTTTAAATTATATAAATAGTTATTATGTCATAAAAATAAAAAGTTCAAAGTACTACTGAGTTAGACCACTTCTAGTTACGTTCCTGCTAATAAATATGTTTTAGAAAACGTTTACAAACATTAACTTCGAGGCAAACTGCCTGGTAGATATATATAATTCAGATTTCTGTATTTTATTCGGAAACTAAAGACTATACCTAAACGCTGAAAGGGAACCTTCTTTTTACAATCAACATTACTTGTGTGTAACACTTACCTAAGCACTAAGCAGCACTCCGATGCATTTGTTTAACTTCAAGTCCAACTTGAGCCAGCAGCCTGACGTGTTAGCGCATACATACCAGGTAACTGTTTCCAGCTCGTTATCAGAGCATGAAGCGCCGGTACTTCTGTGTAGCTGGAGCTGCCGAGCTCGTCAGCTGTGGCTGCTGGTTACTGATTTCAAGTCAGTTTTCTTTCCAACGAATACTTCTCCTTTTCTAAAAGACAATAGTTCTAGATCACTCACTCCGGTGTGTTTTCCCCATTTCTTCTGAAACTTTGCAGATTGCAGCCCAGAGTCAGAAATGTAGACCACTGCCTAGGTATGCGTCATATAATATGTCTGCGGCTGAGATCTATAAACGTTACCCGTCATCTAGTTGCTGCTTGACACTTGCGTGTCAGTAATGCTGCAGCCACATTATCGCGGTAAGGTGAACTACACTTCGCGCGCTCTCTCTCGCACAACGCTCGGAATCTCGCTGTGTAAGAGAGAGCGTGAGGAGTGTAGTTCGCTTTATCGCGACAATGTAGCCCTAGCATGACAGGAATAACGTGCTCCATGTTATAGATGTCGCCTGAGTCTTCGTGTAAGTTTAGTCTACCGCGACTTCGCCTCGCTGTCATTGTACCGTTTGTAAATATATTTCTATTTCTAGGTCTAGAGGACCTCCACGGTACAGAGGCGGCACATTCGCCTTTCGTTCGAAAGGTCACGATGTCTCTTCCCGTATCAGGACAAACGACAGCCTAGTTTGGACTCGTGACTTTTACCCACATTGTATGTACTTGTTGGTCCCACAAATTCAGAGTTTGTGTTTGTTACTGCCGGCCCCTAGGAGTCAGAAGCAGTTTAAAACGAACCAATTTATCAAAGTTTTGCTGTGACTCGTTGGTGACACGTTTTACCCAAACACACCAATTTTCTAGTCTAGCACTTACAATAATAGTCATAACAATTGGTGATTATCGCGAACTGCTCGTCCCGTCGTGCGCCCGCGCATCCTTGACACTGCACAATCCATAGAAATACGAACATAACAGCAATTTCATGATGAATTATTATATTTGAATACCTGTTTCGAATGAAATTATGCTTTTTCTATACAAAATATTGTTTAAAGTAAACTCGAGGAGTCGAGACTGTTTATAATGAGAAAAAGTTTCTTTTTTTTGGAAGATCTAGTGCATCCTGCGCTTTGGTAGCTTCTAGTGTTACAGGGTTACCTAAGTAGTTGTAGAGCTTCTATTGATAAGTAGTTGTAGAGCTTCTATTGATAAGTAGTTGTAGAGCTTCTATTGATAAGTAGTTGTAGAGCTTCTATTGATAAGTAGTTGTAGAGCTTCTATTGATAAGTAGTTGTAGAGCTTCTATTGATAAGTAGTTGTAGAGCTTCTATTGATAAGTAGTTGTAGAGCTTCTATTGATAAGCCCCAACCTGCGACAAGTTTATATATCGCTTGGTGTCCTCGACACGTGGAGCTTGGTAGAAATGGTATGTTTTTAATTTCAAGGTGATTATGTAAATTATACGAGTAAGTACCGCATACCTAACGTGGATCACCTTGAGGTTGAGCGTAGATGCGCATGCGCTCGCGGTAGGTACCTACATTGAAGTTACTACGGTTTGGAATCAGATTGTTTTGGTTTTGTTTTTTTCTTGTGGGTGTCAAGTCTAGTTTCATTCAGAGCCATATTTTATGTTATGTGGAGCCTGGCCCTATGTTTCATCATCACCACCAGGCTGCAGCAGGCCACAGGTCGACATCACCATCAGGCTGCAGCAGGCCACAGGTCGACATCACCATCAGGCTGCAGCAGGCCACAGGTCGACATCACCATCAGGCTGCAGCAGGCCACAGGTCGACATCACCATCAGGCTGCAGCAGGCCACAGGTCGACGTCACCATCAGGCTGCAGCAGGCCACAGGTCGACGTCACCATCAGGCTGCAGCAGGCCACAGGTCGACGTCACCATCAGGCTGCAGCAGGCCACAGGTCGACGTCACCATCAGGCTGCAGCAGGCCACAGGTCGACGTCACCATCAGGCTGCAGCAGGCCACAGGTCGACGTCACTATCAGGCTGCAGCAGGCCACAGGTCGACATCACCATCAGGCTGCAGCAGGCCACAGGTCGACATCACCATCAGGCTGCAGCAGGCCACAGGTCGACGTCACCATCAGGCTGCAGCAGGCCACAGGTCGACGTCACCATCAGGCTGCAGCAGGCCACAGGTCGACGTCACCATCAGGCTGCAGCAGGCCACAGGTCGACGTCACCATCAGGCTGCAGCAGGCCACAGGTCGACGTCACCATCAGGCTGCAGCAGGCCACAGGTCGACGTCACCATCAGGCTGCAGCAGGCCACAGGTCGACGTCGGGCTCCAATCTCAGCTTTCAAGGACTACTTAGGTTAGGTAGTTTTAACTCAATATGTGCTTAGATCACTAACTATTAACTGAAACAACTTTATATATTACCAGTATTACAATATAATAAGTTCAAACAATGTAATAAAGACAAAGTAGTGTGGGGAAATTGCGTTGACGTAGAAAAACTCTTTATTTTACAAAAAAGATGTATAAGAATTCTTGCGAATATAGACCAAATGCAGAGCTGTAAACCTTATTTTATTAAATATAAAATGCTCACTTTAACAAGCATTTACATTATGGAAGTAAGCAAGTTTGTTAGAAAACATGCGTCGTTATTCCCTGTGGCTAAGAATCAAAGACCGCTGCAACGCTCCTTAAGAGTAAAAAATGAATTAGCATTGTCGAGTTCAAAACTAGCTATGTTTCACTCAGGACCTCTTGTAATGTGCATAAAAATTTATAATAAATTACCCAATGAGATTAAAGACATAGAATTTGACAATAAATTTGTAAACGCACTTAAAATGCACCTAATACAGAAGTGTTATTAAAGCCTAAATGAGTTCATTCTGTAATATCTTTATTTTGTAGATTATTTGAAGATTGACGCAATGTAATAATGTAGAAATGTAATAAAGACATCCAATATTAAATTAATTAATAATGAAATGATGACAATAATAATGTAATATAATATATATTTTTTTTAAAAACTTTATGTATTAATGCATGCAATAATAATTTAATTTATAATTAAGAAACAATGTTGCGGTGCCCTAGCAGGGTTCATGTACGAAACTCATATTTGTAACAAGACCTTATAAACGACATGAATGCAATAAATAAATAAATAAGACAAAGTACATACAGGGTGTAAGGGACAGCCCTCCGCAGACCAACAGGGTGCATTCAGCTCCTTATTTTGAATCATAATCCACCGGAAATGTTCTCAGGAAAATTTTCATATTTTTTATCGTATTTTCAGTTACTATTCCTTTATTTCAATTTTAAATTACATTCTCTGTACGCAGCACTCCATTTATGTAAATAAAACAGCTAAATCAAAAAATCAGCAATGGATGTTGAAATACTCGGCGGCCGAAGGCTCGCTGCGCTGCCTTTCGCTACGCTCGTTTTGCTACGGTAACAATACATTGCGTGTGAGGTAATAAAACAAATCAGGTTTATTGGGTTCCCATAACTTTCCTAAAATAATTTCATGTACCGGTCATCTTAGTATGATATACTGAATTCACCCCATTAGTCTGCGGAGGGCTGTCCCTTACACCCTGTATTTAAAACATGAAACGATTGCCTCTTACAAAGGTCTCAGCAAAAGTCCTCACATAAAGTGTTCATATACGAGTAGGTATGAATGGTCGCAATCGCGACGCTGCTCTTGAGTATGTTCTCAGTTCCCCGCTGAAGGTTGAGCCTATCTTATGGATGCTCACGTTCGGCTCGGGATACAGCAGCGCGCGCAGCTCGTCTCGCCGCGGCCCATCACGCCGCTCCGGTGACGTCACTAAACTTTGTAAACAAAGCGCGGTCAAAGGCAATCGCCAACAGTAGTTTCAAAAGAAAATGATTCCTTCGTTGTCGGATGCAACTCACCTCGTTGTCGGATGCAACTCACCAAGGGGAATCTTAATACCCAGAAACTGGGTTGTGGATTTCCGTTAGGCAGTCTTAAAATACAGGTATTCTGCTGCTTCCGGTTAGACTGGAAGTCGACATGGTTGGGAAAATGCAATTTATACTTATCACAACCATTTTTCAGAACCCCCGTTGTTTATAGGAAACTGTAGCCCTGTAGGAAACTGTAGCCCTGTAGGAAACTGTAGCCCTGTAGGAAACTGTAGCCCTGTAGGAAACTGTAGCCCTGTAGGAAACTGTAGCCCTGTAGGAAACTGGTTGATGAGATTCACCTCTTTTGATTACCTTGCTCTGTGTATTTTATGCAAATAATTTTGATCTCTTATAACCCTACCCAACTTGTGTTGCCTGTAGCTAGAAACGCTGCAGATGACCTAGCGCTGATGCCTATCTATGACAGAGCCGTCGAACTTGAGAGTGGCTGCGGGTACGGTTAGACAGAAGCATTACACCTGCAGGCCACGTCCAGAGGTCAGATCGGTTGGCACAAGAGCACTTCTTCTTGCATGCCTTTCAATCAACTACTTAGTGAATCAAGCTGGCGGATTGGTTCAAGATGTTCTCACGTCTACATGCCTGTTTCCCCTCATCATCAAGGTTGACATTAGATGGAGACCCTTCGAACTCCTTCTCTTAACGTTACGAAGGTTGTCAGCGAAACTGACTGCTTTGGGTGCAATAAGTCCGTCAATAATCTCTTATTTAGATTCACGTGGGGTGGGTCTCCCATAGCTCACCATATTATGAGGTATTAGAATAAAGCCCGGGACCCGGCGCACACGTTGGGACCTTTCATCAGATATCTTACGGCCGTTCCAAGCCAGTTTATTTGCAAGTACAGTCGCGCCGGGAACACTCGCGACGCGCATCGAAACAATTGCATGTATCCGGGAGGGCGGGGTCAGAGCGAGCGGTCATCTTGTCTTATGTAGATTGGTCATTTTCTTATCTGAATGAAGGAGATCAAAGAGTTTAGAATTAGTTTTTTGTTTTGTTTTATTGTCATTAGATATCGATTACCCATCACGTCTGCGGGGTTTCACTAGGTAATTTAATTGACCCTTTATAGGTACTGTGTCAGTAGCAGGCCTAGATAGGTCGCAATTACAATGAAACTTCATCTTCAGAGTAAAGTTTGAGATGAGTGCAATTGTGTTCGAGGTTTATAGACAGTTCTCTCTGTTTCTGATAAACCGAATGCTTGGAAATGAAAACAATACCTAACATTGCATTTCATTTCGTCGAAATTGCAAAATCTGTAAAATTAAAATAATAATGCTGTACCTACCGTTCAGCTTATAATGATTTACAGAAAAATAATTGATTTACGGTTCAATGGCGAATGGCGAAACTTTATATCGTTATTGATTTCTGTTGTTATGGCGTTATTAATGAAAATCGATTTTGAAACAACATCGACAATACTGAAGGGGACATTAATTTAAATAACCAAATACTTAGTTAAGTGCTAGATACATATACTGCAGCTGCGCCTGTAGTAATGTAGGAAAAGCTAGTAAAATTATGAAGAAAACGGAAAATAACCTAGTGATGTGCAAAACTCATCCAAAAATCTTTTTTTTTTTTATAAAGCACTGTTTCATACAAAAGGTCGCTGTAAGTGCGCCCGCGCACCTGTATGCACTCCACTGATTGTTCTTACTCCACCGAGACATGATAGCACCATACGCGCTAACACAGCTGCTACAGTAGGTACAATGTATATCTCTAGCGGGCATTGATTACCTTCAAATAGACTCGTTTTCATTCACTCGAGTTCAATTATGGCAATATTAACTCTCCCTAAACTTCAAAAGTTACGATAGTCATAAACTTTTATAAATGCTTGCCTATTTACATAATAAATAACAACGACATTAGAGATCATCAAAGTATTCATCAACTAGCCTCAATAGATTGGCTGCATTACCTCTGCAGGGCAACTTGCATAGTAAAAGTAAAAGCTAGCCTTTTATTTGTCTGATGTTAACGGTTACCAGCACAATGTTGTGTTGCCATGTCCGCTTGCGCCGGTTTGTTAACAGGCTATGTTTGATAGCCTGTGGCAGGCTATTGTTTGTTGATGGTAATTACAATCGCAAATAATCTTCTGCTTGAATAACATTATCGCAACTTTATCACTTTATTTTATAACTCGCCTCTACACATGTTTGGTTAGTCGAGCGTTTCGCAACAAATTCCAGCATTGCTGTACAGTCATAAAAATAACTGAAATATTTCACTTTGCTTATCGACCAAATTCGTTGACGCCTGCGCATGGTTCAGTAACAATGTATATAACTAGGGCGACATGTGGTTCATGAATGTCTTTTTTTTTTAATTGTAATTAATATCAGTATTAAACTGCTTTGTTGAATTTTGTTTGTTGGTTAATTAATCGGACAAGTACATGACAAGTTTTCAAATTGAGGCCTCAAACATTTATAAATTGCATTTTTTATTTATAAATATCACAAGAAGTGGCAACTGATTGAACAGGTATTTTGTATTAATCTACTTTAGGTATCTACCTAAAGTAGATTAATACAAATTACCGCTCAAATGAGGAAAACCAACCAACCTGTATGCAGGTACTAAACCGTAATAGGTGGGTAAAACCCACAGCCGCTGACGTCATCAAACGTATCTACTTACCAATTTAATTATCTTGATATCCCTAGACCGTGAAGCCTGGTCTCCGGCTTGATATCCCTAGACCGTGAAGCCTGGTCTCCGGCTTGATATCCCTAGACCGTGAAGCCTGGTCTCCGGCTTGATATCCCTAGACCGTGAAGCCTGGTCTCCGGCTTGATATCCCTAGACCGTGAAGCCTGGTCTCTGGCTTGATATCCCTAGACCGTGAAGCCTGGTCTCCGGCTTGATATCCCTAGACCGTGAAGCCTGGTCTCCAGCTTGATATCCCTAGACCGTGAAGCCTGCGTGAAGCCTGGTCTCCGGCTTGATATCCCTAGACCGTGAAGCCTGGTCTCCGGCTTGATATCCCTAGACCGTGAAGCCTGGTCTCCGGCTTGATATCCCTAGACCGTGAAGCCTGGTCTCCGGCTTGATATCCCTAGCCCGTGAAGCCTGGTCTCCGGCTTGATATCCCTAGACCGTGAAGCCTGGTCTCCGGCTTCTGAATACCCGGTCAAGTTTCTGTTATTTTTATAAATACTCGTATAAGCTAACAGTCTTGAAATAATAATAATAAGTACATGTATATAAAAACCGGACAAGTGCGTGTCACGCACAATGAAGGGTTCCGTAGTTGGGATAAAGAAAGAAGAAACAGAATTATCCCAAGAACAAACTTAACATTGTAGTTGAAAAACATGTTCCCTCATACATTCCAACTGCAAATGTATGTTTGTACGCAAAATGTTGGTAGATTTACCATGTTATTTTAAGACCGCAGACTTCTTAGGTATAGGTTTTCATAATTATAAGTATAGAATTATTTTCTGTATTTATTTCAAAATTTTAGGGTCAGTAAGTAATTTCGGAGATAAAGGAGAGAAATGGTAATTTTTCATCTATTTTTATTAAATATCTTTAACTACTTATTTCAAAGTTAGAGTCAAAGATTTATTTACAGATAATTATGGTTACAATAGTTCTTACATACATATTTACTATAATAGTAGCTTAACATATTTAATCATAACATAATGACGACATGCATTTATTTTAAAATTATTAAAAATATATATACTTGAGTTCGAAATGAGAAGTAAGCCATTTCATTTGGTATCTCACACGGTAAAGAGGGGCCTGTGGCTATAGCCGCACGGGTCGATCGATCAGGTTAAGCTACGCTTGCCGCGGTTGGTCCGTGGATAGGTGAATATTTTTACATACCAAGACTCCCCCGTGCCTTGGAAACCGCGTTAAGCCGTCAGCCCAAGCTGTAATTCATGGATATCGTATTACCCAGTAACAGGGTTGTGGAAGTCAGATAGGCAGTCACCCCATATAAAATATGTATTGGTATTCAGCTGCATCGGTTAGACGGGAAGCCGCCCCCAATATAGTTGGGAAATGGCAGGCAGATGATGATGACACGGCGCTAAACTTTATTTTTAATTTTCTTACTTGTCACCCAAAATTGTCTCCCATATTTAAAATTAATTTATTTACTTAACACGTTCCGTTTTTTCATTCGGACATACGGAACCCTATAAAGGAGCGGAAGGAATCATAGGACATCAAAAAGGGTATCTGATCAGTTGGTAGATCTCTTGTCAAAACTTTGCGATGAAGTATCTAGGCCAAAGTAGCTACGAATCATGTTGACGTGGCATTCAGAAGGCTTCAAAATATCGTTCGGGACAAACTTAGGCAACGTTCGTACGGACGTAAAAATATCGCAGCGTTTTTTTTCGCGCACTGGATGTTCAACGATCTGCTTAGCGCCGAGAGTGGAAAAATCAACCGTGTATTTACGACGCGTTGGAATGCTCTCTGTTGGATTCTCAATGCTCGGCTCAACACCGAGAGTTTAAACTCCAGTGCGCGATAAAATCCCGCCGCGATATTTTTACGTTCGTACGAACGTCCGCTGGCTGTATCCGAGGCGACAACCAGCACTGCTGTATGTCAGTCGCAGCGAAGAGACGCGCGTCACTTTTGCTCTTTACACTTGCCAAAGTGTGAGTGGACGCTAAATGAAAGTGACACTTACAGCGTGGCAACTGCGGCATCGTGCCCTTGTGAGGTTACCTCCCCCTATGTTTAGCGCAATCATATGAAATTATCTGCTTAAAAACAGATGAAAACCGAGAAAGTACGTTGTATGATCTATCGGAGTCAAGGCTTCCTTTGCGCAACCTGCGCCGGCGCAGCCCAGCGCCAGTGAAAACCGATCTTGCACAACCGTAGATCTTAGAGCCAAGTCTCGAATAAAGTGGGAAATTATATGCACTTTATGCAAAGTCACTGTTGATTACATTGCACCGTGGTCTGACTTTATGTTCCTGGTTAATGTACGATTAGCGAGACTGCGCAAGAAAAACGCATACGAGACTTAGGATTGTATGTTTTTATGGCTAGGACGGGAGTGACTACCGAGATGATGACTAATAGAGAAGTGTGGAAGAGGAAGACAAGTTGCGCCGACCGCAGATAAACTGGGGTAGGGGCAGGAGAATGATGATGATGATTTTGATTTTGCAATAAATTAATTATCTTAAAGCACAGATTCTTATTCGATAGCGTTATGCATGGAATAGGTAAAATACAAGACAATTTCTTATTTTATTTATTTTTAGAAAATGCATGCTCGTTTTACTTTATCAGGACCTTATTTATTTAACACACATAGTTTATGTATACACATATAAACAAACAAGAAGAAAGGAACAGAAAAATACGTACAAAGGTGATGCTTATTTCTAAAGAAATCTCTTCCAGCATACCACACATGACCTTCACATGTATTGCTATTTAAATCGTTTGATAATAGATATTGTATCTCACAACCGTGACAGGCGATCATTTGATCGCTCCCAACTCCCAACACATTATCAACACATACCTACTAGTTTCTATATGACATCGCGTGGGTTTTCCCATGGTTCCCCGCTATCTGTTAACCAGTATCTCATAAGATACCTGTCGATCTATTCTGTAAACATCTCACCGTGAAAACATAGGTGAAGTGAGCGAGAAGTGAGCTGTCAATAGTGTCAATCCCTAGCATCAGATGGATTGACAGCTCACTTCAAGCGCGCTTCACGTATGTTTTCGCGGTGAGATGTTTACAGAATAGCACCGCTTGCTGGTTCTCTTTGCTACTTGATTAGAGTATTAAAAAACTCGTAAAACCCGACATAAGGCTGACGTGGATTGGGCCGGGCCGCAAAGCAACGCAACGCATTACAAAAATCCTACTTCATCACTTTCGCACATTTTCTATGAACCAACACTACCACACTACCACACCACAAGCCACACCGCACTTTTTTATGAAAAATGTGTTGCGTTGCGGCCCGTTGCGGCTGTGATGTGCGCTTGGGTTTAATTGAATGGGTGCTGTATTTGGTGAACTGGGAATTGGGCACTGTATTTGGTTAACTGGGTACTGTATTTCGTGAATTGGGTACTGTATCTGGTGAACTGGGTACTGTATTTGGTGAACTGGGTACTGTATTTGGTGAACTGGGTACTGTATTTGGTGAACTGGGTACTGTATTTGGTGAACTGGGTACTGTATTTGGTGAACTGGGTACTGTATTTGGTGAACTGGGTACTGTATTTGGTGAACTGGGTACTGTATTTGGTGAACTGGGTACTGTATTTGGTGAACTGGGTACTGTATTTGGTTAACTGGGTACTGTATTTGGGTGGTGGAAGGACGACGCCAGGACCAATTTATAAAGTGCAAGTGCAAAGGTGCTGTCGGGGAACGCGACTGACACACTCTTAATTAAATTTTCTTTAGTGGGTGCGCACGCAACCAGTGATCATTTTGTAACGCAATAAAAATTAATAATCAAAGTTAAAACATGTTTTTCTACATATATTTCACCCGTTGTACTTATATTTCTTTATGCTTCGTTGAACAAAACAAAAACGCGACTTATTACCACACTATACCTACTGTTGCTCCAATCATTGTTTTTCCTATAACCAGCTGTGTCCACTGTGGACTAAGCAGTGAATCACAAACACTGTACAGCGTGCCGCTACAACGCCGACACTAAGTTAACACGCGGATAATCTATGTTCCACTTAAGTCGTTAGTTTCTTGTCGTTAATAAAGATTATGTATGATTCATACCCTTACATAGTAGGTACCTCTACTTATATACTTCATCATTTTCATTTCTCATATTGACATCAAGTCCCAAGGGCTTCTGGCTATGGGTGACCGACGGCGACCTCTGCCTACCCAGGCGTGTAGGTTATTTATTTAGGAAGATATGCATCAATTGTGTCAATTTATTTTAATAAACAAATAAAGCGGTGATAACGACTATCGAATTTGATAAGACATGGTTTAGCTTGCTAACGATGGGCTCACACACGAAACCCAAATATTTGATTTTTATCTATTAACATCCACGCAGCTACGGAATTAATAGGTGACTATGACAATGTGTATTTAAAAAAGACAGAGAGAAAAGTCAGCTCAACACCAGAATAGAATAGAATACTAAAAAAAAAAAAAAAAAAAAAAAAAAAAAAAAAAAAAAAAATATTTTATTTCAGACAAAAAAGTCCATATGCAAGGCAAGGTTGTTAGTAACAAGAATTTTGCTTATATCTAATGTTAGTAATTAAAAATTAACACAAACTAGACACACCGTCTACCCCTGCTCAGTAGGCTCATCGGTCCCGCAACACATGGAGTTCAGTGAACCTACTGAGCAGAACAGTATCAGTTCTCTCGCCAATCATCCTGAGGACGCTATTTGGGCTCCCCCGTACTCGGCGCACCACCGACGCAACTTTTTTACGCATAATTGCGTAGAAGTCATCTACGCTGGCGTCAGCAAACATGCCGGATGCACTACAATATCGAGGAAGCCGAAACAGAGCCCTGAACACATTATTGTACTGGACTCGCAAGGCATTGTAGGCTCTCAGTGTAAAGTTTGCCCACAGGCCGCTCGTGTAAAATGTCTGGCAGAATGCCTTGAACATTGTTATTTTAACAGGAGCAGTACACCGAGCGAACCTGTGTGCCAACATATTACCACGCACCGACAATGCCCTGCGCTCCCTCTCAATATCCAGTTCGTCACTCAAATTCTCAGTTATGATGTGACCAAGATATTTAAATTGTGCAACACGACTTAGAGGTACACCGTTAAGTAATATAGGTGGTATAAAGATATTAGTTTTATTTTTACATTTAAATAACATGAACTCACTTTTACTTTCGTTGTACCTCAAGCCATGTTCCACAGCGTAAACCTCACACACCTTTAACAGCTGTCTAAGACCACCAATTGAGGGGCTCAGCAGCACCATATCATCAGCATAACTCAAATTATTGACACATATGTCATCAATATGGCATCCAACATGCATGCTGCTGAGCTCCTCAATCAGATGGTTAACATAAATATTAAAGAGTCGTGGGGAAGTCAGCCCGCCCTGCCTGACGCCACACTCCAAAGAATATTCATTTGAGTATACATTTCCCCACCTGACTACATTAAGCTGCTCACTATACCAGTAGGCGAGGATATTCACCAGATCGTTTGGGACACCTGCACTTCTTAATTTTGTCCAGAGCTTATCATATGACACCAAATCAAAAGCTTTGGACAAATCCAAGAAGCATGCATATACTGGTGTTTGCCTTTTTACATAGTAATCAACAGTGTGTTTCAGAGATAAAATTGCACTTTCAGTTGACAACCCCTCTCTGAAACCAAACTGTGTATCCTGCAATTTAACAAAATGATTCAATTTTCTATCCAATAACCCATCAAACACTTTTGCTATTATAGTAGCTAAAGAAATCGGCCTATAGTTACTTCTGTCAGAGATATCAGCAGTGCCATTTTTCACTATTGGCACAACCACTGTTCTCATAAGATTAGATGGTAGATATGAGTGCCTTATACAAAAAGTGTAAAACATGGCCAACACCCTATACAGGTGTACTCCCCCATGCTGCAGGTGCTCGACACTGAGTCCCTCATGACCCGGTGACTTCCCTCTTTTCATATTTTTAACAATGTCAGCCACGTCTTTACTTGAAAAACCAATAGGCTTTTCTACTGGGCCATGTTCAGTATCAGACATCAACAGCAAGGAAGATTTCACCTGAAAATGATCCTTGAATGAATTGGCAATCATTTTAGCATCACTGATGCCATCAACGCACACAGGCAGACTAGCCTTACCATGTAAACGCTTGGTGCCCTTCCAGAACTTATTAAATTTCTTAGCAGAATGTTGTGAGGCAAGTATATCCATTTTTATCTGTTCCTGGTTGTTCTGACAGTACTTTAAGCGTGACTTGAAAACTCGCCGACTTTCACACATTTTATCATACAAAGATCCACTAACTGGTTTACCACCTAAGACATACAATTGATGGTCCAGTCTAGCCTGCCTGTGGGCGTCTCTGACATGCTTGTTCCAACCATGCACACACTTAACATTAGTCGGCTTTCTAGGTAAGAGACTGCGACTTTGTGCTGAAGCCTGACTCAATATATTAACAATATTATTATATAAGTTGTCAATTATAGATTTGTGTTGTATGTTTTGACACATACTATCAGCACAATCATGAAGTTCATCAGGAAACATAATTTTTCTGAAGTTATTATTACAAGTTTCATGATATTTCTGAATTTCTTCTAATTCTCTTACCCCCCATACAATGTTATTACGTAAATAGCTGTGAACTTCTACTTTAGCTTTAATTACTCCTAAATTACAAGTCACCTGTAAAGGGAAATGATCTGACCAATATACATCATTGTGAACCATAATATTCACCACAGACTGCCATGCTGACTTGGTTACCACGCAGTGGTCCAGCCATCGCTTACACCCGTATACTTCACTTTGAAAAGTATAAGTTTCAGATGACATTCCTAATTTGACTAGATCGGCACATATCCAGTCATTTTCCTCACAAAAATCAAGAAGTTCACTACCAAACGGAGCATTAGGATGTGCATTGAAATCCCCTAACATAAATACTACTTCGATACTATTGTCTTGTATAATTGCATTCAACTCACCCAAACACTGAGTAAATTCCGGTAAGTTCACTGTTTGGTCAGTCGGCATATACACGCACATAACTAACATTTCACGACCCGCTCCAGTCATTATTTTAATCGCAACAATACGCTCACTTTTGCACTTCACCACCGTAACATTGCGAAAGGCACTTTTCCGCCACAGAAGCGCAACCCCTCCGTGAGGTCTGCCTCGTAGCACTCCAGCTGTCAAGTCCACCGCCGACTTCCCCGTGTAGCCGAAGTTGTCGTCAATATCACCCAATACCTGAGTATCATACGGTAGTAGCCAGGTTTCTTGGAGGGCTATCACATCTGCCGATTGACATAAAGTTCTCACACATTCCATACTTCTTTTAATATTTTTACAGTTATAACTTATTAACGTACTATCCATTTAATTGTATGTTAACTTTATCGGAATCCCAAGGTCTAAATCGTATGAATCTCCTAAATGTTATCCCATCCGGCCACAAGTTATCATTTAGAAAGGTATCAATTTTATTCATTGAAACGAATATTATAAAAGAGTTGTACGGTCTTTCTTTCTTCATGACCACTTTTTCAAGAGAGACTTTTTCCTGAGTCTTAGTATATATATATTCACATATGTCAGCCTCCATTGTATCTTTGTTTACATTGGAAATAAACAAAGGAATCTTTGTTTCCGCCGCCTTGAATTTTGTTTCTACACTAGTTATTGCCTTTCCCATTTTTCCAATAAACCGATTCTTATGTCGTCGACGCTGTATAACAGTCCACTCATCTGTTGGCTTGTTTTGTTTCCATTCACCTGGAGACTTAACTATTTCCGCCATCGTTGGTTGCGACGTTTGTTTACATACAGTAGTGCTAGTTATTGTACTCTGTGCAGTAGTGTCTGAGGATGGAGACAAAACTTTGTTCGCGCGCTCTAGTGACAATGACGTTTGCGACGCCTCCGCCGCCGCCACCGGCCGATCCACAGACGTTCTCGGTGCGAGGGGGATAGTCCTATTTACACATGCGCGATAGTGAGAGAGAGACGTCGGCGACGGCTCGAGCGCATTCCGTCCCGACGATTTTGTCATAATGCCGGTACTTGATAAGTCATGTGATAGACCTACCGGCCCACTATCCGAAAAATATGCACCTCTTTTTTCCGTGTTAATATTTGGGTAATTAACCAAGGAAGTTAGTTTCAAATTGTCTAGGTCTATACGTACTGTTTCTACCATGTCTACAGTTGCATAGTTTTCCTTAATTGCTTGTATTTCACTACGAAGTAGCAAAATGTCCTTCAGCAACTTCGTAACATCTATGTGATCAAACGATATTGGAGGCAATTTTTGTAAGTCCCGTGCAACGAAGATGGGGATCACATCCGGATCAATTTCCTTAAAGAGACAGATAATGTCCTCTATGTCTCTCTGCATTTTGCCATCTCGCCTTCTTGATTTTTTCCTCTGAGAAGTCGTTACAGATTCAAAAAGCAAAGTTTTCGCCTCGTCGATATCTGGTTCCGAGAAGGCAGACAGGCACACACGAATTATAGACTCGTTATCCATCACATCATGTTTATTTTGGATGAATGCTAGTACTTCACTTATAATAATATTGCAATTAGAACACTTCAACTTATTAACCGCCATTGTTTACAAAGGACGCGCGCGCACGTCAGCGCTGTGCGAGCGAGACTCCTAGACTAACCAGCCCGAGTCTTAGCTAAACTAGAAGATATTATTAAGTCGATTTTTGCCGTGTGTTGCATGCCGTAACCCGCAATGTGTTGCATACCGTAACCAGTAATGTTGCATACCATAACCAGTAATGTTGCATGCCGTAACCAGTAATATTGCATGCCGTAACCCGCAATGTGTTGCATACCGTAACCAGTAATGTTGCATGCCGTAACCAGTAATGTTGCATGCCGTAACCAGTAATTTTGCATGCCGTAACCAGTAATGTGTTGCATGCCGTAACCAGTAATGTTGCATGCCGTAACCAGTAATGTTGCATGCCGTAACCAGTAATGTGTTGCATGCCGTAACCAGTAATGTTGCATGCCGTAACCAGTAATGAGTGGCATGTCGTAACCCGCAATGTGTTGCATACCGTAACCAGTAATGTTGCATGCCGTAACCAGTAATGTTGCATGCCGTAACCCGTAATGTGTTACATGCCGTAACCAGTAATGTTGCATGCCGTAACCAGTAATGTTGCATGCCGTAACCAGTAATGTGTTGCATGCCGTAACCAGTAATGTTGCATGCCGTAACCAGTAATGTGTTGCATGCCGTAACCAGTAATATTGCAGTGCGTAACCCGTAATGTGTTACATGCCGTAACCAGTAATGAGTGGCATGTCGTAACCAGTAATGTGTTGCATGCCGTAACCAGTAATGTTGCAGTGCGTAACCCGTAATGTGTTACATGCCGTAACCAGTAATGAGTCGCATGTCGTAACCAGTAATGTGTTGCATGCCGTAACCAGTAATGTTGCAGTGCGTAACCCGTAATGTGTTACATGCCGTAACCAGTAATGAGTCGCATGTCGTAACCAGTAATGTGTTGCATGCCGTAACCAGTAATATTGCAGTGCGTAACCCGTAATGTGTTGCATGCCGTAACCAGTAATGTGTTGCATGCCGTAACCAGTAATGAGTCGCATGTCGTAACCAGTAATGTGTTGCATGTCGTAACCAGAAGGACCATTCACATTGTAGTCAAAATAAGTATCTATTTTATTGGACGCTACTGATGGCGCCAAACTTGCAGCTGATGGACGCTACTGATGGCGCCAAACTTGCAGCTGATGGACGCTACTGATGGTGCCAAACTTGCAGCTGATGGACGCTACTGATGGCGCCAAACTTGCAGCTGATGGACGCTACTGATGGCGCCAAACTTGCAGCTGATGGACGCTACTGATGGCGCCAAACTTGCAGCTGATGGACGCAACTGATGGTGCCAAACTTGCAGCTGATGGACGCTACTGATGGCGCCAAACTTGCAGCTGATGGACGCTACTGATGGCGCCAAACTTGCAGCTGATGGACGCTACTGATGGCGCCAAACTTGCAGCTGATGGACGCTACTGATGGTGCCAAACTTGCAGCTGATGGACGCTACTGATGGTGCCAAACTTGCAGCTGATGGACGCTACTGATGGCGCCAAACTTGCAGCTGATGGACGCTACTGATGGAGCCAAATTTGCAGCTGATGGACGCTACTGATGGCGCCAAACTTGCAGCTGATGGACGCTACTGATGGTGCCAAACTTGCAGCTGATGGACGCTACTGATGGCGCCAAACTTGCAGCTGATGGACGCTACTGATGGCGCCAAACTTGCAGCTGATGGACGCTACTGATGGTGCCAAACTTGCAGCTGATGGACGCTACTGATGGCGCCAAACTTGCAGCCGATGGACGCTACTGATGGTGCCAAACTTGCAGCTGATGGACGCAACTGATGGTGCCAAACTTGCAGCTGATGGACGCTACTGATGGCGCCAAACTTGCAGCTGATGGACGCAACTGATGGTGCCAAACTTGCAGCTGATGGACGCTACTGATGGCGCCAAACTTGCAGCTGATGGACGCTACTGATGGCGCCAAACTTGCAGCTGATGGACGCTACTGATGGTGCCAAACTTGCAGCTGATGGACGCTACTGATGGCGCCAAACTTGCAGCTGATGGACGCAACTGATGGTGCCAAACTTGCAGCTGATGGACGCTACTGATGGCGCCAAACTTGCAGCTGATGGACGCTACTGATGGCGCCAAACTTGCAGCTGATGGACGCTACTGATGGCGCCAAAGTCGTCGCCGAATTAGAGCTGATCACATTTAGATTGCCGTCGACACGCTTAGAAGAACAATCGGAAAACCACAAAATAAACTAACAAAACCATGTAATACAATACAAGTCACACATTCATGAACGAGGTGAGCAGACTTCCAAGCAGTAGGTACTCACTACTGACACAAGACGTTGGTGCAATCAAGTCGAAAAAGCTGGTTTTAGGTTTTGACAACAATACCTAATACATTCGGTTTTACACGGTTTCCAAAATATAATATATTTTTTTATTCTTGGAACTGCAAAATGCCAGTTTTTGAATACTTGCATCTTTTTTAAACTTTTTTCCTCTCGGCTTTATTTACCATTAGACGTTAAAGTATTTAAGCCATTGTTGAAAATAACGTCTTGCCGTTACCTCTAAGGAGTAATTTTCATCTTCTCTAATAAACCCTTACCCCAATTTTCTTAACTTATTCAACGGAGATTTTCTTTTTCCCACACTATACATCGATCCTTAAACCATTCTAAACCAACGCACTCACCAGCCACTAAGCTAATGAGGCTGAAAGAGTGGAAAATTTACAATCAGAGTAAAATAGGTACCTAGTGAGTTACCTCCACGGACTACATAATGGGTGTTATTTAGTGGCAGACGAGTCATTATGTGAGAATGGACGCGTCTCGTAGTGACTGATATCGAGCCACACTGACGAGCTTCGTGAATGTTTGGGTTCGCTACTGTTGATGTTAGGTACTTGTTGTTACCTCTAATGACTGTTTTGCGTAGGTGAAATAAAAAGCAAGACGTAGTTTACCTATAAATGTACCGGATTTTCCGAAACCATTTGTGGTTTTCAGACTTGCAGTGGAAACCGGCGAATAGAACACTAAGTAGTTCATAGAAGTAAACCAGTTCATTTCGGTATTAACTGAACAGAGTGACCGACTTCTTTGCGCTCGTGGGGAAGCTCAGGGCGTCGTTGTTAGGGTCGTCGCGTGTGGGTCAAAGCGGTTTTCCATGCTGTGCTCTTACTGAGGGAGACAAGATAAATGTACTCACCAATGTTACGGGTACATTTGTTTTGGCTTCCTTAGTGTGGAGGTGGGTTGTTTTATTGTTATATTTCTTTATGTTCGTTTGTTTAGTATAAGTTTAGATTTAGTGCGGTGTGATGTCACGTACATCAGCACGTCACGTATACCACATAGTTTAAACTAAGATAGACAAGATGTGTTCATAGTTTATTAGAATAGTATCACGGTCACAATGTGTATATATACCGACTATTAAAGGGACTTGACTCTTCAGTGGAGTCACGCAGACGTACGCATTCTAGTGTTTATTTAACTCCTCATCCTCCCTACATCGCATTAGGATAAGTTTTCAATTTTAATTTTATGGGTGCTAATGCCTGGAATAAACGATTAATTATTTTACTACGAGATTAGATTACGTTGACGTCGTGGTGGGGCTTGCGCGCTTCGAACTCTAGGTCTGTGCCGGTAGAGTCTACTTTGCCAGAACAGGTTTAGAGTGAGGAGCCAGACCAAGAGAGATACAGAAACCCGCAGGGCAGCATGTGGCGAGCTGTTGGGCAGTAGCGACCACACGGACCCTATCTCCCGGGAGAAGTCATGTTCCTCATCTCTGGCTTGCCTTTATTGACCGGCTGGAGTGAACACTGACGAGGAACTGACCTCCCACCTCATTCTTGCCTTTATTGGCCGGCTTTAGTAGAGATTCGCAAGAGCAAACGTGCTCGGAGGAAGGAAGTATTCCAGTAAGAAGCTGGTAGGGGTCTTGACCGTACTTCCAGGATTGTCCTGATAGCCGTGGATTACCTCTCCACTCCTCTTAAGCACCTCAGGACATGTTGCCCCCTTGTCGCTACGACACTGTGTGCTAGCGACCGTTTCTGGGGGCCCATTTTTGAGAGTGCAAGTCACCCCCTGCCATTTTATCCGTGTATTGTATTTATCAAACATTAGTCAGGCAGGGGCCATAGTCCTTCCATAGTTTTAGATAACCAGTCTACTTTAGCCACCCAAACCAAAAGCCCAATAATTATTTTTGTCTCCATATCCTGCAATAGTCCTACACCAACCGGGGGTTGTCCTTGGGTGCACTCGCATAGTGTGAACAGGGATAATCGTCGGTTGTTGCCTCATTTTCATTGAAAGCGTCTAACAGGCCTCTGCGAGTTGGCTTCGGTCCCTCGCACGCCTTCCAAAGGTTCGGGACCCCAAGGTCCCGAAAAATGTCAGAGACATAAAAAAAAAAATTGCAGGGGACATAGTCTTTCCATAGTCCAAGGTAACCAATCCACTAAGGCCACCCAAACCCATAGTCCAATATGCTTTATTTCCATGTCCTGCAATAGTACTGTATCAACCGGGGGTTGTCCTTGGGTGCATTTGTGATAATCGTCGGTTGGTGCCTCCTCATCACTTAAAATTGTCTAAGGGGCCTCTGCGAGTTGGCTTCGGCTCCTCGTACGAGTCGTACGCCTTCCAAAGGTCCGGGACCCCAGGGTCCCGAGATGTATAAACATAATAATCATTTATTTTCGTACAATATAATATTTACATAAGTATTAGAATAATTTGTCCATTTCCCGCAAGATGTTTTACTTACTAAAATATTTAAGAAATGTCTGACACTACACTGCAAAGTATTTTCTTAGTGAAAAACGATACCAAATGAGGCAAAGTAAATAATAAAGAAACATATATATTTAAGTAGTTGTTCAGTCAGAGCTACCAGTGTCGACGTATTCAAATGTAAACAATGTTGGGCGGGCGGGCGTAGGTATTTATAAATGAAAAGCCTTGAAAACATTATGTCGTTTTTCCACCAAACTTGGAGATCGATTGGTTTAGGTTATTTTATAGACAACCCTTTTTTTTGGGTGGGAAATCATGAAATGACTTCTCCCGCTCTGGGCGGAGCGGGAGGGCGTGTCAGACTTTTACTGACTAAAACCCACCCGTGTTCCTTCTGTTGCCTGTGCCGGGGCCACGGTAACTCTTTCGAACATCCCGCGACCCTAGCTGGTTTATAGACAACCCTGAATTTAGATTTTTGTATTTTTTATAGTCAGCTATGTCTGTAAAGAGAAGCATCCACCGAAATAGACTACAACTATAGGTACATACCTACCTCTAGAACTTGTGAAGTTGTGACTAACATAACTTTGTATGTGTTTTCAGACAGTCGTAGAAGATGGACCACAGCATGCACGCGCACGCCGGGCACGAGGGTCATGAGGGGCACGACATGGACAACATGCACGACGACCCGTGCGCGCACGCATCGCACGGACATGCCATGGTGGTGAGTACTTGTACTGTCTTTATCATAAAGTCGAACATGTAACCAGGACGTTAGACGAAGATACAGCAGATCTAAATTAACCGGAGAAGAATGTCGAATCCCAAAGGAACACCAAATATACATACATCTATTCAAAATACAGGATTACTGGTAACTCGACGAGTCGACGTATTCCTTGCAGGACGTCATAGTAGGGTTAGAATGCAATAAATTAAGCCACCAAAGGTTTTACCGAAATACAGTAGTTTTTGAGTTAGTTAGATTTTTTATGAAAAATCCCAGATTAAATCATCCATTTAAAGCCAATTTAAAAATTAAATTTAAGTTATTATTACATAGTTAATGCCGTAGCAGATCTTTGTCAATAATTAAAAGTTCAAAAATTACTATAACTTTGGCCATGATCACTAATCAAACATTTTTTTTGTAATTTTAACCATTACTTCATAAAATATATTGTCTAGTGCAAAAAAATACTACGCCTGATATACTAGAAAATATCCTTGTCTTATCAGCTATTCAGAAAAGTATGATTGTCAATACTTTTGCATGTGTGACAGAGAAGAGAAGAGTTTTATGGGGAGCAGGCAAAATTGCGAGACGGTCAACCTATTGTTTCGTATTCGTATTATTTGTAGCTTTTACCTGCGCTTGAACTTCAAACACTCGGCAAGCTTTGTTTGATTGGTCACTATTATTCTCTCGGCATGACGCGGGGTGCGACTGCGCAAAATCTGGTCGAGTTTTAGCTCTACGTCTCGCAAGCTCGTGTTTTGTTATCTGGCTATTTCCATAACGGTTGCCGCGTATCTAGCTCTAATGCTGTGCTGTGCCTTCATAACTGCTGACCATGGCTGCATATTCTAATCCTAAAAACGCTGACATAATGTACTGTTACGGACTTTGTGACGGTAACGCTGCTGAGGCGCGGACAGAATATCAACTTCGCTTTCCCAACCGCCGACTCCCACACGTTACTGTCTTCGGATCGACTTATCGGCGATTATCTGAAACTGGCAGCGTCCAAAGAAGCAGGCAAATTGACACTGGTCGTTCCCGGAGATACACGGCTGAGGACGAGGAGCTGATTCTTCAACGTTGTATTGACGACCCCAACCTATCGACAAACATTGTAGCGCGTGAGCTTGGTATGTCACAGTGGAAAGTCTGGTCTGTAGTTCACTTGGCAGGCCGACATCCATGCCACTACCAACCCCTCCAGTCATTAGAAGAAGGAGATCCGCCGAGACGGCTTGAATTTTATTGTTTTATGCTAAGTGCCGACGCCGAAGGCGAATACTTTTTAAAAATCATTCTGTGGACCAATGAGTCCTGTTTCGACCGTGATGGTATCACAAATTACCATTACAATAAACTGTCCAATTTACTGGACGCCGAAGGCAGAAGCAAACCCTAAGAAACTGAAACCAACCGCATCGCAGCACAGGTTCTCGCTTATTGTTTGGATGGGTAACTATCGACGACAAGTTAATTGGCCCATGTTGTTTACCCCGAACACTAAATGAGGAACTTTATGAAGATTTCCTAAGGAATCATTTAACAGCACTGCTCACGGATGTACCGGAAGAAAGAAGAGCAAACATGATTTACCAACATGACGGATGTCCAGCCCACTTCCGAATCAACAACAACAACAATCGACAATCAACAATTCGACAATTGCTGGATGAAAACTATCCAAACCGATGGAGCGGGCGCGGTGGGTCAATTCCGTGGCCTGCATGAAGCCCTGATCTGACGCCGCTAGACTTTTACGTCTGGGGTCATATGAAAGACCTAGTTTATGTGACCCCCTCCCCCATCTCCCTTAGGGAGAGAGTAACAGATGCGGCGGACCAGATGAGCGCAACAATAACATCAAGAATCACAAAAACCGAAGCGAGGAAGCGAATAAGAACATGTATTCGAAGCCGAGGGCAGCACATCGAACAAGACGTGGAAATGTGTGTAATTAAAGTTTTTAAATTGATATTGATTAAAAGTTATAATATAATAATAATGTTCACGAAATTGTTTAATTTGATGTTCCGAATAGTTACCTTTTTGTGGGACGCACGCCTTCCTGTACTAAATGATAAACGATTTTCATAATGTAGTCCATGACTTTGTATTAACTGTCACACCTTTTTGGATAGCTGATAAAACAAGGATATTTTACTATTAATTTGTACATCAGGCGTAGTGTTTTTTTTTTGTACTAAACAACATTTTGTATGAAGTAATAGCATAAATTACAAAAAATTAAATGTTTGATTAGTGATATTTGCCAAGGTTTTAGGTATTTTATTGATAAAGATCTGTTAGGGCATCGACTATGATAATAACTTAAATAACAGTACCGTAAATCATTTTTAAATTGGCTTCAAACCTTTTAATCTGGGATTTTTCATAAAAAAGATAATAACGTAACTAACTCAAAAACTACTTAATTTCGGTAACATTCGGTGACGTCATTTGTGACGTCCTGCAAGGAATACGTCGAATAACCAATAACCCTGTATAATCAGCCTTTAATGTAACACTACTGGGGCTCGGGCCTATTTTCCTCGGAGATGTCTCATAATAGGTATTTTCCTTCACCGTTTTTAAAGCAATGGTGATAAAATAAACTACCCCGAGTAAAGTGCATGCTGGGTTCGAGCACAACTCGCGAGTCGGGCTCCAGTGATGATCATTAGGTAGTCACTCATTGAATACGTAGTAAGTCAATGCACCGTCGGCTATAAGTTAGACCTAGCCCCCCATCGTGTGTACAGTTCCATACACCGTCGCTATCTGCTCCTTATCAGTGCGGCTTGCGGCGGGCGATCGCTCTTTCCCATAGATAATGGAACGGTAGGTACGGGACCGTGCACGATAATAGTGCCACTGGTCTGCGGTGAGCGGAAGTGATGTTGTGCGGTAATGAGTTGTATATATGTTACGGCTAAAACCCGAAGTGCGGCTACAACTAGTTTTAGCCGGCTACAACTAGGTGTGTTGTGTAGTCACAGTACTAACCTAACCTAACCTACCTTTCAGCCCACACCTAGTTGTAGCCGGCTAAAACTAGTTGTAGCCGCACTTCGGGTTTTAGCCGTAACATATATATGCGAATGTAATTGGAGATATTGCACATGGTGTGCAATGCACGAGAGTGGAACCATACCTGCAATTGATAACTTGAATGATTTTCACGAAATTTAAGATAGATACTGAAAATTCCTGAGACTTTTCCTGTCCAAGCTTATTATACGTTCGGTTTATTAAAGGCTTACTTTTATTATATTGTAAATTCAAAAGTAGGTAATCGATAAAATTTCATGCACTTTTGCTACATACAGTAGGAAATATAAGTACCGTGATTTCAGTTTCAAAGAGAAAAGTTTAGAAAGGTGAACGTGTATGACCACCGAGAGCAGAGCAGTCACACTGCGGTGTGAATCAAAACTAATAAGTACCAGATAGTTTTGTTTCCGTCTCCGAACCAAGCACGAGAATAGCCGATGCACTATTTACGAGCCACTTTCCCCGTTCAATTGGAATTTCTTAGTAGCAGCCCGGAGTCTGGATCTGTGCCCAATTGATGGCAATAGGCTCGCCGCCTATTACATGGGACTTAAACATAACTGGCAAAATGTGGGTGTAGGCACTATAGGTACACCTCTGCCTAACCTTTCGGGGAAACAAGGCGTGATGTTATGTTATGTGTGTATGTTTCCCCATCTACGATCTAAAAAGGAAACTCCAATACCTACTTACAATATTCATTCTTATTTTCCTGTTTCGAGTGTTAGGGTGCTTACATAAAGAAACAGATTTCCGGTACAGACAAACCCGTGCGGGTCGGTACCGATCGGTGCAGGGTTATTATGGACAAGTTTACACTTGTTTCTTTACAAGTGAGCGCATAAGATAACATGGGAATATTATACCTGTACCGATCGGTACCGACCCGCACAGACTCGCCTGTACCGGAAACCTGTTTCTTTATGTAAGCACCCTAAGGTACAAATAGATTGTAATTTATGCATATATGCATACATTGTAATTTAACGCGAATTTCCCGTCGCTGCATAAGAACATCTGTGAATATGACAAACAGTCGCATTCCTTCACGATTGGACCGAAACTGAGAAATTCGTGTCTGTGTGTCAGACTGCCATCGTGTTTGTTTATGGTACGGCGGCGCGCGCCGCTTGCTGCGACACTGTTTTGTGTGGCTCCTGATGATGCCTGTCTCCGACTATTGGATCTGGCATTCAGGCGGTGCCCCAAAAGAGGCATAGGTACCTGCCTGCTTAGATGAAGAATGATCATTGGATGAATTAGGAATTTGATGGTGCACCATAAAACATTCATAAACATAACATCACGCCTGTTTTCTCCAAAAGGATAATCAGTTTTGATGCAACCCACAATCTTAAAATTAAATTTATATTTATTTATTTATTTCTCCTTACATCTACCATTACAGGATAGCCCAATGCGATAAATGCGCCTATCCTAATTTTATAATAAATTGTGAGTTGATATTTAGAGTAAAAGAAAGAAAGACAAAAATTAATAACATTAGAGTAGACTGCTCATCTTCTCTCGGGCGAAAACCCAAGCATTCTCAGGAAAAGCGTAAAGTTTGAAATATTCAAGTCGATACCTACTTAGTACTTATTTAACTTCACTTATCATCCCGAGCGAGTGTTAGTGCTGTTATTATTATTGAGCCGTAAATACAAAAAAGAAATCTAACAAGAGACATATTCTTCAAATTATTCACACATTCATACAATAACGTGGCACCAGTTCTGCGACATCCTGCGCGTCAGTTCGTCAGTAACCTTACACCGTGGGAATCACGTTTATATGCTAAATTCGTAAAAGGAAACGTCTGCGAGCCGTCGATTAATGTTACATTGAGTGACTCTCAATAAACTGTGGGGTAGGAAACGAAAGGTGATGAGGTGTACATGGAACACTAAAAACCTTCGTTAGCTAAGATTAAGCATAGCTAAGACTTACGAGTTTGAATGGAAATCTTCAGAACGTAAGGGCACTGAGTGTCCAGTAGATACATAGGGTGTTCTGAACATCTTGAGCTACTTAATAATACTAAGGCGAATGGCCGACGCGAGCTCGTAGTTTGATGGTTTATGTTATGATATACGTTAGTGTCAGTTGTTATTCGATTGTATTCAGTATTGCCGCAGATCGTGTTCGAACAAGTTCACTATAATGGCTTCGTGGACGACTATCGAATATCGCGGCATATTGCGTTATAACTTTTTACGTGGATTAACTCCAGAAAACTGTTTAGAAGAAATGAAGCCTATACTTGGTGATGACTGTCCCTCTTGTGCAACCGTCTACAGATGGTACAAACAGTTTGAGCGTGGCTGTTTTAACCTAGAAGACGACCCGCGTTCAGGACGACCGGTGGAAGCAGTTACTCCAGAAAATATTTGTGCAATTAAAATTTTTATTGAAACTGAGCGGCAAATAACCTACCGGCAAATAGAGCCCTTACTGCAGATTGGCTCAGCAGCGTTACATTCTTATTCACCATCATTTAGGTTATAGAAAAGTTTGTACTCTTTGGATTCCACATAAACTTACCGATAAACAAAAGGAACAGCGAGTTAAATGGCGTAAAAAATTATTGCAGTTTGAAAACGGAAATCTAAAGATATTATTTCAATCGTCACGGGCGATGAAACGTGGCTTTATTTTTACGACGTGCCCACAAAGCAGCAAAATAAAATATGGGTGATAGAAGGCGAAGAAACTCCGACTGAAGTAAATAAATCTAAGTCGAGCAAAAAAAAAAAAGATCGTGGTTTTTTTTCGGTATTCGGGGAATTATTGAACAAGTAGTTCTCCGTGAGCAGAAGACTGTAAACGCTGCTTGGTACACCACTGTCTGCCTTCCTCAACTTATTCAGGAATTCAAGAAGCTTCGTCCAAAGTTTCTTTGTCAAAACTCTGCACCTGGTATCTTCATCATGATAACGCTCCGGCACATCGTGCTGCCGTTACATACCAATTTTTGCGAGATGCCGGCTTGAAACTTCTTGAACATCCGCCTTACAGCCCAGACATGGCGCCAAGTGACTTTGGACTGTTTCCTTTCGTGAAAAGTAAATTGAAAGGGCAAAGATTTCGAGACGAAGAAGCTATACTTTCGGCCTTGTATGTGCCGAAATTCCTGAACAGAAATAGAAAAACATTTTTACATCACATAACATCACGCCTTGTTTCCGCGAAGGGTTAGGCAGAAGTGTATCTATTATAGTAACACCCACATTTCGCCAGTTAAGACATATTTAGTGATTGGTTTATAAGGATGCAGAAGTGTATTCATTGTGGTGGCAATTATTTTGAAAAACTGCGAAAAATAAAGTTAAATCTCAAGACTTTCCGAACACCCTACGTATATACAACTGGAAACAGAGGGCTACAAACTATGCATAAAAGTTCGTGTAAAATAGGATTCCGTAATCAGGCTGGTTCCACGCAAGGTGAAGTAATCCAGGTTAGATTAAACTGAAAATTTCCTCAGAAGAATAAGAATAATTTATTTGCTGAAAATACAGGTTTTACATACATGTCAAAATAGGTGGTCTAAGCACAGTCCATATTTTGCCTGTTTAGGGCATGCTAGATGTAGATGTAGCAAGAAAAATGTAGGTCATGACAGGTAGGAGAAACTGAGAAGGTGTACCTGCTCAAACTGATGGTCGTTGCAACTTTGTCACGGTTATTTCACGTAATGCTTAGTTATTCTAACATTTAATTTTTAAACTTCCATCAGTTCCATCCACTATGCCAGCATTTGAAGATCGTAGCGATCGTATCTGCTGATTTATTAATCGACTCATTCCTAAATGTGTCCACTTCCAGTTCCACTCAGGCGTGTGCCAGGAGATCCTGTTCAGCGGCTGGATGACCACCAACGCGCTGGAGCTGTTCGGCTCGGCAGTCGCCATCTTCTTCGCGGGCGTGCTCTACGAAGGGCTGAAGTACTTCCGCGAGGCTCTCCACGCGAGAGCCTCGGCCTCCACCGGTGACTCCAGGGTTAATATAACGAAGAGCGAGTGCGGAGCCAACGGGCCTTGTGGCGGAACTGCTGTTGTTAAGTAAGTAGGTTTTATGTACGGCGAAGTAGAATAGGGATTTGTGATATCTGGGGCAATAGTAGGTTTTATGTATGGCGAAGTAGAATAGGGATTTGTGATATCTGGGGCAATAGTAGGTTTTATGTATGGCGAAGTAGAATAGGGATTTCTGATATCTGGGGCAATAGTAGGTTTTATGTATGGCGAAGTAGAATAGGGATTTGTGATATCTGGGGCAATAGTAGGTTTTATGTACGGCGAAGTAGAATAGGGATTTGTGATATCTGGGGCAATAGTAGGTTTTATGTATGGCGAAGTAGAATAGGGATTTGTGATATCTGGGGCAATAGTAGGTTTTATGTATGGCGAAGTAGAATAGGGATTTGTGATATCTGGGGCAATAGTAGGTTTTATGTATGGCGAAGTAGAATAGGGATTTGTGATATCTGGGGCAATAGTAGGTTTTATGTACGGCGAAGTAGAATAGGGATTTCTGATATCTGGGGCAATAGTAGGTTTTATGTATGGCGAAGTAGAATAGGGATTTCTGATATGTGGGGCAATAGTAGGTTTTATGTATGGCGAAGTAGAATAGGGATTTCTGATATCTGGGGCAATAGTAGGTTTTATGTATGGCGAAGTAGAATAGGGATTTCCGTACCGAGTACCTACTAGTAACTGTAGAATATGATATATATTACACTAGGTCAATAAATACGTTATCATTGCAGTAGTGAGAGTATGTAAGTTGAGAGGCCTTGGATCCGCGGCCGAAACGTGGTATTAATATTTAATTAATATTTCACTTGATCAGTGTCTTGCGTGTCCCTTATTATATTAACAGGTTTACTCCATAATATATGTTCTAGTTTAAACCGATCATTGACTTGAGACTGATCATAAATATTACAAAAAAATTAGGTGACACTTCTTCCTGGTTAAATGATCTTTGTAATCAGGTCTGCACCCACGGGAGCCATCACATACCTTCATGTATTGGATGTTCTTTAGCATTAACTACTTTTATTTTTGCCAGATCCAAGTTGGTTGCTCGTATCCATGCTCGACCGAAGATAGGGTCAACATCTTGTTTTATAATGTACAATTTCCCACAAGTATTTGGTCATTGTATACACGTAACGTAGACTACTCCAAGGGCTATGTTGGTCTACTTAAGTCGACAATATAGTAACACAACACAGTCAACAGGAGACGCTATGAAGCGTAAAACAAAATCTAGATCTGTTCAGACTTATAGGGCACACACACACGGGAAACATTGTAGTTCTCTTTATACAAAACTAACGCAAACCTTGTAACTTGCAGATACACGATGCTGTCGTCAGGTCACGTGGTACAAACGGTGCTCCACTTCCTCCAGTCCACAGCCTCCTACACGCTTATGCTGGTGTTCATGACCTACAACGTGTGGCTCTGCCTGGCGCTGGTACTCGGCCTGGCTGTCGGCTACTTCTTCTTCGGGTGGCGCAAGAACACCGTCGTCGACGTCAACGAGCACTGTCAATGATGCACAGCACCCGGGACTGGCTTCAGACCTTCAGTTTACATTAAGAGGTTTTTTGGACGCGACTTACGGTTCGCCCTCCATCGTGCGGCCAGTTTTGTTTGTATAGTGTCAGTGAAACGAAGCGTCGCGCGACTCAGTCGCAAACGTTTGGCCGGACTCAGTACTGGTCTGTGCTTGCTCTGTACAAGTACATACTACTTCAAAAGTTAAGTTCTGATCTTGGTGCGTACTCAGCTAAACGGTAAACAATTGTCGGAGTTGAAACACATGCCCTATTCGTTTGCAGAAAAAAGAGCAAATGTATCTAGTTTATCAAAACAGGACCCTAAAATGAATTGCCTAAAACAGTGTAAAACAGTTTTTGAGTTAAAGGGCGTCCAGTCTCCACCCACTGAGCTGAATAACGAAGTCTATGATATATCAATTTGTTGTGTCCAACACCTAATTATATTGCAATGCAATGAGTGAAATTATTTTAATAAATCGACTTACTGAAAGCCATCCTGATTACAGATACCTAATTGTAAAAATGTTAATGATGGTGCGAATTTAATACCTGATTATGTAATAAGTAAGTCAGCCTGTGGAGTCCATTTCGTATCTGCAATATTAGTAGTTAGATTACTATTATTTTAATATTTTAAAGTATTTAGAATACATATTGGTTCTTGTTTGGTTGAAAGCTTTCTAAAATGTGACCGACGGAAAGTGACATAGTTTAACCTAATAAAATAAAAACCATATTGTTAAGAAAGTGTTTTCCAGTAAGGACTACTTTTTCGATTTTTGTACAAAATTATAAAATTACTAGCGGACCTGACAGATGTTGTCTTGCCCGAACAGCGCCACCTACCGGGTCCATTTGTGAATCTAAACCATTCATGGACCCATTCACACGCAAAAAAATCATCTAAATCGGTCCAGCCGTTTAGGAGGAGTTCAGTGACATACAAAAGAATTATATAATATGTATAAATATATTGAAAAAAAATTCTGATTGAAAAAAATCTTACTTATTTCAAAAAAATTCATTTGTAGGTAACATGTGATATTCAATTTATTAATAAGTTGTTATAGAATGTTTTTGTATTTTATTGTGATACAGTTATGTCTACTGACGCTCAAAAATTATTTCAAAATGTTCTATATCCATCCCTATGGACTGCACTCCAGTTAGAGACTCCTGCCTACTACACAATCATTAAGTCGCTAGTAGGTCCCTATGTCTCTACAAATGAAAAATTACATTAGACAAAATTGTTTGACTTTGGTGAAATCGAAAAAATGTAAGATTCCTATGAAGGTAAAGCTTATATCAAATATTATCAATGCTGTTCACCTTCAGAGAAAGTTTCAAGACTTATTATTATGATGTACTGTATAATTCAGTACCTATCTACTTGTTATAATATTGACCATTACTCAATAAAGTGTTCAGGTATCATCAGAGACAATTACTTATTGATATTATTTTAGAATTAAATAAAACACCTACACTACTGCAGTGTAATTTACTTACAGAGTGGCGATGAGGTTGTCTCTTTATATACTTAGTACAACGGTTCATAAAACTTTACTAATCATAAAATATGTCTGTTATAGTTAAAATAATCATCATCTTTCTGCCCTTGTTCCATGTTACGTGGGGTCAGCGCAACACGTCTGTTCAAATATACAAATATATAAAAATGCAATAATGAGTAATTTGACAGGTGCAAATGTCAAACTGTGAAATTAAAATCTTAAGCATGATACATTTGAAATGTCAAATTACCATTTGGAATTAAAAATAGATAAATAAATTACAAGTGCGGAAAGTAGGTGATTTCCGGCGAGTGTATAAGGTGACACGAGTCGGAAATCGTCTTACGCACGTGTATCATACAACGTTTTACTATGCATTGGGCGAGAAAATAAAAACATATTAAGATTTACACAGATCGTTTCCGAACTAAGTAAGAAGTTAGTAAAATGGCGAGCTTATTTAAAATACATGCTCGCTCAGCATATCTGCCACTGCGCGTGTGCAAATAGCTGCCACGTCGCGTCGTACGGGGAAAAGACACGAGCAAAATTTACGTTCAGCCAAACATATTTAAGGATTATTTAAAATTAATTTATTGATCAAAATCAAAATCTAGAGTAATAACGCGGATAATGAAGTATTAGCTTTATTATACCTTTTATATGAATGATAATCTGTACTTGACTAATTTGTAAAACTTTTCTCAAATAATAAAAACTCTGCGGCTGACGACGGAGTTAAAAATGAACAATAAAAACTGAAAAGTAAAAAGCACTAGTGAGAAAAAGTGGCACATCCCGCACACTTTGGCTGCTTGGAAAACGCTATTTTCGAGCACATGCAGTGTTACCGAACTTTAGGTAAATAGCAACGGCGCGCACGCGGCGACTACTTGCCAATACAGGCAGTCAAAGAGAATATCTAGGCAGTAGTCACGCACGCGTGGAGCGATGGTATAACAATTTTATCACAAACTTACGGTACAAGCGTCCAACGGCGCACGAGCTGTCTCACCACACCACATAACTAAGCTAAACTAATAATACAGAATTTACGTGTCCCGTGTAAATTTAGCGTCGCAAAACTAACAAAATTAAAAGAACGTCATGTAGGATAATTAAGTACCTCTTCGCCACCCTGTATATAACTAATAAGACAAATAAGTTATTATTAAGCACCAATAGTTTCTTGCCATGTCTTGCTACACATTTACTTTTAATTATAATTATGTATTTCGTAAAAAAAAACTATTATAATTGTTTACATTTTTTATTTCCAACCTACTGCAATCTCGATCACGCTGCGGGCTGTCCTTTGCTAGATAAACAGCATTCACGACGCTAACATCCCCTGCGTCACTTGTGAAAGAACTCGAACTATTTATTGGTAACCACCTAGTCACCCTTAAGTACTATTATTAGTTGTTATGGGACACCGAAGAACATGAACCTAAGTATAACTGAAGTTGCTGGAGGATTGGGTTTCATTTCTGATTTCAGAGAGGGTAAATAAAGAGTACAGATTTTTATCACAGTAATTTCTTAAATAATTTTCTGATCTTAGACCTTCTAATTCAAAGTTCAAATTGATGAAGAGCTTAGTTATTATCAATTTCAATAAAGCCTTGTTTCTCTCTTCCCGCCACTTTCCAATCATGACCAAAAACAGGGACGTCCATTAGGGGGGGCACTTTAGGATAATGGAGCCGATATGGAGAATAGGATGCAAGAGCGAGCGAACCGAACTCGAAATTTTTTGCTCCCCTCTTCGAATAAGTTAGGTTTTCTTTGACCGTTCATACAGAAATAGAAGTAACTTTTTCGATTTATGCAGAAAAGTTTGAGAATTAAGAGAATGTAGGATGTAAGTGCGAGCTCGAATATGTTCGCATCCCGGCTGGGGTCGGCTCGACTCTCTCAGAGAATTCAGAGAATGTAGGATGTAAGTGCGAGCTCGAATATGTTCGCATCCCGGCTGGGGTCGGCTCGACTCTCTCAGAGAATTAAGAGAATGTAGGATGTAAGTGCGAGCTCGAATATGTTCGCATCCCGGCTGGGGTCGGCTCGACTCTCTCAGAGAATTCAGAGAATGTAGGATGTAAGTGCGAGCTCGAATATGTTCGCATCCCGGCTGGGGTCGGCTCGACTCTCTCAGAGAATTAAGAGAATGTAGGATGTAAGTGCGAGCTCGAATATGTTCGCATCCCGGCTGGGGTCGGCTCGACTCTCTCAGAGAATTCAGAGAATGTAGGATGTAAGTGCGAGCTCGAATATGTTCGCATCCCGGCTGGGGTCGGCTCGACTCTCTCAGAGAATTCAGAGAATGTAGGATGTAAGTGCGAGCTCGAATATGTTCGCATCCCGGCTGGGGTCGGCTCGACTCTCTCAGAGAATTCAGAGAATGTAGGATGTAAGTGCGAGCTCGAATATGTTCGCATCCCGGCTGGGGTCGGCTCGACTCTCTCAGAGAATTAAGAGAATGTAGGATGTAAGTGCGAGCTCGAATATGTTCGCATCCCGGCTGGGGTCGGCTCGACTCTCTCAGAGAATTCAGAGAATGTAGGATGTAAGTGCGAGCTCGAATATGTTCGCATCCCGGCTGGGGTCGGCTCGACTCTCTCAGAGAATTAAGAGAATGTAGGATGTAAGGGCGAACACGAATATGTTCGCATCCCGGCTGGGGTCGGCTCGACTCTGTCAGAGAATTCAGAGAATGTAGGATGTAAGGGCGAACACGAATATGTTCGCATCCCGGCTGGGGTCGGCTCGACTCTCTCAGAGAATTCAGAGAATGTAGGATGTAAGTGCGAGCTCTAATATGTTCGCATTCCGGCTGGGGTCGGCTCGACTCTCTCAGAGAATTCAGAGAATGTAGGATGTAAGTGCGAGCTCGAATATGTTCGCATCCCGGCTGGGGTCCGCTAAACTCGCTCAGAGAATGTTGAAGTTGCAGCAGTTCATTCAATTCAAAGTCAATAAAAATAGAGTATTGCTTTTGGTGAATATATCATAGATATATTAGAGAACTATACAAGGTGTAATTTTAATCACTGTTAACCTCTTAAGGGGTCATTGTACTTATCATTATGAACAACTTTTGCTATGGAACCAAACCCGAAATCGCGAAAAAAAAATCAGGTCCGAAATCGCGAAAAAAAATCAGGTGCTCCCTACATTTTGAAGAGTTATGCGAACATAAATGTAGGGAAAAGCTGATTTTTTTTCGCGGTTGCAGGTTTGGTCCCACAGTAAAATTTGTTCATAATGATGAGTACAATGACTCCTTACGAGATTAACACTGCTGAAAATTACACCTTGTATAGGACGGAGTACCTTAGGGAGGGTCGAGCTCTGGACCAGAGACAATAAGGAACAACTTAATTGTAAAATAAGCAAATAGCCGTATTAGGTTGTACGTAGGGTGCTCTGAAAGTCTCGAGATTTAACTTTATTTTTCAGTTTTTCAAAATAATTGGCACCACAATTAATACACTTCTGCATCCTTATAAACCAATCACTAAATATGTCTTAACTAGCAAAATGTATATTGTCCCAGGCCGAAAGTAAAGCTTATTCGTCCCGAAATCTTTGCCCTTTCAATTTACTTTTCACGAAAGGAAACAGTCGAAAGTCACATCGCGCCAAGTCTGAGCTGTAAGGCGGATGTTCAAGAAGTTTCAAGCCAGCATATCTCAAAAATTGGCATGTAACATCAGCACGATGTGCCGGAGCAATATCATGATGAAGATACCAGGTGCAGAGTTGTGCCTTTGGACGAAGCTTCTTGAATTCCTGAATAAGTGGAGGAAGGCAGACAGTGGTGTACCAAGCAGCGTTTACAGTCTTCTGCTCACGGAGAACTACTCGTTCAATAATTTCCCGAATACCGAAAAAAACCACGATCATTTTCTATTTTATCGACTTAGATTTATTTACTTCAGTCGGAGTTTCTTCGCCTTCTATCACCCATAGTTTACTTTGCTGTTTTGTGGGCACGTCGTACCTAATAATAAAGCCACGTTTCATCGCCCGTGACGATTGAAATAATATCTTTAGATTTTCCGTTTTCAAACTTTGCAATCATTTTTTTTTATACCATTTAACTCGCTGTTCCTTTTGTTCATCAGTAAGTTTATGTGGAATCCAAAGAGTACAAACTTTTCTATAACCTAAATGATGGTGAATAAGAATGTAACGCTGCTGAGCCAATCTGCAGTAAGGGCTCTATTTGCTGGTAGGTTATTTGCCGCTCAGTTTCAATAAAAATTTTAACTGCACAAATATTTTCTGGAGTAACTGCTTCCGCCGGTCGTCCTGAACGCGGGTCGTCTTCTAGCTTAAAACAGCCACGTTCAAAATGTTTGTACCATCTGTAGACGGTTGCACGAGGGGGACAGTCATCACCAAGTATAGGCTTCATTTCTTCTAAACAGTTTTCTGGACTTAATCCACGTAAAAAGTTATAACGCAAAATTACGCGATATTCGATAGTCGTCCACGAAGCTATTAAGTATAGTGAACTTGTTCGAACACGATCTGCGGGTGCGGCTATTGCCGCAGATCGTGTTCGAACAAGTTCACTGGATGCAATCAAATAACAACTGACACTAATGTATATCGTATATCGCGTCGGCCATTCGCCTTAGTATTATTAAGTATCTCAAGAATTTCAGAACACCCTACGCATTATAATTTTACCTGGTATACATGTATACATACCCGGTATACATACCCGGTATACATACCCGGTATACATACCCGGTATACATACCCGGTATACATACCCGGTATACATACCCGGTATACATACCCGGTATACATACCCGGTATACATACCCGGTATACATACCCGGTATACATACCCGGGATCATGCATGGACACAAGGCACGGTGGTGCAATGCGCGCAGTGTTGCCACAAGCCATATCTACCAAAACCTAAGCTATAATAGTGATGGAAAAGTTCCTAGGTATAGAGGCATAGAATAAATAAATGAAATAAAAAATGAAAATCGTTATTTTCCAGATGTAAATCCACACACAATTACTATAAATACACACATAGATAACGTAATAAATAAATAAAAAATACAATATCATACATAAGACACATTCACATTACACACACACACGCGCGAATTAAGTACCTAATCGGCGTGTGGTGTGTGGGACTGCCATCTCATACGTAGGGGCTGTGGTTGCATAAATAAAGTAAATAAAGTAGGTACAATCTCTCTTTTCAATGTTACAAAGTTTACTTCGTAAAAATGTTTTTGCTTTACGATGTAGTTAAGTACCTAACCTGAAAAAAGGAACAGAGCAACAATTTGATTGAGATAGTATTGCGGCCGGCACACACTTTTATTTCTCTCCCCACGTGGCGCAGAGGTTCTAAAACACCTTTTGGATGTTGACTGTCTCAGTACCTACAAGTATCTATTAAATGTAATGCCTTGTTGGTAGTAGCATTGTCGAGCGCAAGGGCGACTGTCAAGTGTGGGGTCCTGGGTTCCAGTTTTTTCCGTCAGGAGGATTAGGTAGCAGCTGGGGGAAGAAACGAGGAGGTTGACTACGTGTGTTCCATTGGACCTACAGAGTAGGTAAGGGAAGAGAGAGTACTTACACCTGTGTTTGCACTTGCACCGTGTTTGCGTACACACTTGCACTGTGCTTGCGCATACACTTGCTACTACTGTGTTTGCGTACACACTTGCTACTACTGTGTTTGCGTACACACTTGCACTGTGCTTGCGCACACACTTGCTACTACTGTGTTTGCGTACACACTTGCTACTGTGTTTGCGCACACACTTGCTACTGTGTTTGCGTACACACTTGCCACTGTGCTTGCGCACACACTTGCTACTGTGTTTGCGTACATACTTGCCACTGTGCTTGCGTACACACTTGCTACTACGTGTTTGCGCACACACTTGCTACTGTGTTTGCGCACACACTTGCTACTGTGTTTGCGTACATACTTGCCACTGTGCTTGCGCACACACTTGTACTTTGCGCCAAATACCTAGAATGTGTACCTAGTACGTATGTCACTGACTATAACAGTTACTTTGACTTTACCTAACCCCTGCATACGAGAGCACATAGCTTATTAGAACGTATAGATCCGAATCTCAGTTCTATGCCTTTCCCTACTGCACGGGGTATAAGAACGCCTGCATTTATTTATTACGTTCAAATCGTAAGTTGTTAACTTCGAATGATATTTTCATCTATCTATAATTACAACATGTCCCGGAATCAACGCACACCACCAAACACCCCAATCAGAATATTATGTTATAATCATAATACATACACTAATTTTTACTATTATGTTTAAAACATTGTAGATACCTATATTTATTAAATTGCTTAAACTAATTGTAGGAGAAAATTGTGGTCACGTTATAAATCTACGCACGCACGAGCGTATAACTTCGTCCATTTTGGTGTATTTTGTCTGTACAGCGGAAATGTGACTGAAATTTATGTAGTTTCAATTATTTTTGGAATAAAAAATTACAGAAATCGAATCGGTAAACGTTTCTGAACAAACTACTTTCATCATCTTCTGCCCAGCCTTTTCCCAACTATGTTCGGGTCGGCTTCCAGTCTAACCGGATGTAGCTGAATACCAGTATTTTACTTTGAGCTCCACAACCCAGTTACTGGGTAATAAGATACCCCTTGTATAACACCTACGTTCATAATGTGCATTCATTTAGTTACACATTGTACTTATAAATACAAATGAAATGCTGTTCTTTGGTAGGCATCACTCGAGGACGGCCGGACTGATTTGGCAATTTTTTTTTTGTTTTAAAATGTGCGTGTGCCGGCCAAGTGCGTGGTCCGACACGCACTTGGCCGGTTTTATTTTAATCATCTACGTATATGGACACAAAATAATTCGTTCAATGCTTTTCCGCATTTCAAGTGCTAGCCAAGATTTTATACCTACATAATTTATCTTAACTTGCACGTAACACCTGTTCGAACAAATCATTATTTATGTTATTAAAATCGTAGCGAAGTCAAAACTGTAGGTACTTTGAATATTTCTGAAAAAAAAGTAATAGCTACGAGGTCTGTCTAGGAACGATTCTAATGCCGATAATACTCTGTTACCTTTTGATCATTTTAATCCCGTGGAGGGTCGATCCGGTGCATGAAATACTATCGATTTTAAAAGATAAAATTAAAAAATAAAATTACTTTTTCTTTTAGACTCGAATCAATTCTTGTATTAGTGAAAAAATAATGCGAACCGAGGTAGGTACCATAGGATGTGTGTATTGTATGTGGTAGAAACATTATACGAAAATAATAGGTAGGGGAAAAAGTTTCTTCGCATTTTTAAAAAAAATTCAAAACATTTTTTTAATATAGTTTGTTCACATTTAACTAAAGTATGTAGGTACCATTTTGTTCGATAACTTTTTGCCATCTTGTAGGTAGGGACATGATCCTGATGATGGGACTTCTGATCAAAATACCGCGACAAGTGGTTTTGGCAGTCCTCTCGTGATGTTAACCTGACACTGCCTAAAGAATTCTGAAGAGACCGGAACAGGTGGAAATCTGAAGGTGTAAGGTCAGGACTATACGGCGGATGCATTAACACCTCCCAGCCAAACTCTCTTAATTTTTGCTGAGTGGCTAAAGATGTGTGAGGTCTAGCGTTATCATGATGACAAACCACACCCCTTCTGTTGATTAATTCCGGCCGCTTTCTCTCAACTTCTTGCTTTAATCTCATCAGTTGTTCGCAGTAGAGTTCAGAATCGATGGTCCTGCCTGGTGGTAACAGCTCATAATGAATAATGCCCTTCCAATCCCACCACACACACAGCATCACCTTGTTGCGAGTTAACCCGGGTTTCGCCACAGTCTGTGAAGCCTGACCGGCCTTTGACCACGACCTTTTTCGCACGTTCTTGTCGTACGTGATCCACTTTTCATCACCAGTTATCAGCTTCTTTAAAAATGGTTCGGTTTCATTACGTCGTAATAAAGAATCACAAATGAGTACACGGTTCATTAGGTTTCTTTCAGTGAGCTCGTGAGGTACCCAAATATCGAGCTTTTTTGTGTACCCAGTTTTTTTCAAATGCGCCAAAACTGTTTTGTGGTCAAATCCCAGTTCTTCAGCTACGTCATAACTACTGATATGCCGATCTTGCTCCACTTTTTCAAAATGACATCCATTTTATCCGTAATAGGGCGACCAGAGCGACGTGCATCTTTGACATCAAATTTTCCGGATTGAAAACGCTTAAACCAAATTTGTGCTACTCTTACAGACACTGCACCAGGTCCATAAACATTGCAAATTTTTTTCGCGGCTTGCGTTGCATTTTTACCTTTTTTTGTAGTAAAATTTTAAAATGTATCGAATTTCTTCATTAGATTCACTCATCTTGACAGTACGAAAAACAAATGAAAATCACACATTTTCCTAATTTGAATTTGGAATTATGTTCTTTAAAATTTAAACTTTCAATGATACCAAAAGCAGCCAGATACAAATAGTATAGCCAAAGAGATTTTATTACAAGTTCATACATACATACTATAATGCGAAAAAACTTTTTCCCCAACCTAATACGAACCATTTCACAAATGATGCGTAACTGTGCGTAGTTTAGGCATCATTTGTGAAATGGTTCGTATTAGGTTGGGGAAAAAGTTTTTTCGTATTATAGTATGTATGTATGAACTTGTAATAAAATCTCTTTGGCTATACTATTTGTATCTGGCTGCTTTTGGTATCATTGAAAGTTTAAATTTTAAAGAACATAATTCCAAATTCAAATTAGGAAAATGTGTGATTTTCATTTGTTTTTCGTACTGTCAAGATGAGTGAATCTAATGAAGAAATTCGATACATTTTAAAATTTTACTACAAAAAAGGTAAAAATGCAACGCAAGCCGCGAAAAAAATTTGCAATGTTTATGGACCTGGTGCAGTGTCTGTGAGAGTAGCACAAATTTGGTTTAAGCGTTTTCAATCCGGAAAATTTGATGTCAAAGATGCACGTCGCTCTGATCGCCCTATTACGGATAAAATGGATGCCATTTTTGAAAAAGTGGAGCAAGATCGGCATATCAGTAGTTATGACGTAGCTGAAGAACTGGGATTTGACCACAAAACAGTTTTGGCGCATTTGAAAAAAACTGGGTACACAAAAAAGCTCGATATTTGGGTACCTCACGAGCTCACTGAAAGAAACCTAATGAACCGTGTACTCATTTGTGATTCTTTATTACGACGTAATGAAACCGAACCATTTTTAAAGAAGCTGATAACTGGTGATGAAAAGTGGATCACGTACGACAAGAACGTACGAAAAAGGTCGTGGTCAAAGGCATAACATTAACATCGACAAATTCACTGTTCTCTTTGTCTACATCTGAATCGTCACTAATGAGAAGAGGTCTCATATCATCAGTGACAGCTCTTTTGTGGACTTTCGTAGCACAGGTCTTATGCTGGACAGGTAGGGATCTGATGATACAAGGAGAGCATTGAAAATGTCTTCGTTTGTCGCTTTATGGCAAAATTTGCGTGAGTGGTGTTCTCGGATTTTTTTGAAATCTACGTTTCTGGCTTCCGTTGCCTCTTCAGATAATTTGCCAATGGGCATAATATTGAAGTGTTTGATAACTTCAGCACCATGCATTAAAAGTTTGTGGACATTCGAAGGCATGTAATACCAGCCATAGAGCTCCACGTACATTTCTGCAGTAACGTGTGCCAAGTTTGCAAACGCGTCGATATTTATAGGCTCCCCACTGGCTACAACACGCAAAAGTGTTGAAAATCTTTGGATCAAACAGGAATCCAATCCTGTGATTGCTGCGGTTTTCGCAGGATCACTAAAAAAATTCCTAGCTGTGTTCCCATCATTTGTAGTTCCCGAACCTGAAACAAAACAAAAATTCTTGACTCTGTGCAGAAAAAAGATGTAAATGAATAATGTTACTTGAAAAAATGTAGATTTAAAAGTTATTTTATCTCACCTTGTTTGACGATGTCTACGAGGAGGCCCATTTCATCACGGAACTTCTGCTGCATGATTTGTTTTCTAATCTTCAATGACTCTTTACTGCTTGCATCTCTGGCTTGCCGTGTTTTAAAGTCCAGTCTATATGAAATATGGAGAAGGCACTCCATACACCTGATCCAAGCATGAAGAGTAGATAACCCGTACTTGACCATTTTTGTTGAAACCGGTTTTCTGAAAATAAAATGGTTAAATTAATAAAAATAATATAAATATTGAAGTACTGCAGTAACATTAATTTATTAAATTATTGGAAACTCACTTTGGGATCTTCTCCAACTTATTCATTTCCGAAGGAGTAGCTTTACATATATCACATGTCTGCGATGAGGTATTTGATAGCTTTGAAATGATTTTGCCATCTATCATGGTCATAAGCATTGAGTGCTTTTACAACATGGTTTCCCATAATAGAAGGCTGCAGTGCTTCAATCTCAGCCTCAATCAAAGCCTGTTCTTCCACGATGTTTAACTTGTTTTCGTTGGTGGAAGATGGCTTTGGATTCTCCCATACCTTTTCATCGCCACAAACTAAGCGCAGAGGCACAAAAGAACACATAAAAATACTGGAATCGTCTTCGTCTGCCATAGTTTGCTTATGCAAACTTTGCCCTGAAGCACCATCAAAGCCCCACTTGCATATAAGTGTCAACTCTTTACCATCCAGCGAAGATTCCACACGTAAGAATTTTCCAAGCCTAGCCACAGTTTTGTCCAAAATTGCTTGGAGCTTTACTTTTACCTCTCTTTCCATGATGTCTATGGTATCTTTTGGGGGGGTAGCAGTCCTTCTTCGCCTCAAGGATGGCAGTATAAGAAGGATACAGTGATATTCCTTCTTCGTTTGCACAAGATCTTAATGTTATATGCTGCCACTTCGAAAGCTTCAATGAGGTGAAAATACCTAAAGCTTTGTCAGCGGAATATATAGGCACAGTTTTCTTTGTATTTAACAATTTCTTTATCTTTGTAGCCTCTTCGGGATGCTCCGATACCAGTTTAATGATATCTGCTACATTCTTATTTTGTGCTTTCAAACCAGTTGCATGGGCAGGGTTTTCAGTGCTATGCGTTAGGAGCTCTTCCACTCTCCTTCTCTTCTGTAGCAGGCTTAGCTCCACGAATGGTTTTCTCGGCGTCACAACTGATGTTGATGTTCCAACACTGCACGTCTCCGGTGTGTAGGATGTTGATGCACCCTCATTTACAACAGTCAGAAATGGAACGTGGTTGCTGCTCTAGCGACACTACAGAAGTAGTCATTTTTTCCCTCACGACCTCGGGCCATTTGATGTTCTCTTGCAGCCATGTCTCATACTTTTTTATATATGTTTGTCTCGTGCCATTACACGAGATCCATTTCTTCCTTAAGTTACTCACATAACTCTGACAGAATTGTTTCAATTCCTTCTTTTCATTTTCCGACAATTCAACAGTATTCTCAAAAGCTTCAAATAAAACATTGGGCTGTGAAAAACTACTGTTGTTTGCCACAAACATGAAAATGACCAAATTGGAACCAAAACCTTCCATTACAACACAGTAACAAATATAAGGTAACTAGCTTTTGCCCGCGGCTTCGCCCGCGTGGATGTCTGAAAATATCCCACGGGAACGTACTTCCGGGATTAAAAGTACCCTATGTTCCATAATACTTATAGAGGCATGAAACGGGGTGTAAAGTTCACTCATCCTCCATAGAAAAGGGAGGATCCTCCGACCAGACGGGTGTTGTGTCTGGTGGGCTACTGCCCGACGGTTGATGGATGTTGTATATGTATATGCTAGTCGCGCGGTAAACTCTGATTGCACGATGCAGGATTTTGCGTGACGTCAGTGTGACGCGTTCCATTGCGGCGATGTAGATATGCCGCCGCCACATACTCTATTGGTTTACGCGGCGCATGCCAGAAAGTTCCCAGTCGGCTTGACTTTTTCCGACATCTTGAACAATCATCATATCATTTTAGTTCAGTCAATATATACAAAACATTAATGATTTTTTACACCTAAAGCTTCCTTATGAATCACTCCGTCCATTGGTGAAAACCGGATGAAAATCCGTTCGGTAGTTTTTGAGATTTAATAAAAACATATTTATAAAAAAAAAACAACCGACTTCCAAAAAAAACACTACAAAGTGAAAATAACTTTAATTTCGGAAGTTGGTGTCTTTGGTTTATTATTTTCGTTTTTTGCCACCGACTTCCGAAATTAAAGTTATTTTTCACTTTGTAGTGTTTTTTGAAAGTCGATTGTTTTTTTTTTATAACTAAGTTTTTATTTCCCACTTTATAGTTGTGGTACCTACCCCATCCAAATTCGTATACTTACCACTACTTGCTAAGTAAATAACAGTGACAGGAAGTTATTATAATATCATCAACATACACTAAATGGAAAAAATACGTATTATTGAATCTAACTCAATAACCAGTCATCAGAATTTGACCAAATTTGTATGCGACCACCTCAGGAGTATACCCTTTCAAATAAAAACTTTGCAAAAAGGCAAATATATGTCGCGCCAAGTCGTGTCAGAAATTTGGAAGGCGTAGATTTATCAGGTTTGGACGCCGTCGCCAACAAATTATTAAATCAACCACACGACGACAGATCGTTGACGAAATCTGTCTTCTGACAATTAAAGCCACACATAAGTACATAACATACGATTAAAGTGACGCAATTTGAAGCATATTACTATTAAAATCATTTATAGCTAGAGTGCATCTCATGACAATTCCAATAAGCCCAAACACGGCTAGGATACATTGTTTTATTACGGAGTTCCGGTGCCTACCTTTCGGCTTCATCATTAGATCAGTTCGATGGTACCTATTTCATCAGAACCATTAATTTAAATATACTTCGTCATAGTCGCTTAACTATCTTAATAGAGATATCTTATCGCCACCCGTGAAATACTTACCATTGAGGAGTTCCCGTGGCCGTCTGTGATCTTCTTCATCAGTGCCTTCACTTCACTAAATTATGCTTTCTGAATGCAAATCCCTGACTTGCTGATGAAAATACCAAAATCGCTATGTAATTATGTATGTATTTGAGGATTTCCCTGAATCCCTCATGGATTATACAATCAGAACAGGATTTTGATAAAAATGGGACCAATCTGGTAGTATGTCCTTGCAAATAAAAAAAAGAATTTTCCAAATCGGTTTATAAATGAAAATAAAAAATAAACCAATTTAGAACCTCTCCTTTTTGAAGTCGGTTAAAAATAAAGACTAAAATGTTACCTCAAGAAGTCAAGAACTGTGACTACATGTCCAAACCCTTAAATCTCTTAAAAAGAGTTACACAAAATTTGTAATATTATTTGTGATTTTAAAATCAACCCCTAATTTACCCCCGTAGGGGATGATTATTCAAAAACGCTGAACCATGTCATTCTTTATTTCGTCCCAAAAGCATAAATTTGAATTTTCGTATCCATAACTTAAGAAATGCTGGTTTTCCCATACAAACTTTCATCCCCTATATCACCCTCTGTAGGATTATTTCTGAGACAAAAAGTAGCCTATGTCCTTCTCTAGGATGCCATCTATCTTCTTGCCAAATTTTATCAAAATCCGTTCAATGGTTTAGGCGTGAAAAGGTAACATACAGATAGACAGATAGACAGACAGAGTTACTTTCGAATTTATAATATTAAGTATGGAGTATGGATAGTATGGATAAGTTAGCGCGCACAAGTACTGAAGCTACTGATAAAATTAGACTTAAATGTCCTGTTTTTATACAACTACCCTCATTATCGTTCGCTGTTCTCTAATTAGTTACCTATATTACAGACAATACAATTGTATTGTGACTAGGGCCCATTTGGCCCTGCTAGAGCTAGTTAATGCTCATGTCATTAGTTTCTAATAATGTCTTAACCTTAATCACAGTGATTAACAAATGAGTTAGTTCTTGGAATGAAATTAAAAAAAAAACCTATACAATCAATATCTTTTTTAATTATTGTCATCATAAAGGTCATTAGCAGGCTAAATCTAATTATAATATAAGTAAATCGATCGGCAACGTCATTTAACTACGGCAAAGATTTGAAAACTCACATTTCGAAAATTCAAAATTTCAAAAATTTGCTACGTGCGAAGCGGTGCCTAAAGGTACATGAATTGTATGTCATCTTGATCGCCGTGTCTGGGACTATAGCTCGTGTGAGCCTAACAATTCCATTAAGTTTCGAAAAAACGTACCTTTAGTGTTTTCTCCCATACAAAAAAAAACACAAATTTATCTTTTTTCTCACGCGTAGTGTGATTTGTACCTACTATCCATACGTTAATAATATGTAAAGGGAGGTATACCAGAGCCATTACAATTTATTTTTTTAAGTCTTTACTATAAGTTTCTATGAGTATGGAGCTCGATTTCCAGACCACTGCGCGCCGCCCGCCGCCTTCCGCTGTCTCACGACAGCAGCCGAGGATTGCCGAGTGGTTGGAGGCGCCCGAACAGACGGGAGGAGCGAAGACTATACGTACATTTTGGTCCAAAGCAGCAGTATCGAATTAGTGTGAAGGCCGAATGGATCTTAATTTTGAAAAGTCTTTCCGAGACGTCATGAAAATTTTTAATTTTTTCTTCAACAAACGTTGGAAAGGATTCGTCAAAAATCGGGAACCCCAGGAGGTGAAGAGAGTTCCTTTCCGTAATTTTGATATTTGGTGCTATTGTATTAAATTTTGCTATGGTAGTCTGTCTGTCAGTGGTTTGGGGAAGATAAATTTCACATTTTGAAAGGTTAAGGTCTAGGCCGATGGAACTAAATTTTTCTTTTATACTATATTTGTCTACATCACCTCCTAGGGTTCCGTCATCCAAATACCATACGTTGAATTTAGAATTTAGTTGTCGAATAATTTAATTTATTGGCAAACTAAAAATGTGGCCCAAGAGGGTCACCCTGTTGACATCCAACGGCTGATTTCAAAAGGTCGTCTTTATACCTAAAGTAATTTAGAGAGGTGCCTGTAACATTGATATAGGAAACTGTAAATTTTGGGTATTTCTTTTTGAACTTCTGTCAACAAGGTGTCCCTGTTTACGGAATTGAAGGCGTTTTTAATGTCAACCTTAAGGATGACCTCACCTTTATCGCTGGATAATGCATGTACCGCAGCCTCACAGCCCCCTTTCGACCCGAAGCCCAGCTGTAGGGGCTGGAATTTGCTGGCCAGTGTTTCGCTGTAGAAAGCACAGCAAATTTTGGCTGCGGTACGACGGTAAGTGGACCCTACGGCAATGGGACGAATGCCGCCATCCTTCTTGCGCAGGGCACACAGATTTGCCCCATACAAGATATCAATGACGGATTCGTTCACATTGCCGGAGAGCATGAGATTGATGAGGGCCGTCAGCTCCTTCAGAAAGAAACTCACCAGCCTTACATGGGCCCACACATCTTATATGGGGTACTGTGTTAAATGTTACAACAAAATGCCTTGTGATATATTGCAATTAAATGAAAGGAAATTTCAAACTCATATTAAAAGTACTAAAAAAGCATATTACAAACTAGAGGATTATATCCATGATAAGAATGCTTGGAAACATGCTGGTCCTGCTCCATAGGACTATCTTAGAGTCTAAACAAAAGCAAACAGGTTGCTAATTAAATTGTATAATTTATTATGTTTTACGAAACTGATTTTACATTCTGTGATTACTTTGGCTCACACACAGACTTATTACTTGTTAAAATTTTAGGAAAATCGTACACTTTTACAATTTTTCTATATATATCAGCACCGTGTATCTAACACATATTTATCTGTCATTGCTTAATTTTTAATTGTTTACCTATTGTGGTATAGTTATTTGATTAGGTACATCGTCTTCACATATAATTTGATACTAAATGTACCTAAACAAAATATTGTAAAACATTTTAAACGAGTAACGGTGGAGTTTCTTGCCCATTCTTCTCCATACAAATCTACCTTTTGGCAGGAGCGACTAGAAAAAATGTTGACGTTCAAAAGTGCCTTTTCTGTGCATACCTAATAAATTAAATGATTTGACTTTGACTTCGACAATCGATCCAGTTTCTTATTTATTATTTGGTTAGCCACACTAGCAGCTAAATAGCTGATGCGTGAGTATCAAATAGCTTGGAGATATTTAATCTGTCCCGTCGATTCTTCTTAGTTTTGACGAAACACGTGTTTTATGATTTAATCCGTCGGGTACTTTATAAAAAACCAAAACTAACAATTTTATTCGACATAAGAAAAATAGACTAGAATGGGCAAAAGCGCACCAAAACTGGACAATAGAGCAATGGGAAAATGTCCTTTGGAGTGACGAATCAATGTTTCAGATTTTCGGATCCAATAGACGTGTGTTTGTACGCCGGTCAAAAGAAGAGAGGGCTTCACAAACATGTACTGTGCCTACTATCAAACATGGTGGAGGTAATGTCATAGTTTGGGGGTGTTTTGGCAACAATAAACCCGGAAATCGTGTGAGGATAACCGGAAAACTAAACAAGGAATGTTACTTGAAAATTCTCTCAAATTCCGCCGTACCCAGTGGACTAAGTCTAATTGGTCCTGTTTTCCAACATGATAATGATCCTAAGCATTCTTCTAAACTGTGCCAGACCTTTTTGAACAAGAAAAAAGACGATAAATCTTAAACATCATGTAATGGCCATCTCAATCACCTGATCTTTCTCCCATTGAGCTTGATTGGGATGAACTCGATAGAAGTGTGAAAAATCGTTCTCCTACGAGCTCAGAACATATTTTGTGGAAGCTATTAGAGAGCGAATGGAACAAATTAGATGAAGATTATTTTAATAAATAAATTAATAGAATGCCTAGAATATGCGAGAAGCTAATAAAGAAAAAAGGAGGACACTTTGATGAAGCTAACATGTAAAATTTTTGTTCTGCTTAAATTAGTTTTTGTTTATAACATAACATCACGCCTTGTTTCCCTCTGTCTGGGGGGGTGTGTGTTTTTGTTTATATTTTATTTTTTTTATCAATACATTGAAATTGAAATGACTTTGTTTTCTTTTATTTGATTTTACCTTGCAACTTCCAAACTTTTGGACGGTATAATGTAGGTACTCTGTGGACGTGGGTGTCAGTATGGCAAAACTGAAGGAATTCAAGAGGAACTTAGCTCGCTAATTTATTATGTAAACATTATTGGATAAATGGGGTCGCCATAAACATCTGGCGTACGGTTCTAGTGTCTATAACTGACGATAATAATCGGTAAGTAAATATAGCTCTGAATGAATAATTTAAGTCCTGGTTGAGATTACTACCTATTGTATAAGTAGATTAATAATTTTGTAATATTACTCATCGATTAACTCATCGTTATTTAAATAATTTATCATAACAATGAATGAAAGTTACTTTCATGGATAAGCTTGTGGTGTGTTGTATGCACAGAACACTAATACTCCTAGCGGAGGTTGTATGTACTATGTATGTATGGACGGCAGCACATCAAGCTACTACAATCTGTCAAATTTCTTTAATAGATTTTCAACTTTATCGCTATAGAATTAGGTTCACGGTTGATTGAGAAAATTTGACAGTTTCGGATAGCTTGACCTGCTGGCGTCAGTACTTACTTGATTTTTCATGTTTGTGTACGCTAATATCCGTTCAAAAACTGTTGATTGATTTTAGTGAACATAAAATTTAAAAAATCAACTAAAAACAAAAATTATAAATAAACAATTTTATTCACGTTCTCGTTTGAAAACATCTATATTTTAATATCGAAGCTCTAGTTTTATGTTACTTTTAATTAAATCTTTAAAAAAGGTCGAAACACAACTTTGCAAATTGAACATCTGAGCGCAGTTTCCGAACGGAACTAATGTCATGTCAAGTAAAATGTGACGGGTGCCCCATGTTTTGCCTTTTGTAATTTACTTGTTGATTTTATTATAAGAATTTAATGAGAATTTAGTGAACAATCGTTACATCGCCGCGGGGACAGTTATGTTATAGTTTTGTAAGTGCACGCAGTGTTGGCGACTCAACGTAACGCTTCCACGGCCGCCAATTGTTCAGGTAACGGGATTTATTTATGACAACGTCGATATTTTCTTGGAAACGTTTACTTGTTTGGTTTTTATTGATTGTAATATCTTTATATGACCTTTGACTCGGTATTAGTAAACGTAGTTGCAAATAATCATGTTTGTGTACGGCACGATTGCGTGGTCATATAATTTGGGCGAAACTTCGAATTTCGCGAAGCGGAACTTGTGTGACAAGTGCACGGCAGGCGCGCTGGCCTGATGATATTTGAATAATTCTCGACTTTGTATTCAAATAAATAAGTTTCTTAGCGTCCTTTAAGTCTAGGCAGAATTAATAAAACATTGTTTTCTATCAGCATAATATTTTACAACCGCTAATAAATATAAATAAGTGATTCTACACATTGTCTGAAGTAACTGTACATTGTTGACTTAATTACCAGTCAGAAGTTAATCATTATCATCCAAATCTTCTGCTTCATCTTGTTCAAGCACATGTGGCTTGTAGAACCTGCTGTAGATGTTGTCCCAGAACAACAGCCGCTGGTTGTGAGGAGGCACACTCATCCTCAGACTGGTGCCAAATTGTAGCAGCGGCACGTCTGATATGTGGCAGTTCTCTTTGCCGGAGGGCACCGGTTGCCATATTACTGGGATTAATGTTGTTGTCAACGGTGTTGGGTCACTGAAAAAAACAGTAATTAATAATGTTATATCTCTAAGTAACAGCAGTTGGATATTTGTTTATGATTGAATAGAAACAGAAAAGTAATCGTGTTCTAATCTAATTTCCAGCAATTGTGAAAAGGTTTAGTACAGTAGAAAGTGTTAGAAATAACTATGTCAACTCTACTATGTTGGTATGCCAGGTTGTACCAACATCATGCAACTATGTTGGTATGCCAGGTCGTACCAACATCATGCAACTATGTTGGTATGCCAGGTCGTACCAACATCATGCAACTATGTTGGTATGCCAGGTCGTACCAACATCATGCAACTATGTTGGTATGCCAGGTCGTACCAACATCATGCAACTATGTTGGTATGCCAGGTCGTACCAACATCATGCAACTATGTTGGTATGCCAGGTCGTACCAACATTATGCAACAATGAATGCTGTTTAACAACTAAAACAAGTGTAGTTCTAACCACTTGTCACATAATGTGCAGTCTACTAATGTCCCCTTGTTAAATTTTAAGTAGTATCGAGAAAATTGAAAATATGCCAAGTAAAACTTACCCCAATTTTATGAAGTTCTTCAACAATGTCATCAGCTTCTCTAGAACAATGTCAGTTTGCTCTTCCTCTTTATATAAATAATCCAGCAAAGTATTGAGACTGGTTGGTGTAGATTCTTCTGTCTCTGTCTCTCTTGGCAGACTAAACTTCATGACATATACAGAATATGTGTTTTTAGCTGCAAACAGCATCGCCATCTTTATTATAGGGTACTCGGTTAATATGTCATGCAAGTAGTCTGCGTAGCTCTGGGCCATGTCACCTCTGAAGTCTTCACTAAAGTAAAACTGTTTCACAATCTCTGCTACCCCGTGTTTGACCTTATGTTTCTCAAATTCCAAATTGTTTGGTAGTAAATAGTCAAAGTTCTCAGGTGGATTCTCAAATTGTTCTGCGTCTCTTCCAAAGATAGATGTTTTGTCTTTATGTGTAAAGGTAATTAGCATCGGCACATTATAGAAGTTTCCTTCTCTCAGCTTTTTAATGGGATCGATATCTATGAGACTGTGTAAATAGTCTGACATATTGTCAGCGCAGGGAAGGAACATATCAGGTATACTTGTCAAATCTTTGGCTGAAGCTTCTTGGTAGAAGCTGTGCAATTCCTCTGGGTTATTTGACCCTTCGTAACCCAAAGAGTTAGCACCTTTGTGAGCTATAACAATGGGATCATATGTCATTGAGGAAGGAGAGAGAGCAGATCCTGACTCTAGAACTACTTTATGTAAGAATCCTTCGACCAATCCGGACAACAGGACCAGCTGTACTGCTGCGGCGCCAGCACCCGTGCCGTATACGGTGACGTCACGTGGGTTGCCGCCGAACTCTGCGATGTTTCTGTGCACCCAGTACAGGGCTGCTACCTGGTCCTTCAAGCCGGCGTTTCCTGGTACTTCAGGAGTGCTGAGGCACAAGAAGCCGAGGGCTCCAAGCCGGTAGTTGAAAGTGACGATCACGAAACCCTCGTTGAGGAACATGGTGGGGGCCTGATATGCGCCCCATCTGAAAACAGATGGTGTCGTTATTTTAGACACATAAAAGTTCTTGATGAGTTATAAAATGTTTTATATAAGTAATCCAATTCAGAGGGCCTGTTTTCGATATTACGTCCTGTACTTATCTGTTTTTTTTTAGATTTGATGACATGTGAATTTATTATCCTATTTGAAATGCGAAATTCGAGTCGCATTGTTTCTTAGCGTATCCTAACCATAGTAGATAGGTACCTATTTAATTCGAGTCGCATTGTTTCTTAGCGTATCCTAATCATAGTAGATAGGTACCTATTTAATTCGAGTCGCATTGTTTCTTAGCGTATCCTAATCATAGTAGATAGGTACCTATTTAATTCGAGTCGCATTGTTTCTTAGCGTATCCTAATCATAGTAGATAGGTACCTATTTAATTCGAGTCGCATTGTTTCTTAGCGTATCCTAATCATAGTAGATAGGTACCTATTTAATTCGAGTCGCATTGTTTCTTAGCGTATCCTAATCATAGTAGATAGGTAGGGTCAAGTGTCCAACAATGGAACACTAAAAATTCAAAGTCTCATACACCTTTTGTTTTCACAGATATAAGTCTAATTTTTTACAGGTATATAAGCAATTTTATAGGTTATCGGATCTCATTTATATTTTTTTAATTTAAAGTGTAATCAAGCAGAAAAAAAATTAAAACTAAGAAATGGGAAATGTTTCATTGGGTCCACTGTGGTGTACACAATGAAACGCCACAAATTCAACAATGAAACATAATAATTAATAGTGTCTGTCTCATGTTTTGTGTAATTTATGGAATAGGTTAATTCCAAAAAATGCTTGAGTTCAATCAAAAAAGGTTTAATTCTTAATTTAACCTTAATCAGACTCTTCAGGTATACCTATAATAAGTAATAACGGATTAAGATAACGCCTTACAATTTATAAAAAAGCTTTTGGCAACAAAATTACTAAATATGTTATACTTATGGCACTCGTTAATTAAACTCTAGTTAAGCAATTATGACTTACAACTTCTTAGGCACTTACATTAATCAATCTCAGAATTATTAAATACTACCTATAAAAATTGGCAGAGATCACTTTACATTAAACTATCACCTAAGGACTAATAAGTCTCAAAATTACGAATATCACAAGTAATAGGAGAAAGTTACCAATAATTGACAATATTGTAATGACTAACGATTAATTAATGCCAGCTTACGACAATTAAAATCACGAATAAGAAAAATACAAGAGAAATAATACGAATATTAACAAAAATAAAAAATAAAAATTAACGCAACTTCATATTTGGTGTCACACGGACAGGAAAGTCGTAAGTTGAGTTTCTGGATTTCGATCCATTTATTTGTGGCGGAGGAAGAATCATTTTTATCTCATTCATGTGAATTTCTGAAAGGTCAGGTTCCAACGGCATGTACAATTTCATATTGTCTTTGACTTTTAGTCTCATGAACGAAGCTCCGAATTTATTAGTATTTATGACTTCCGTAATCTCCGCGACATAGTAGACCTTCAGTTTTTTTGAGTCCAGTAAAACAAGCACGTAATCACCTTCTTGGGGTGAGCGAGAAAGTTTTTTGAAATCTTCTGTTATTAAAGGTAGCCCATCATCATCTAGTTCTTCATTAAATTCGCTCATATCAGAATCACCTTCTTCCGAGTAGACTACTTCCTCCTCTTCCTCACTACTCGTTTCTGGTTCAATCCTTGCGATTTTGGGTTTCTTTTTTCCTCCTTTGTCAGTCAAAACTGGCCGTTTAGTTGTCTTGGCCGCTGATTTTCTTTCTTCTGTTTTTTTTCGTTCTTCAGCTATCCGGTTTTTTTCTGGTGTGTCAGTCGCCACCATACTTTTTCCAAGCTTTCTGGGTTTGCGCTTTCCAGTCCGTGGACCAGCCTTCAATGGAGCCATAAATTCCATAGGTGATTTGAAATTTGTATAAATACCAGAAGAACTTGCACGAATTTCTTCTACAGGAGGAGTCATCTCTCTAATCAGTGAACTAGAACTTAATTCGTTAGACGTCCTCATGGGAATTTCGATATCCTTCATACCACACGCAGCTTTGGTGGCTTGTGCGGGAGTTTCCCCAAATAGAAATTCGTCAGCTTCAAGTATTGATGGACTCACAGCCAGTGTCACATCAGATAAGGGACTCTCAGCGCGTTCAAAATGTGAAGAAGGAATAGCAAGATTCTCACTAAGATGAAGTTCATCAGGAGCAGTAGCTGTAGAATGAGATGGCCCTGGTTGCTCTCTATCGGTCATCAATGACGGCATAAAGTCGATTTCTGTAAAAATATCTGGGTCATACGGAAAAATTCCACATTTTTTGAAAGCAGACGCAATATTAACTGGCGTAATTGCTTTTGCGTATGCCTGGCCGACACACTCAGCGACATTGTAAAAAGTCATTTGCTTACCAGGATGCCTCATCAGCCACGAATCCACGGCTCTACTATAATAACATTTAAAGGGGGCATTTAAGCCCACATCAAGAGGCTGCATCTTTGCAGTCGTATGTGGATGCAGAGTAAGCACTGTTACTCCAGCTTGTTTAGCTAAATCTAAGGCTTTAATACTGAGGTGGGATTCATGGTTATCCATTATAATTAGAGCAGGGTTTTCTGGGCTCGCAGACGTGTGTTTAATAAAATGCTCCATAACTTTTACAAATAGGTCCGCATTCATCCACCCGGTTGGAGCTGCTAGCCCAAGAGATCCTGGTGGAGCACCATTCATCATAAAATCTTTAAAAAGTTTCCTCGGGAAAACAAGAGCTGGAGGTAACGCTTGTCCTGATGCACATACAATTGCACATGTTGTTACTAATATACCCCGTTCACCGCTAGTTATCTTACAAATATTGTGTTTGCCTTTGGGCGCCATAACTTTTTGCGGCTTTGAACGGTTGTTGATGTGATTAATTTTCGCCATTTGATATGCTATACGGCGCACATCTTTGGAACTTAACCCGTAAAATTTTAATGCACATTCTTCGATATATTCTTTAAGTGCTGTTTCTTGTTCGACTGTAAAATTTTGATTAACTTCATAGTTTGGAGTCAATCTTTGAGCTACTAGGGATGCATGATCCATATCCTTGTACTTTTTTAGGTAGCGAAACAGCGTAGGATACTGGACATCGCACTCTTGTGCAGCTTTTCTCAGGCTCTTTCCCTTTCTGTACATAAGTATAGCACGAAGCATATTTTCTTTTGAATGATCTCCCTTTTTTCTTTTAAGTGCTTTAGTACGCGCCATCTTAAAAGAAAAACAGATATCAAATGTTAAGATTCTAGCCACAAAAATTATGAATTTGCACGGAGAGTACATGAAGTTATATGGTACACAATGCAACAAGATAGTACACAATGAAACAGTATTTCATTGTGTCCGTTGTGCAACTGTTTCATTGTTGACTATCTATGGTTTATTTTACAAACCTCAAAAAAAAAAAAAACACTAAATTGTAACACTTTATCATATGATCTATTTCACGGTAATCTACGAAATGTGTTTAATGCAAGGTAATAATGAAAAATATGAAATTTACAACCATAATTTAATGAAAAATCTATAAAGAATGCTGAAAATACTTACATTTTTGTCGAAAAAATAAAAAATGGTCCGCAGAAACGTCTGCTCTCACGCGGCGCCGCTGCAAACTGGGGTAGGGCGGGGGGTTGTCGAGTGTCCTTACGCGATATAATGCACGATTTGGCAACGCCACATTTTAGAAATATCACAATGTTTTATTGTGTACCAATGTTTCATTGTTGGACACTTGACCCTACCTATTTAATTCGAGTCGCATTGTTTCTTAGCGTATCCTAACCATAGTAGATAGGTACCTATTTAATTCGAGTCGCATTGTTTCTTAGCGTATCCTAATCATAGTAGATAGGTACCTATTTAATTCGAGTCGCATTGTTTCTTAGCGTATCCTAATCATAGTAGATAGGTACCTATTTAATTCGAGTCGCATTGTTTCTTAGCGTATCCTAATCATAGTAGATAGGTACCTATTTAATTCGAGTCGCATTGTTTCTTAGCGTATCCTAATCATAGTAGATAGGTACCTATTTAATTCGAGTCGCATTGTTTCTTAGCGTATCCTAATCATAGTAGATAGGTACCTATTTAATTCGAGTCGCATTGTTTCTTAGCGTATCCTAATCATAGTAGATAGGTACCTATTTAATTCGAGTCGCATTGTTTCTTAGCGTATCCTAACCATAGTAGATAGGTACCTATTTAATTCGAGTCGCATTGTTTCTTAGCGTATCCTAATCATAGTAGATAGGTACCTATTTAATTCGAGTCGCATTGTTTCTTAGCGTATCCTAATCATAGTAGATAGGTACCTATTTAATTCGAGTCGCATTGTTTCTTAGCGTATCCTGACCATAGTAGATAGGTACCTATTTAAGTTTCGGAAAGCCCCAGTTAGTCACTAAGACCCGAGTATTTTTTGCCTACAAGTTTAGGAGCCTCTTTGATAAAAAAAGTCGCAAAAAAATGCATCGATCCGTTGTGTTGTGGGTGGCAGATCTACGCCCCCTAGTCGGCCAAACCAGACATCTAAGTTTAAGCATTGAGAATCAAGTCTTTTTGGTTTTTATACCAACTTCTTGAAGAAAACGTTTTCTATGTATATAATGCCTCATACAACCACTCTCAATCGTAATACAGGGTGTTTGGAAGGTGGGTGCAAAGCCTTAAAGGGGAGTTAATACAGACCATCTAGAACATTTTGAGCCATATTTGTCCTAACCAAAGTCTGATATTTATTTTTTTAGAGAACTTTTACGATTTTGGTACCAAAATCCCAAAATTTTCCAATTAAGGCCTAATAACGCAAAGATTGAGTGAAAATTTCTATTTTTTTTAATTTACTTTATTGGCCTAATGTGTGTTTAATGGTATGAAATCATTTCGAAGCACCGTATTTACTAAAAAAATAACTTTCAGACTATTTAAAATAAAAAGAAAAAAAAATTAAAGAAAAAAAATGGATTTTAATTGACATTTAAAAAATAAATAAAATAGCTACTGGTGTTCAAATAATTTTAAAAACATGCTGAGTTATTGCTCTTTTTTTTAAGGTATCATTTACTTAGATAGCTTTACAATTTTTGAAGTTAGGGTGCCTGGACCAATTAAGGGTAAGAAATTTCAAATTTCAATAAAATTAAAATCAACCTGATTTTTCCTCAAATAACTTTAAACTAAAGTCTAAAGTGGTTATTTTTTAGACGCACTTAAAAAAAGTCGGCCTTACAAAACGAAACAAAGGCTGCCGTGGTGGCCGGCGGACCGGGCGGCGTACGATAACAAAGGGCTCTTGATTCTTTTGTTATGATAAAGACAACTTTAGGTCTTATTGCCGAGGATGTAAAGATGCTTTTTGAGTTTATAAATTCGTTAGTACCTGAGATGGACCCGACCCGTCGCTTCGGTGATGTCATCTTTCCTCTCTCTTCCTTCACTGCTCTGCCCTTGCGCGTTGCGAGTAGACGTTTGATTCACCGTAGTCAGTCGTAGCTTAATGCTCCTGCGCGTGTTGATTATTAATTTTGGAATTACTTGTATTGCGTTTGTGATTTACCGTGTTCAGTTGTAGCTTTACGCTCCTGCACGTGTTATTTCGGACTATTGAACTAATTGACATTTTAATTGAGTGTATGTACGATTGCCATGGCTGCATTTACATCTCAGGAACAAGCGGATATCGTTTTTATGTATGGCAGAGCTGATGGTAACGGAGCTTTGGCACGACGTTTGTACCAAGAACGTTACCCGAACCGCAGGTAAAGTAACTTCTAATACTAACATTATTACTTCAATTGCCATGTTGATTTGTAACTGACGTTACTAATAAACAATTTCATTTCAGGCTACCTAATGTTCGAGTTTTTTACAACACGTATCGCAGACTTTCGGAATCTGGCATCCATCATGCAGTACCCGGAGTGAATCCAGGAAGACATGACCCCGACGTTGAAGAACAAATACTTGCAGCCTTTGAAGCGGATCCTACAACCAGCGTCAGAACTGTGGCGAGAAACTTAAACCTTTCAATATGGAAAGTGTGGAGTACCATGCATCGGGAACATAAATATCCGTTTCACGGTAGAGGCGTGCAAGGCTTGGTAGAAACCGATCCTGGGAGAAGGATGCAGTTCTGCCGATTTATGCTCAATAGCGACATTGACGACAGATGGTTTCTAAAATCTATCCTCTGGACTGATGAGTCCAAATTTTCTAGAGAAGGAATCACGAATTTCCATAATTTACATGAACGGGCTGACAAGGACAACAATCCGCATTGGAAAAAACAGGTATACAAATTAATGTTTATTAATTTAAGTCCAGATGTTCAACACATCTTCAAAGAACACTTTAATTAGAATTAATTTTTGTTTCAGGTGTCTTTCCAAGCAAAATTCTCCGTTAATGTATGGGCTGGAGTAATTGGACGGACGTTGATTGGGCCCCACATTTTACCAGATAATTTAAACGGTGAAAATTATCTGAATTTTCTACAAAACGATCTCCCAACACTCCTGGATGATGCGGAAGTACCCATTTTAAATACGGACAGGCCAATAATTTTCCAACAAGATGGATGTCCATCTCATTGGACATTGATTGTCAGAGAACATCTTGATAACTGTTTTCCAGGCAGCTGGATAGGTAGAGATGGGCCCATTCCTTGGCCCGCGCGATCGCCCGACCTGACGCCGTTAGATTTTTTTGTCTGGGGACGGGCAAAGGAGCTCGTATACACAACTGAGATTTCAACAAGAGAAGAACTAATTCAAAGAATAGAAGCAGCTTTCAGAACAATGAAAGAAGAAATGCAGCTTAAAATCACCACGACAGAAGTTAGAAATCGCTGTCGTAAATGTATACGCTGTGGCGGAAGCCATTTTGAACATCAAAATTAAAAAATCAAATCAAAAACTGTCTTTTTTTTTTACTCCTTAAAATCGACTTTAACTGGTTCAGGCACCCTAACTTCAAAAATTGTAAAGCTATCTAAGTAAATGATACCTTAAAAAAAAGAGCAATAACTCAGCATGTTTTTAAAATTATTTGAACACCAGTAGCTATTTTATTTATTTTTTAAATGTCAATTAAAATCCATTTTTTTTCTTTAATTTTTTTTTCTTTTTATTTTAAATAGTCTGAAAGTTATTTTTTTAGTAAATACGGTGCTTCGAAATGATTTCATACCATTAAACACACATTAGGCCAATAAAGTAAATTAAAAAAAATAGAAATTTTCACTCAATCTTTGCGTTATTAGGCCTTAATTGGAAAATTTTGGGATTTTGGTACCAAAATCGTAAAAGTTCTCTAAAAAAATAAATATCAGACTTTGGTTAGGACAAATATGGCTCAAAATGTTCTAGATGGTCTGTATTAACTCCCCTTTAAGGCTTTGCACCCACCTTCCAAACACCCTGTATATTTAAAATCGCGAGTGAAGTCACGTGATAGATAGAATACTCATTATGTACACCATAATAATTACAGATATAAATGCACGAGTACCATAATCATTAATATAAATAGTAACATATTTAGACCACCATCAACATATTCTGTATTTGTATAACCAACATCTGAACGCGTCTTTTCTAAATAGTTTAAGAATGTTATACATTACCCGTTCTGAAAGTCTCCGTCGTGTACAAATACGAGGACAGGCAGCGATGTAGCGTGCTCTGGTGTGAAGACATTGACGACCAGGCAGTTCTCCTCACCGTCGGCTTTGGGTTGAAGGCACTTGATCTTGTGGGTGGCTTCGAAGATGCCATCCCATTCAGGTGGAGGCTTCGGAGCCTAGAGAAACGGGACTTTACGTGTGATGAGTCTTACCCGAGACAGCATGTTGTGGGTTTCTTATTTCCTTTCCGTAACCTCCAGTTACGCAGTAAGGAGAGTGTCGAAGCCCTCCGCTGCGGGATGTAGACCTCTCCCGTAGATAGTATTCATTTAGAGTTTCATGACACCCGATCGAAATAATTATGATGTTAATAATAATATATAAGAATCCAATTAAGCCCATTACATGCTATACAAAATACCTATATTGTAGATAGCTTATACTTCTACCAGACAATTGAATGGTATGGTTGTCCCCTGACTATAGCATTTAATTAATCAGCTAGCCTTTATCTCTTTTATTGTTATTGAGTAATTCAGTTCCAAGATTCATTTCAATACGTTGTACTAACTTTCGAACAGAATAGATGAATGATTACGGAATACGTACCGATTAAAACGGGATCTTCAAACTAAGTACCTAATTACATTATCAGCGGTAGTAAAGTTCCCGCGCGATAGCCATCTAATCTACATAGCACCAAATGGGATCTACGTCTATCAACAAATGGATCAGCTGACCTTAAACCTGTCGCGTCGCGTGTGTGGGCGCGCGTAGGGGAGCCCGAAGTACGCGAAGTGGGGTGGGTTGGGGGATAGGTACCCGCGGGCCGCGCCCTGCGAGGTGACCACGTCCCGGTGCGCCCGCGGCACCGGGCTCGGCCGGCCCTGCACCACACACAGCACCACACTCACTGTGGAGACTACTGCACCAACACACCCGACCCTCATGGCCGAGCTTTCCAAGCCTTGCGAACCGAGTGCGTCGCGTCCGGTGATCCAGTTTACGTTTCGTTGTCAAAACAGACGGCGTCTAATCAAAACATTGACACGGCAAATGTTGGACTGTTTGTGATTGTGACTCGATGTTAGGAATTCCTAATAGGTTGTCAGTACCAAATGTAGTAAACCGTTAACCAAGTTACGGAATATGTTATTTTTGCTTTTAATTACCACGATACTAAAATAATGTCGTATTCAATTAAACAAACAACAATTTTATTTATAGTTTATTCCAAATATACCACTCACAATTTTCTAAAGTACATGGCTTTTATTAGGTGACTAAACAACTAAATATACAACATAAGATGTAATGTCTTGATCAGAAAAAATGCCAAGCGTTTCTGAAGAAGCTGATGAAGAAGACAACTTGCAGGACGAGGACAGTGTACACGCTTGGGGAGACTGCCAGGCCGAGGCTCCTGTCGATGAAGTGCTCGTCGTAGATTTCGGTCCAGAGGCCCAGGCGGTCCACATGCATGCCACTCCTCATGGCCGTCTCTGTGCCGATCGACAACCACTGCTCCTGCGCAGCGGTCGCTTTCTCAAACTTGTTCCACTCTATGTCCTCCGCTTTGGGCGTTCTGTAACAAGATCAGGGTTAAGGAATTACGATTATAGATTACCAACGGCTCGGACATTTCCTTTTTGAGAGGAAAAAGTTCGTCATGAAAAATATGAAACTACCTAACTAACTAGTGAATTATTGTTATTTTTCTTCACAGGTGGTTTAAGCCTAGCTACCTAACAAATGTATTGAATTAAAAAATAATTGAAAATATATTATTCTCGCGCATATCGTAATAAAGAAATAATTTGTAAATTGCACACCTGCACATAAACTCACGCCTTCTTCCGATAAGGGTAGGTAATTTTAAATTGTCATTTAAAAATGACTGCTTTTAAGATGGCGGTGTTAGTTAAGCTCAGTTCATTTAGATCCATTAAGTGTTAGTTAACACGTGTTAAGACAAAACGAACAAAATAAAACTGAATAGCTTAAAAAATTATGTTACCTTACTATTAGCTTCATCATACCAAATACAGTAACGAAATGTCTTACCCAGTCTTGAGGAAGGATGTCCAGAATTGAATCAGCTGTTCAATCATCTTCCTCTCCTTCGTACCTTCATCAGGCATGTCTCCTTCTTGATAGAACAGATAGCTAATGATATCCCCTCTAACTGCTCCGTCAGCTTGGTTCTGAACAGCCACCAACTCTCTGTTTAAAGCTCCGACAAAAGAAAACTCATAGATGTAAACCGTCGATCCAGAATTAACGAGAGATCGCGCGGTGCGGATCACGGGACCAAGATATGCCACGTCCGTATAATATCGTGTTCGATTGTTCACATTGGCCAAGGTAATAGCATCCTCAAAATATTGAGCTTTCACTTTGTTCCCTACTTTGCTCCTTTCATCACTTATTTCAAATTGTAAGTCGTTGGGCAGCAAAAGACTGACATTCGCATTAAGTTCTTGTATGCTAGCTTCTGTATGACTTAGAGATTCGTGAACGCCTGCGTACTCTGCCGAACCTATCATAAACGTGGCCTTAATGTCTTCATTTTGTAACATCGTCCATGGAGTTTCCACCATAAAATGTACTCCATCGTCTGCATTGTTTTCTAAGCAAGGTCTCCAAACGATGTTTCTTGCTGCTAACAGTAGGACCTCCGTATTTATAGACTGCCATGTTGCCCAAGATCCCGTTATGATGTTTACTAAATCTGTTGCAGCAGCAATAGGGTTTCTGTTTATTGCCCAATGTGAAAGAACTGAGCCACTATCCGTGATAACTTTATTTACATTGCTTTTAGACATAGGAGACAAAGCTAAATATCCGGCTAAAGCCCCCGCCGTCCCTTCACCACTCACGGCAATATTTTCAGGATCTCCACCAAAGTTTTCTATGTTCTTCTTTATCCAACTTAGCGCTAAAGCTAGATCTTTTAAAGCGGCATTTCCTGGAGCCGTTTCATTTTGCAGACACAGGAAACCAAGTGGCCCTAGTCTATAATTAGGTAAAACAAGAATTATTTCCTCTGAGACTAAATATTCGGGACCGTATATTTCAGGGTCTGCGCTTTCATTAATGAAGTTTCCTTCATGAATGTGAACGAGGACACTTGCACCGCTTAGCTCAGCTTTAAGTGGTTTAAAAATGCTTAAAGTCAGGCAGTCCAACTCCCCGACGGTTGTATCACCTTGAATCTGCGGGCAGCGTTTACTGTGAACTTTTTCGTCATGGATAGAGTCCTCGTCCGCCTCCGGAAATACTGGAGCCTGAAAATAAACAATTATAGAATGAGAATTGCGAAACATTCGACAAAAGTTGATTTTGGTCTACTATATGTATAATACATACCTCGAAATGATTATTGAAGATACCGTACTTTATATCTATGTAGCCAAGTATATTTTCATTCCCTCGCCACACGTGTCCACGAACACGGCCGGTGGATGTTACTACAACTGTATCAATCGGTTCCGGCGGGCTGGTTGTGCCTGTTTCGGTACTTGATCCATTATCTCCTGGTTCGGGCGGGTTGTTTGTGCTTTGTCCTGCTTCGGTACCAGATTCGTTATCTCCTGGTTCCGGCGTGCTGATTGTGCTCTGTCCTGATTCCGATGTACTGGTTGTGCTCTGTACTTCTTCTGTTCCCGCCGGGTTATCTGTATCATCGTTTCCTCCGCCACTTGATTGATTTCCCTCATCTCCGTCTTCAGGTTCAGTTTCTTCTGTTGTCGGCGTGGTGTTTGTGCCATCGACTGTGGGACCAGCATCATCAATATCTGGTTGATTACTACGACTATATTGACTGTCGTTAGACTCAATATCTTCTTCCTCACTCGTTCCTCTAATATTACTGTTACAATCGGCGTCAGATTTAATCGATTTATCATTTTCTTTACTTTTTGATTCACTGGAACTTGAGTCCGGATGAATTAAATTACGTGAGAAATTTTCAGCTGATGCATTTTCTTTTTCCTCATCTGAGGTCTCAGCACTGCCGAACAGTTCTTCAGGACCGCTTACTATATCCTGTTTTGTACTTGTGTCGAGACCAGGAGGGTTCGTCTTATCGATGTGGAGGTCATGTTCTATGTTGAGATGCAGCGCCGTCGTGGCCACCACCAGCACCGCACTCATCCATACCGTTGTCTCCCACCGCATTGTTCACATTTGCAAATGGCTTTCGATGTTCATTCCTTTAAATAAAGCATTTTATTTAATAACTGTCATGCAACAGTCCATTTACTGAATATTTAATTTGCAGAGGCTATTGAGGGTAATGGAGCACGTCTCATTTCTATATACTTTCAAATAACTGAATATTAAACTCAATCTATGAATGGCTTTCGCTTTATAGCTGTCGCGGTTACAGGAGTGACAGCGCAATATCACTATCATGACTGATCTCTTCTTACAGGTCTTACGCAGTACATCAATAATTATTGCTATACTAAAACTAAGGCAGTTTGTTGAAATAACTCCTGGTTTACGTAAACCGCACAGGCCCTGACATCTACATAGCATTACTTGAGAAGTTAAGTAACGCAACGAATGAATCGATTGTTACAATGTCAATAAATCGTTACAAATTTTCCTATGTGGTGATGCCTGGTTCGTAGTTCTCGACTTAGGTACCAGATTCGACATTTAGTAGGTATTAAGAACATACATAAACTCACGCCTTCTTCGTATGGGGGTAGGCAGAAACTACAGAACGCCACCTGCTATGATCCTTACATAGACGGTATTAAGAAGTCGAGGAATACCACATCTATACGTATTATAAATTCAAGTCGCTTTTCGTGTCTGTCTGTGTGACCGCGTTGTTCTTCTACGGCTTTTGATGCGGTTTTCACATTTAGAGAACTTATTCCCGAAGGTCTATGTGCATAATACATAAGACTTAACTTACATATAATAAACAAATGTCCATGTTTTATCGCAAAAACCAAGCGAAGCAGGGGCGGGGCGCTAGCAAATAGTCCAAAGTATGACGCTGTGTGCGGCCGATAACGTCACGACGTGACCCTAAAAGTGAAAGGTGCTACAAAATGACTGACTTACTAACCTTTTCGTGTTGCTGTGTAGCTGGTCGCTTGCTCTGATCACTCGCGGGTGCCGCACTGGCGAACTCGCGGCTCGGCCTGTAAGATCGATGACGCAGGACAATCGCTAACAAAACCGGTTGGCTCTCTGCTACAGTTGTTACAGTAGCAGAACTAAAGACCAACATTTTGGGGTTTTGGTCCTTCGATCCTGTTTCGTTGAAAGTCATTGTGTCATTTAATGTAATCGGGATGACTGTGTGGGGTCGGTGGGGTCGGTTATCAATCAACGCCCTTTTTTTCTGTGGTTAGAAATCACAAGTATTAAGAACGTTTGCTTGGGAGATATTCACTTGATTAAATTCTGATGAGTGGCTTCTGAATGTTATAATTATATTTGTCAGCGCTATAATTAGAGCGTATTTTTTTACCTTAATGGCAGAAGGGTTTATTTATTATAAACGTTGCTTAAAGTAATGATTAACGTCCGCTTAACCATACATTTTGCCGTTTAAACGTCTCTTAATTTAAGCAGCGTTTATATATACACCCTATGTGTTTGTCCTATTGGCACTAACGGGTTTCGAAGTGTAAGAACTAGTCACCTGAAGCCATCCTCTAAAGGCGGCCCTACACAGACTGCTCGGCCAGTGGAAGGCGTTCAGTGTACGGATGTCTTGCGAGTGTTCAACTGCACGACGGAATTCTGCTGTGCAGCTCTCGCTATTCACTTATCCATTCAGAGCTGCACGTGGTCAGTTGAGACTGTTTCACGCTGCTGTTGTACAGCCACACTACATCTTCATAACAGTGACGTGCTTAAGCACAGGTCTGCAAAGCAGCCTCAAGTAGCATAGACCTTAGTAAATAATTGCCTTTAGTGAAAGTTCATATTAACGAAGCCATCCCGCATGAACCCTCCCGTGGCGACCATGCAACTTGAAAATTACATTAACGAGACATGAGTGGACGGTGCAATATTTTAATTAGATTTCATGCTACTGCCATAACTTGTTCAAGAAGGGTTTAATAAATGACTGCACACGATTTTACTCTGTAACGAGTCTCTGGTATTACCTCCTGCTGGGAGAAATCGCATTAGGGTTCCATACTCGAAAGGTGCCAACGGGATCCTATTACTAAGGCTCCGCTGTCCGTCCGGACGGCCGTCCGTCTGTCACAGGGCTGTATCTTTTGAATCGTAATAGGTAGACACTTGACATTTTCACAGAGTGTACTGCTATAACAACATACGCGTTTGTTTTTACACGAGTGCTCCAAAAGAGGAGTGTAATATTATATTTTCAGGGTTCATGTATGTCTGTGAGTTTATTTATTCCACCATAACTTTTAAACGCCTGTACAGATTTGGATGTATAGGGGATCGTTAGAATCCATCGTTACATCCTCCCGAGTGACACTGGCTATATTTTTTTTTCTTAAATTCAATATGGCGGCAGTATGACTTCATTTTCATATGTGAAAAAATGTTTTTTCTTCAGTTATTACAATATAGATCAAATTGAAGGTCTTGATGAGCACATTACAAAACAATAAAAAATAAAACATGTCACTAAAATGTATAAAACAAAAAAAATAAATTAAAAACATACGACCCTGCCAAAAAACGAACTAAAAAGTGAAAAACAAGTTGTATTAGTTGATGTTTATATACAAAGCGAAAGGTCACTCATTTACTCCCTGACAGATAAACAAAATTGTCATTGCAGTCGGGGGACCTCTTTGATGAAACCCCCCGACTGCAATGATAATTTTATTTATCTGTTTAATCAAGGAGTAACTTTTGGACTTTTGGTTTTGGTATTGCCAGTACTAAGATTAGGGCACTTATCGGAGTTCAGTAATATCATTTTTTTATCTAACCCTCGAAGCTTTGATAACAAAAGCTCTGCTGTTTATTTTGTGCTACATCACCTGTAATATATTTTATATGGAAAGTATAGATGTAGGGGAAATTCAAGGTTTGCTTAGGATTTTGACACCCTTTTTCCGTAAAGTAGGTTATCGAAAGGGTTACAATAATTTCCGGGAAAAGCCGCTGCTGAACGTGAAGTTTTGGTAAAGTTTTTCAGGTTGTAGCTAAGAATATATCATATGTATATGTACTTACATGAAATTTTCCATTAGCACGATGTGAGGAGCAATATGAAAAGTGATCAACAGTGTACTAAATATAACTTATCTAAGTATAAAAATTTACTTTATTATTATACTTGTTACAGGTAAGCGACGCTGCGATGTTATATTGTGTACAAAAAGCCAAGGATTTGGTAACATCTCCCTGCCTTCCTTCTGTCTTTCCATTTTGGTCAATATTTAAGACCGAAACAAGAACTAACGCTTGGAAATAAATACCTTTATTTTTACTGTATTAAAAAGGAAATTAAAAAAAAATTGGTATCATTATCTGGTCCAAAGTTCTTTACTCAGTGCGCCTACGCACGGCTAGACGACTAACGTCATAAGTATTGCGTCATTCACTAGGATGACGCACTCGTACTACCTCTGGAACAAAACAAGCTAATTTTAAACATTGTTAAGACGTGCGATGAATATTATACGTAGATTACCAAGCATTCAATATTTGACATAAAGTGAAGTGTCAAGCGATTTTGAACTATGTGCTGTGAAACTATTACTGTCAACTTGACCTGATCTGCAAATGATTGTACGCCGGGCACAGTATTAAAAATAGAATAGAATTAGGTCCGTAGGACCATGCGCTTTGGAACCAATTTTCAATCAATCATCATCTTCGATCTATCCGTGCGGCTGTTTTTACATAATGTCATCACATAACATCACGGGTACAGCTATAGTACACCCACATTGCGCCAGTTATGTTTAAGTCCCAAGTAATAGGGGGCGAGCCTATTGCTATCAACCGGGCACAAATCCAGACTCCGGGCTACTACTGAGAAATTCCTGATGAAAAACCCAATAACACTTTACCTGACCTTGGAATCGAACCCAGGACCTTATGCTCAGCAGTAGCGCTTGCGACCACTAGATCAATCATCATCTTCGTTCGACCCGCGCGGCTGTTGTTCGTTTATTTTGCCAATTTTCAATATGATGTTGAAATTAGTACGTGCTACGTTTCGAACTGAGGTTTCGAGCTATAAGCCGGTGTTTCTAGGTACGCGATCCTCTAAGTTTAGTAAAAAATATTTCAGTCGCTACCCCGCTATTTCATAAAGCTGGTCTTGGAAGCCGAACATATCTCGCTGTGTGTCCGTCATATTGATGTCGTTGTATACGAGCACCGGCTCCTTGATCAGCTGGTAGTTGAGCTGCTTCTTGATGTTGTTGCATACGAGCACCGGCTCCTTGATCAGCTGGTAGTTGAGCTGCTTCTTGATGTCGTTGCATACGAGCACCGGCTCCTTGATCAGCTGGTAGTTGAGCTGCTTCTTGATGTCGTTGCATACGAGCACCGGCTCCTTGATCAGCTGGTAGTTGAGCTGCTTCTCATCCGCCACTGGCCATTCCGATTGATTGTCACAAAGCGGGTGGCTGGAAAACACCATATTTTTTAAAGAAAAACCTTCGATCATAGAAGGATATCACGGAATCATACATTTTTATCAGGACTGCCTACGCCTGCCACCACCAAAAATCTTACCTGCATCGCATAGAATTGACGAAAAACGTCATCCGGTACTTCATGAGGTCGTCCCTGGTTCTGGGAGGAAAAGACTTTTCGTCCGGATCCATTACAGAATTGGCGCGCAACACAAATGTCTGGTCCTCAACGTGGGCGCTTCCTCCGTAATACCCCAGCATCTTACCAAACTTTACAGGGTTAAAGTTGCTGTCGAATTGAAACAGATAAATGTAGAGGGGCGCCTCCCTTAGTGCAGCTCTCCACTCCGCCAGCTTGAACGCAGCGTATGAGAAGAATGAATTCGTACAACATTTGATATACTTGTCCACTGTTGCACCTCCTTCGAAATATCTAACAATCAACATCTCTGACAGACGGAGCGCCTCGCGTTCAGGCACAGAATAACTTATATTTGATGGTAGAATTGCTAGAGAGTTTTCCTGTATGAGCCCACGCATGTCCAAATATTCAATCTTCGTTTAAAGTATTCGCACTCAATGCTTGTAGTGCCTACGATCATCGGAAGGTCCTTCGCTCGGCCACGTTTTATAAGGTTTGCTGGATAATCATCCAGGATGCACGTGACTCCTGGACGTCTGGTTCAACGACAGGAACGAAAGACACAAGACCAGCCTTGAATTGTACGATCCGGTTGGCCTCTATAATTGTACGATCCGGTTGGCCTCTATAATTGTACGATCCGGTTGGCCTCTATAATTATACGATCCGGTTGGCCTCTATAATTGTACGATCCGGTTGGCCTCTATAATTGTACGATCCGGTTGGCCTCTATAATTGTACGATCCGGTTGGCCTCTATAATTGTACGATCCGGTTGGCCTCTATAATTGTACGATCCGGTTGGCCTCTATAATTGTACGATCCGGTTGGCCTCTATAATCTTTTCAAGAGGTATATGTATCAGTTGTTCGTGGATTTCGTCGGCGTCAGTAGAGTTTATGCCTACGTATCCCAGAAACATGATCGCGACAGATTGAGCGTAGGCAGGCGAGGCTGTATACAAACCACTGTTGCCTACACCGCTCATCAATATCACTCTGAAACAAAAACAAACAAAAATAGAGATATAGGCATACCGTCAATAGATCCAAATACAATACATGAATCAGAAGTGTCTAGGGATCAAGGTATTTAAAAATATGTATCACATCTTTTTAAAAAGAGCTAGTTTATTCTTCGTAAACAGGGACTAAAATAGCTCTTTCTTTAATCCCTAGGGACTAAAAGTGATGTGAATTTGGAATGTGGATATTGTTAGTAAAAGTTCCAGTCACCAAAGAGATCAACCACGAACATTGTATGAACAAGTAACAGGCTGTTTGATAAATTAAACCGCGCGCGAGCCAAATAAAAAAAAAGTTTGTGAAAATATAAAAAACGCGCGAAAAGCATTCTGCCTTCATTCGTAATTGTTTACTCAAATTCGGATCTCACTTAGTTTTTTTTTTTTTAAATAATCCATGATATGTCTTATTGTTCCTAATTATATGTAAATAAATGAACGTACTATTCTCATTCATAAGTTGCACTTACTTATTTACTCATAGAGGCTGATAAAAAGTAGAGTTCCAGGCATCGGGTCCGGGTGCAACACTATTTTAAGCTCGAGTAATGTACTTTGAATCACTGGCTCCGCTCTGGTTTCGAAGAAACACTCTCGCCTTTAAAATAGTTGATTGCTCCCGTGGAACACAACCTACTATTATTGCCCTATTGAAATTAAATAAAAATGTTTATTAAATAAAATGTGTAGATTGATTAAATAAAATGTTTACGTGTGTGGATCGACGGAGTACCTACTCTCTGCTTCTGCATTAATAAAGACTGTTCGTGATTTTTGTTTATGCTGGATTTTTCACCTTAGAATCCTGACATTAAGAAAAAGATAAACATAAATGACATAACATAACATAATCTTTAAAAGTTTTTAAAGATTTTTTTTTGCGTAAAATGTTTATTTTACTCAAATAAACCTTTTAAAACTTTTAATTATTTAATTATTAGTCTGTATTTCCGCCATTAACGCGTATAACACAATCACAGCGATTCGGCTACTCAATATGAGTTCATCCAAACCACATTACGGAATGCTCGCCCACGTCCGTTGTAACAGGCGAAAAAGGTTTTCTGATGTGTGTACGGCATCCATGTTTGGCAGAGCTATTCTTTGAAGCATATTCCATGCGTGCTCAATGGGATTCAAGTCTGGCGATTGAGCAGGCCATGGTAGGACGTTGATAGATATTAGCTGCGGCAAGTGCGTTTGCAACGACTCTGGCAGTGTGTGGACGTGCATTATCATGCATAAGGAATAGCAAATTAATAGGTTTTAACGTCCCAATAATCTCTATGAAATTATGGAATCTTACCGGCTTGACATAAGGACAGATTGAATTAATAGGTACTGTCTACCATCAATAGCGATCTGTCTTTTATTGAAAATACGTTATTGGGTTCGGCCGTGAGCTGCAATGCCGCGCCCCACCACCACCATCATCTCATCGCGGTCATCTTCACTCATATTACTCGATTTATTTATTTTTGTTTCGGACGCCCGCAGAGCCACGAGCGTCAAAATTGCGAACTAAAATCTACAATCTGTCGTTTAATTTTACCTGTACAATTACACAACAGTGTTAACATAACGTCTAATTGTTGAGCGCCGCCGCGTTGATGAACGGAAATCGGTTATGCAAATTGGCAATAATCATCTGTGGCCTTGATCATCAGTTCGACTTCACCAAATGGTGCTCTCCGAGAGCAAATGCATAAGTTAAAAAAATCCGAAATCATTATTTACTGCCACAATTTTTTTCTAAATCTTTTTTTTATGTTTTCTTTGCTGCTCATAGTGCCCCTAAGCGTATACTCCAACCTCCTTCTGCGAAGCAGTAATGCTCGCGAAGGAGGAGGCGGGACGCGTGAGGGAGAGGCGAGTGGCTCGGCTAAATACCAACTTGCTGCGCTTGACTCGGTGGAACGCAGAGCTAAGAGGCTCATTGGCGACGTAAGACTGGTGGATGCCAAGCTTCATAGCTTGGCTCATCGCCGCAAGGTTGCCTGCTTGACGGTCTTCTACAGATTATACTTCGGGGAGTGTGCTCAAGAACTTCACGACCTCATTCCGCCGGCCCCCTTCTATCAGCGGACATCTAGACGCACTGCAGGTTACCATCCTTACCTAGTTGCTATTCCACCAATTCGCACTAAGCGTTTCCAAATGTCTTTTGTGATGCGCACAGCAAAGGAGTGGAACTCTCTGCCTGCGTCTGTGTTTCCGAACGCATACAACCCCGATCTCTTCAAAGTGAGAGTGAACAGGCTTCTTCTGGGTAAGCTCGCTCCATCGTCGACTTTGTCTCTGTCATCTCTGACCTAGACTAGAGTCAAGAGCAAACCTATCTCAAATAAAAAAAAAAATTAAAAAAAGAGCTTTGCGCCCTCACGCCCCTAGCCGCCGCAGGAGACGCCCTGGGCGTCGGGAATTGGCAGCCGATTCCCGGCCACTGTAGGCGCGGGCTTGCGGACGGCGAGCAATGGTAGCTCGTCGTCGGGTAAGGACCAGGCCCGAGTCGATGGTGCGTTGTGTTCCACGCTCGCCTCAAAAAGATGTCAGCACTATTGACGGGGTCCGCTAGGGCCGATGCCAGCCAGGGTTGCGGGATGTTCGAAAGAGTTACCGTGGCCCCGGCACAGGCAACAGAAGGAACACGGGTGGGTTTTAGTCAGTAAAAGTCTGACACGCCCTCCCGCTCCGCCCAGAGCGGGAGAAGTCATTTCATGATTTCCCATCCACAAAAAAAAAAAGCGTATACTCCAACTCTTACAACTCCGCCCCTAAAACGAACCATTGACCATTTGTCACCTTGGAGCACCACCAGCTGCTTCAAGCCATGGAGGCGTGCGGGGTCGCGGGACCACTGAACAGGTGGTTCCGCGCCTACCTCACAGACCGGACACTGCGAACGGTCATTGACGGCGTCGTCGGAGAGCCCAGTCACGTCACGTGCGGAGTGCCAACCGGATCCGTGTTTGGTCCCGTCGGATACGTCATGCATACCAACATGTGCATGTGGTTCGTTAGTGTCGCATATACAGGGTGGCTGGAGAAGTGACGTCAAAAGGTTAAATTTAGATGCCTTTTTACCCCCGACGGAAAGAGAGGGGTGCTATAAGTTTAACGTGTGTATCTGTCTGTGGCATCATAGCTCCCTAACGACTGGACCGATTCAGATTTTTAATTGTTTTGTTTAAAAGGTGAATTGATCGAGAGCGTCCATAGCTATGATTCAACAAAACATATTCAGCCATTTGAAGATTATCAGTTCTTTTCTAGTTAATGAATGGATGTGAGCATCTTCCACAGGTCTGATCGAGTCGTAATTTGGTATTCTGTTACTTCAATGATATTAGAATAACATAGTAACCTTGAACTGATGCTGCAGCATTACCTGGAATTCAGGATACCCAACTCCCTCACCAACTTACAGCAGAGGTATCGTGTTTAGGCTCATTGGAATGGTCTCAATGAATAGGTTATAGATAGAATAATTTAATTATTATTTAATTAAGAATTTTTAATTTATGTTATAGCGTGGCATCTCAATCTCAATAATGTAAGTTCCGCGATTAATAGTAGTTTAGGAGATTTCATAATTTTCACTTGACATCTGTTATATTTTTTTTCTCTTTCTATTGGATGTTAGTGGATGTTTTTTTTTTTGTGATCACCATAATATCAAGCACCACCTTAAAAATTGTGGTTTAGGTACCTGCGCCTTATGAAACATGACTGAAATTAAGGAGAGTTTAAAATTACAGCTCAAGCATAATAGCCACAAAAGTTCAACACATGGCCGTTTTGCGTGAATGTGACGCATATTTTCCCCCAATTTGTTTCTTTTTTGTGTTTGTTCTTTTTTGTGTTTGTTCTTTTTTTGCGTCATGTTTACCGCAAATAAACGTAGTTTCTTTCTTTGACATGAAAAATAAAATAATGGTGAAATGGCTTCTAAGTATTTGTAAAAACAGCTACGGACCTTAAATAACAAAAAAAACGTTAAAACACAGACATTTATCGAGATTTATTTTCTGTGCCTTTAAAGTAATCAAGTAAAAACGAGTAACTTTTTAAGGAAAACTAGAAAAAAAAAGTTGTATTAATTTGTTCGTTTAACAAAGAACACTCGACTTTAAAATTCATTTAATTAAAAATAGACGTAAGTGCCAATTTACTTCTAAGTTTTGGATTGTCTTTGCACTCAGTCTTCTGCTAAACATATTGCTCCACTTGCGATTCCCCAGCCGACGGTTTGGACCACGGTTAGTAGACCCGGGTCCAAACCTGCTTTTGGGCCGTCTTACGTGCTTACACGCTTCTACATGCTATCTTATGTAGCGAAAGTGTAGTAAATAAGCTAAACATATACAAGAACGACGTTTCAAGGCTCAACAGATATAATTTAGGGGAGTTAATAACAGTTTGTTTATAATTTAAATAATTTGCTTGGATTTGTAATTGGTATAGCGTGCACCGCATCTAGAACAATAGACTCGTCTATAACAACCAACAGGTGCCGACTGTTAAGTGTTAAACCAATCATTGTTTCGTTGCAAGAAAGAGATGCTACTATTTCCTGTATAACTCCATCATCTCTTTATATCATCACTTCATAGTAAAAAATAGTGATCTGTTTAGTGAGATGGGTCAGTATTGGACAAATCTAAAACTATTCGAGGCAGAGAAAGTTCTAGGTAACCATGTAGTCGTATGAGTTCACAAAAGCTGCATTCAAATAATTAAAAATACAATCACAATCTTATGAGATACAATCACAATACACAAAGATCGCTTTTAGCGATAAGACCGCCCATTGTGTCACCCTATCTGTAAAATTTCTACATTTATATCTGTAATTTTTATGGTGTAGGTACATAAAAAAGTATTCTATCTATCTGTCTATACATTATTGCCAATTTTCCCAGTTAAAATTGCAATAATATTTCGCCATCTACCGTCGCGGTGTTAAAACGTCCAGTGAAGAATTTCTGAAAGAAAATAAAATGTTACGTATGAGTATTCCATTGTCATGCGCGTCTCCAGACATCTATATAAGAAGGTTAGTTAAGTCATGTTCGGATCACCTGGCAATCTGGTCGATCTTGTCGTAGAACCTGATCCTCGCTGGTACTTCGTTGGTGGTGTGTTGTCGTACACGCTAGGTATGTGGATGTCCTGATAGTTCAGGAGTCCGGCATGCACGGGGGGCCAGCCTGGCTTGCCACAAGTTGGCTTACTGAAACCAAATCAAGCATCAATGTGGTAGGTTTCGTAAGTCTTCTCCATAGGAAACGACCAATTGGAACCGTGCACCTAGCTTCTGACGTTTCAAAAGTGCCCATCCGAAATAAAATATTTTGATTTTGAAGTCGAGGACACATACTTGGCATTTGATGGAATATTGATTGTCTGTATTGCATCAATAACTAACCTGGACCAATCTCAAGGCTCCATATCCATGTTTCCAAGACCCAAGAACAATGTACATTGCTGTCAAGATTTACAATAATCAAACTTACTTGCATCGAATAAAGTTGACCAATAACTGAGTCATCCAATCTGTCATTCGATCGTCTCTGTTTCTTGGCGAGAACGACTTCTCGCCGCCAAGAATGGCATTTTCGCGGAAGATATAAGTCAAGTCTTCAATGTGAGCAGTGCCGTTGTACCGCAGGCTCAGGCCGGCCTTCAATACGCTGAAGTCTGCCTCGTACGAGAACTGGTACAAGTAGACTGCTGCTGCGTTCATCTCGGCTCTCCGCTGTGCGACTTTGAACGAAGGATACACGAAGAACACATCTCTGCACACATCTAAATATTCTTCTATATTCAGCTTTCCGTGGAAGTTTCGCTCAATCACTTGTATACCTAACTCGCGTGCTACATTAGGAGACGTTGAAAACGGAATTCTCGCTGGCAAAATTAATGTAGGATCCGCTTCGACCCTTTGCAAAAACTTTCCGTAAAGCAATCTTCTCCTAAAGAATTCACACTCATCAGATGTGAAACCGATAACCATTGGAAGTTCGTTTCCTCGACCTCGTTCTATAAGTCTTGATGGATCATCGTCTAAAATTCTCTCAACACCTGGGTATTTAGCTTCTACTACAGGAACAAAGGAGACTAACCCAGTTTCGTATTGAAAGACGCTGTTAGCATTTAGAATTTCTTCGAGTGGAGTATTAACTAGTTTGTCGTGGATGACATCAGGATCTGTAGAGTTGATGCCTAAGATTGAAAGGTATCTAGTGGCAGACAAGCTGGCGTAAATCGGAGAGGCTGTATAATACATTTGTTCAGCCGTGCCACTCATCAAGAATACCCTGAAATAAAAAGCATACTATTAATAAAGTGAACGGCTCGCCAACACACAGATAAACCCTGAGAGGTTTTCGTTGTGTGGCTAAAACCAAATTAAAATAAGTGTTTTAGAAATAAAAAAAAAAATTAAAAAAATATATATATTTGAAGGGAATACCTGCAGAAGTTTCCAAAGTATTTTACCTTTTAAAAAGTCCCTTAGCCGCATTAGACAAGGACAACAAATGTGCGCAGCTTGCGCCGGCGCTCTGCCCCGCTATCGTGACGTCAGTGGGGTCTCCGCCGAAGGCTCGCGCGTTCCTCTGCACCCAGCGCAGCAGCGTCATCTGGTCCCGGAGACCAGCGTTGCCAGGGATCTTGGGAGTGTTCAGCGAAAGAAAGCCAAACACGTTGAGCCTGGTTATTAATTACACAACCTTAGATTAGACTCATCTGATGTAAACAATGTAGAATTTAAAGTCAGAAATAATACCTAAAGTTAAAAGTGATGACGATTATTCCTTTGCTGACGAGATACTCCGGTCCATGAAGGTCGCTGTCTCCTGATCCTGCTTGGAAGGCTCCGCCATGGATGAACACAAAGATGGGAACACCTTTCTTGGCTGCATTATTGAGGTGACCTGTATAATATGAGTGATCATCAGCTCTGTTCACTACAGGGAGAGCTTCTATGGGCACGTGCACATTGGCGTAGATGCAGGATTCACTCATGCCCCTGTAGGGTTTGACCAGATGGTCGTAGAGCTCGTCGTGTTGGGGACACACGGGACCCTCCTCGGTGGCATCCAGGTGGTGTGGCCAGGGTCTCGCCGGCTGCAGCTCCTGGAATACACGGCCATTGAACATTGACTAAGGCAACTTAAAGCCGGTATGTGTAAAACTAGTCGCCAATTTGCTTTCGTTTTGTGCAAGTTTAAATTCGTTGTATTATAGCAAGTGAGATGTGATGATGAGCAGCGTACCTTGAACCGCAGCTCCCCCAGAGGCTGCCGGGCATACGGGATGCCCCTGAAGCTCGCGTACTCCACGCCGGACTCTCCTCGTCTGCGCAGTCCGCACACCCATCCCGATTCTGTGCGCGTGCGAACGTTGCATCTCAAGTCACTGGATGACGTTGCAAGTGTAGCTAAAAATGTGATTGCAGTATTTGTTCAACTTTTGTTTGGAATCACTTCAGAGATAATTAAAAAAGAAACATCGTCGATTGACATAATATTGTCACAATACACCGATAGTTTTAATAGAAAGACTATATACATATATATATATATGTATGTAGTGCATAATTCGACTACGTGGACAGAAAATTTTCTTCCAAAGAACGCAAACTGCGCCTGCGACCACTTACCAGTTTCTTTATTTTTAACAAATAAAATCAAACTACATGCATGCATCAAAGCACATCTAAAGTACCCGCAGCATGATTCACTTTTCACTCAAAGAACTCGCTGAGTGTTGCCAGTTGTCGCCAAACTTACCACACCACAAACTTACCACACCACAAGCAGGTGATGATCGGCACCAAACTGTACCTCCATATCATTTTGTTCTATTAACATGAATGCACTAAAACGCTTGATTCCTGCGAGCTATACAAATATGATGCGATTGTTAAGGCGTAGAGTAGTCTTCCGTCTGTGTAACATCCTATCGTTATTTAGTGAGCTACTGCCACATAATATTGTTATATCTTCCTTTTATTTCAAAAGTACAGTAAAATAACTTAAAAATTGTCTTTACTTGAATAAATGATATACATACAGGATGTATGAATGTAAACGAGGCAAAAGGAGTATGTAAGGATCGTAGCAGGTGGCGTTCTGTAGTTTCTGCCTACCCCCATGGCAAGAAGGCGTGAGTTTATGTATGTATGTGTACAGGATATTTTTTTCTAGTCAATTTCTAAACTACAGTTCATAAAGAATAACGCTGAAGGGAACTATGAGCTCAAGTTTGAAGAAAATTAAAGTGACACTACAATCAAAAGGCGTATTTTCGAAGATATTTATATGTTTACGGTGCCGTACGTCCGAATGAAAAAACGGAAATAGGATCACTCGTATGTCTGTCTGTCCGTCTGTCATAGCCAAGAATCTAATGGACTGATTAAGTTGAAATTTGGTATACATATTAGTTTCTGTGACCCACACACAACATGTAACGTAAATAAATGAATTTTGAATATGGGGGTCACTTTTAGGGAGCAAATAAGAAAATTTAAAAAAAATGTATTGCTTACTATATCATGTGACATATCAAATGAAAGGGCCAAAAAAAGGAGGGGGGGTGAAGGGGAATGAAGGTGACTCAAATATTTTTATTTTTAAATTGAAAATTGGAGCGTACAAACTTACATTTGCAGTTCCAACTGCAAATGTAAGTTTGTACGCTCCAATTTCTTTTTTTTTTTCGGTTAAATTCCAATTTATGGGAGATGTTTTTTTAACTACAGTGTTAACACTATGTAGTCGGGCATTTTCCCGCCAAATCGCGGCGTAGCACGGGTGTTTTTTTTAGATTTTTGGGAACAGAACGAGTAAACTCGTCTCCCGCGTTTTACTATAAAAAGGGGTGTGACGAGTTTACTCGTTTCCCGAAAATAATGTGTTAAGTTTGTTCTTGGGATAAATTCATCCGAACTACTAGGAACCCTTTCATTGCGCGCGGTCCGACTCGCACTTGGCCGACATTTATTGAATGTTCCGGCTCTAGTCTACATTACACTACAAACTAAATCATGTGACAATCATAAGTCTAAAGTTGCTAAAAGTTATCTATAATTTTAATTTACATTTACCTTGACCATGATCGTGTAAACAATTCGAAGTGGCCACCATTTCATGTTTTCAGCACCAGCACAGCTGAACACTTCTTAAGCTTGTAGGGTCACATTAAAAAAGTAATTTTTGTGACTTTAATTTGTCCTGTCAATTTTCTTAAATATTTAGCCCATGGTTACTTTCAGCGTTTTTTTCTAGGACCTTTAGTTCACAATATGCAGGTATACCGCAAATGTTCTCTTAATTTTAACTTTTATGTTGGGAACTATAGAGAACCGGCCATCAGTAGCCCAGTAATTGGGTTACGGAGGTCAGACGATAATCGCATGCTGCTTGCCGTCCCGAATTCGTGATACAATGCCAATTGACACCTTCACTTTAAGCAGCTCGCATTTCCCTTGACCAGATTCTTTAATGTCATATTTCATTTTAGTATTATACAGCTGTGTACCTTGTGTGTGTATTTGAATTCATTACTTTTATTAGATAAATTCTTGTAGTCCTTACATCAAGTCATGAGATTTAGTAGCTGTTTTTATTTCTATCACAGCATGTAACTTGCCTGCCGAGGCTTGATCAGCATTTCAGAAACCCTCTACTACCAACAATACGTTTAAGTACAAAGGTTAGGACGCACCTTAAATCTAATTGGTAAACATTGTTTGTATTACGGCTAAGTATTACTAGTAAATAATTGACCCAAGTAATAACCCCTTGTTGAGGATATAGACACTTGAGATGTGGCAGAGCGTGTAAACTGAAGTTAAGAATGCAATATTCTTGTTTTTAGTACTGATACTTAAACTAGTCTGTAGGAACTTTTGTTTATACCCATAGTTCTCAAAGTGGTCCACGTGGACCCCCAGGGGTCAACGCAGCCAACGCAAATTTCATAGTTCTAATCTTCACATTTTTTGTCGAGAGTTGGGAATATGGTAAAAATGTAGCTGCAAGGGGTCCACCGGAACCAGCTAAATTTTGAAAGTAGTCTATGAGAAAAAAAGTCTGGGTACCTCTGGGTTGTACAGTAGGACTGAATCTTATTTTATTGCTTTATTTAAATATTTGTCTATGGATGTCGATATTACTATAGACATTTCTCAGGGCTTCCAGTTAATAGATCTATGCCTACGAAAGCGTACCACGGGACCAAGTTAAATTATTTACTCTTGCCCTTCACTTCCGACCAAATAAAAGTTTTTATTTTGTTAGTCCTTAAATTAATATTTATTACAAAAAATCTTATTTGTAAGTTAGTTAGCGATGCGGTTCCTCGTGTAGTGGTACTTGTCGTAGATGTCGTCCCACATGCGCTGCGTCTTGGAGTGCGGGTGGTCCATCATCGTCAGCTCGGTGCCTATGTCCAGCAGTCGGAAGCTGTCCGGTCTCGTCACCTCCCACGGCACTTCGCTGTCGGGAGATGGGTTTCTGAAACACAAGTTACGCTGTGTGAAGAAGAAATATTTATTGATTTATATTTTTTTTTTCTGTTATGTATTTTCTGGTGTACCATACCGTACCATAAGTAAATAAATATTTTCACAGTTGGCGATCTGTCAATGTTTTGCTGTTGTAAAATAATGTAAATTAGACCGAATTTGATCTTCACTCTCCCTGGTGAGATAGTGACATTCATAGTGATCAAACGTAACACATTTTTTTTAAACGGACTGTTTTTGCATAGTGGACTTGAATATAAAACATATCTTGAAGATTCTGGTTATAAATATAAACCTAGCCCTAGTAATTTGGACTAAATGTTTAATATTCAAATGACTTTTGAATTGCCAAGGGGTCGGTCAGTCAGAAAGATGAAGCTTTGTTGCCCATTCCAAAACGTAATCAAAATCAAAATATTTGATTTTAGATAAACCTACATGGGCACTTATGAAACGTCAGAAGCTAGGTGCACAGTTGTAATTGGTTGTTTCCTATCGATAAGAGCCGGGAAGAAAATCCACGGAAACTCTTTTAAAAATAATTAGCTTTTACAATGATTTCAAATTACAGTTTACCCTAGTATTGTTGGGTACGCAGATGACAGTACAGTTTCATTGTCCAGCGCAAAAACCAGCGGGGCGGAAGTTCGTTCCTCGAGAGAGGCCATGGTAGAGCGGACAGATTTGACCTTAAGCCTTGTCTCCCAGTGGGGTGATGATAATCTGGTCTCTTTTAACCGCCACCAAAACACAGGCGTGTCTTTTTACCGTTAAAAGGAGTCGTTTCGACCAAACTCCTACTTTTCGGGATGCATCTGTTCCTGTAACTGATCGGCTCGAGCTCCTAGGCATGGAGTTGACGTCATGAATGAATGAATGAATTTATTTGCAAGAATATATGTAGCTAACATAAGTTCTTAAGAGATATGGGATATATCATGTCTCAACTTCGGTGCCACCTTCGAGTACAATGCCCAAACTGCGGCCAAGAAACTGGGCATCCTAAATAGGGTGAAGCGATACTTTAGGCCTGGACAGCTTTTAATTCTCTACAAAGCACGTCCGATCCTGCATGGAGTATTGCAGCCACCTTTGCGATGGCTTAGCTAAATACCAACTTGCCGCGCTTGACTCGGTGAAACGCAGAGCTAAGAGGCTCATTGGCGAAGTAAAACTGGTGGATGCCAAGCTTCATAGCTTGGCTCATCGCCGCAAGGTTGCTTGCTTGTCGGTCTTCTACAGATTGTAATTTGGTGAGTGTGCTCAAAAACTCCACGACCTCATTCCGCCGGCCCCCTTCTACCATCGGACATCTAGATGCACTGCAGGTTACCTAGTTGCTATTCCGCCAATTCGCATTAAGCGTTTCCAAATCTCTTTTGTGATGCGCACAGCAAAGAAGTGGAACTCTACGTGCGTCTGTGTTTCCGAACGCACACAGCCCCGATCTCTTCAAAGTGAGAGTGAACAGGCTTCTTCTGGGTAAGCTCGCTCCATCGTCGACTTTGTCCCTGTCACCTCTGACGTAGACTAGAGTCAAGAGCAAACCCATCTTAAATTTAAAAAAAATGGTATTAATAGGTATGGGAGGACAGTGTAGGCCTGTTTGTAGTAGGTTCCTATGGAGCATAACGGGCAAGAAACTCCACGGGCACTCTTTTAAATCAAGGTGGGGCTCGTGGCTAAATGATAACAGCTGCACCGGTCAATCGAAGGTTAAGCTATGCTTGCCGCGGTCGGTTCGTGGACGGGTGACCATCCATTACATTTCCAGACTCCTCCATGCCTCGGAAAGCACGTTAAGCCCTTGGTCCCGGCTGTCATTCGTAGATCTTTGACAATGGTTTTGGGTAGTCAAAAGCCTAAGTCTGACAACCAGTCTTACCAAGGGTATCATGTTAACTAGTAACAGGGTTGTAGAGGTCGTCTGACCTCCACAACCCTGCAACTGCATACGGGTAGACTGGAAGCCTACCTTAACATAGTTGGGAAAAGGCTAGGCAGATTGATCGACTCTTTTAAATCAAAATATTGGTTACTTCATTCATGTTGAAATTAAGTATACATGTGAGAATGACGTAGAAAGACGTGCACGTTAAAAGCGTCCGTAATAAAAACAAAACAAAAATAAACTAAAACTATAAGTTAAAATAAGCCGCGGCGGCTAAGAGATGACCAGTCCCTACTGACGGCGCCCGTTCACGAACATGACGCGTGGATCAGCGCCATTAAAAGCTCAACTATTTTTAAGGGAGCTTAATGATCCAACACACACGCCACCATCAGCGAGACATTAGAGTGAACATGTCATATTCTCAGTCGCCAGGGCACATTCTAGTCAATGAAAGACACCTAGTAAATGGTAGCTTTGTAGTATGTACATAGTGCATCTTTCAATAACCACTAAAGACTAAAACATGGAACAACTTACAAGTGCTTCACAAAATTCGTCCAGAGTTTCACAAGACGCTTCTGCACATTTCCTTCCTCTCCTTCCATAGCCCCATCATAGAACAAGTAGGCCAGCTCATCCGAATGGGCAGCGCCCCTCTTCGGCACCCCAGGCTCTGACCTGACCCCGATCTCACCAGAGTAGGAGAACTGGTAGTAAAAGACTTGGGCTGTTGAGGAGTGGTAACGGACGCTGCGGTGGATGTGGCTCGAGAAGTAGGCGTCCCTGTTGATGATCAACAAAATTATAGCAAACTATTAAAAAGAGCACAACTGGCGAAATGTGAGTGTTACTAAACACCTCTGAGGAATATACGCGTGATGTTATGATGTATTAGAAAGAGGAGGTATGACTTGATAAAAACAAGAAAGTATTCTTCATCTGCCTAGCCTTTTTTCCAACTATGTTGGGGTTGGCTTCCGATCTAACCGGATACCAGTATTTTACATGGAGCGACTGCCTATCTGAAAAAAAGTATTGCAAAACAAAAAATAGCAGTAAAATGATTAACTATAAGACGTCACACAAGCTTCAATAACTTACTTATAATTGGTGTTGAGTTCACTTACATTACTGTGCAATGCATAAAGATGGTTTTGACTTTACCTGTGATATGCTAACACAGAAGCCATGCTAATATTTTTCTTGAAATACATGTCCTCAATCAGTCTTCCAGTTTGTTTTCGTTCTCTCTCGTTCAGAAACTTTAAATCATCTGGTACTAAAAAACTCGCACCTCTGAATATTCTCCTGAGAACATTAGCTTCCCTTAATATCGACACAAACACATAAGCTTCATTGTCGTTATATCCAATCATCATTGGAACTGAATTACCCTTTTTACTTGATAATAAGTCGTATGGTGCTTCCAATAAGAGTATTTCTTCCTTCTTCGAAGGGTTTTCAACGCACATCGCAAAAGGAAAATAAGGGACGTTCAGTTTATTTGCCCTTGCTACTAAATCCTCAATTTTAGTATCAAGCAATGATTGGACGTTTGCATCGCTGAAATCAGTCATGATGCCCAGAGCCTTGGCTCGTTCTTCTGCGTCATAGTTAAAAGACCAAGGGCATAGAGCACTTCCACTCTGTAGTATAGCACCATGGTACAGCCCATTGGCCATGGAAGACAGCACTACAGCCTCTACCATGGCGGCGCCGAAACTTTGTCCAGCAATCACGACTTTGGCTGAGTTTCCTTTAAAAGCGACGATGTTGTCACTCACCCATCGTAAGGCTAGCACTACGTCCTTGACGCCGGCGTTGCCTGGTATCTCCTCGTCTCCTAAGCACAAGAACCCTAAAGGCCCCAGTCTGGAAAATTCAAAGGTGCCACTTAAACCAAGAGAAAATTGCAAAAAAACTTGAGTAAATAAAAATATTATTGTAACCACACCTACCTATGATAAACGATAACCACAATAATCCCCGCCTGTACCATCACCCCAGGGTTATAAGGCCCGCTTCCTCCCGTGACCCACACCAGCACAGGCCAGTTGCCACCAACTGCTGTGGGTGCGTGAACATCCAGCTGGAGGCAGTCTTCAGCATTGGAGACCAACGAACAAGTCATCGATTTGGAGTTTCTGGTTTCGGACCAGTGTGGAGCGATACCAGCTCTCTGAAATATTTACACTACTTAGCTAAATAAAAATGTTCTGTTCCTCTATTCTGAAAATGAGCACCTTGCTGAATCAACTGATGATTATTGGTTCTTCTTTGACCTATCAAATCTTGAGTAATAACTAATGCGACACAACAAATAACCTTCGTGGCGCTTTTGGAAATCAGCGGATCTCGAAAAGTTCGGAGTACTTGGTTATGAGAACCAAATTATCCTATCTACATAAGTAAACTTCAAACATGCTTCTAAAAATAATTTACAACAAACTAACCTTGAACCTGCCCATCGAGCCTGTAATATTCGCATACGGTATCCCTGTGTAAGACACGTATCCGTCCCTCGGCACACCACGTACCCTGCCCTGGGCAATGCTGATCACATCCTGCCTGGTCATCATCAACATTTGTAGTATCACCACCAATTTGTATGGCAACATCTTTTAAAGTCACCAAATGTTCAAGAAATAGACAAAGTTATTTATTAACTGAAACTAAATAAATTCGTAATATTGAATTCCGTTTATGCAGAAAATATGATTTAGCTTGTGTCGCTCACCATGTGAAAGTCAACTGTCCCTTTTGTGAAACCTCCCGGTCTGTCGCCTTGCGAAACTGGGGAAATCCTAGTATTTTCACACAATGAGGTTTTCCAATATTACAATGTTACCGTTTAGATCTCTCTCGTTTATCTGCACCGATGATTTAGGGTCACATTCATTGAGCCTACAGCATGCTGGCTAGTTTATTGGCTTTGGCAGCCTATCAGCCTTGCTACCTTAGCCGTGTCTGTTCACTTCTGGAAGGCATTAGGTCTGACATGCGGTGGTGCATGTTTTTAAAGGGAACTAAAGGAGGGCGCGAAAAAATGATTTTGATCTACCCCATCGAGTGGGGTATCGTTGTTTAAAGCTCGTTGAGTAGATAAATACTGTACTTTTTGTTTTAAAAAATACTGGAAAACAAAAGGATGAGAAGCCATCAAAGTCAGCATTTTTTTTATAAAATTTTGTTATGAAGAATTTTTAACTTCGCATTGACCTTTGAACTTGAAATTTGGTGATAATGTTTATTATTACGTATATTTTACTAACAAATACCAATATTTTGATAAATCAGATTTTTCTTTAAAATTCACTAATTTATCCTATTGCAACCAACTTGATTTTTTAATATGTAGTGTTAAATACTGTAGGTGGTACGGAACCCTTCGTGTGCGAGTCCGACTCGCACTTGGCCGGTTTTAATTCTTCTATCAGTTCCTCCTAGAACATTATGCATTTTAGTGCATTGGGTAACAACCCTTAAAAAATCCCTAAAATTAACAATCTATTGAAATAAAAATACAATATCCACGTCCGTCCACCGCAATTATTTTATTGGAACATTCAATCCAACGACACGCGATCACACGATCATTGTACTCTCAGCGTCGTTACATTAGAAAGTGAAGTATTTACAAACGCGTTGTGACAGTACAGTTGACTTAAATAATAATACGTTACATCAGTCACTTCATTACGCATCGGGAACACCTGGAGCACGGAGCAGATATCAAACTGACAGTTTACTTTATGCTGAACGTTCTGTCCAAAGTTATTAGAGGAACAGAAGCTGGTCTACCTGTACGAAAACTGAAACGAAATACTATTTGTCTTAGTAACTTCGACAGTACAACTGAAAGTCATACTAAATCTTTTAAACCTAACTTGTAAGAAAGAACATCGTCGATTTGTGTTACTATGAGGACCAACTCATCTTAATTAACTCAATTCCAAAGTAGTTCGCTGTGCAGTTTAGAATGTCTGCCTCGTGATCTCTATGGATTTGTACAAACTTATTTTCTTTACAAAAATTACTTACATTAACTTAAGAATAAATATTTGCGGGCCAATTGTAATTTTGTGACCTGAAGCCTAGTTTCATGAGATCATCCTCCGGGCTCTAGAGAGCTCAACTGTAGCTCCACAACAAACAGGAACCACAGGTGAGCTCAAATCATTAGAGCTCAACTTTTATTTCAATTGTTTCGTAAAACAATACTAGGTCTAAAGACAATCTAGCTGTTACTAACAAATCCGTATCGTTAAACTAAATCAATTAAATCCTCGATGAAATCAAACTAGTTTAAGTAACGTTTCAATCCGAAACATCAGTCAAACTAATTTCATTTCAAAGGTTTATTATTAGACACTATTGAGAATTTATTATTGCAAACAACATTTACATCGAAAAAACCTTCCAAAGTACAATAACACTCTTCCATTTTAACGAAAATAGAAGAGTGTAATAAGAGTATATTAAGATGACGAAATTGTACGAAGGAAGGCAAGAAATTACATCAGTTACCGACTAGATTAATTTGTGACATAAAACTTACTCTAAATAAATTAACGCTAAAGCAAAACCTCATCCTGATATGACAAAATTAAATATTAATGCGCTCGGACCTTATGGTTCAAACAATCACTTTCGCTTCTCCATGAAAGCGCTCCACTGTCTGTCAAATATTTACATCGGGCACAGTAAGGTCAGTCCGTTTACATCAGTCCCTTTCTGGTGGACAAGCTGTCGAAAAAGTCGATGACGTCTTGTTGTCTCGCTGAGATGTCCTTGTTCTGGAACATCGTGGGAGACTCGATGTCTTCGAACTGGCGGCCGTTGTCCGCTGGCCATATTGAGTGGTTGTCCTCGCAGATTGGTTTACTGCAACAGAAAGGATGATAGTTTATTGTTATGGATCTTGGTGAAATGGTGACGTTTCATACCTAAATTGGAAACTAGTTATTAATAAAAGAATGTCTATTTCTATGCGTATGACTTTGTTAGGTACGCTTTCCGTGATTTAATATTAGAAAGAAATATCACATTAGTCGTCAAATTATTGAAAAATAATAAACAATTGTGTCAATTACCTGCACCTCATGAAGTTGACGACAAAGTCTGTCATCAAATTCTTCATTTTAATATCGTCTACAGTCGGCGGGATGGCCCCCGGTGCGTTGAGCACAGAGTTCACCTTGAACACGTACGTGAGGTCCTCAACATGGCCGACGCCCTCGTAGTTGAGGCCCGTCGCCTCCTTGATGACGTTGCTCTGGCCCTCGTACGCGAACCGGTACAGGTATACCGGAGCTCCACCAGTTTCTGCTCGTTTCTGTGCCAGCTTCAACGCAGGATATTCGTAGAAGCCGTCCGAACACGACTTCACGAAATTGTCCACATTAATCGTACCGTTGTAGTATTTTCTGTCAATTGTTTTCGTCAAATCCACCAGAAACTTTGGTGGGGTCATGAATATAGTCTTGGGCGGTATTATTATAACAGGATTCTCTTGGATCTTCTTGACTAAGTCAAACTGTTCGAATCGGCTGCGGAAAGTCTCGCATTCAGCACTTGTGTATCCCGTAAGGAGCGGAATGTTCTTGCCGCGTCCGTTTGCAACTAAGATTTCTGGGTCATCATCAATGATGGTCGTGACTCCAGGCAGTGGTGACTCCACGGTGGGCACAAAGGTGGTCAGGCCAAAATTTTCTAGAAGGATTTTGTTGGCTTCGCTGAGTTTCTCTGCGGGTAGTTCGATGAGCTGGCGATGCATGGCGTCGGGGTCAGTGGAGGTGATGCCCAGGATGGTCAGGAATTGCTTGGAGATGACCTGGGCGAACGCTGGAGAAGGGCTGTAGAATGAAGAATGGGCTGTCCCACTCATTAGTATCGCTCTGAAATTAGAAATTGGAAAATGAGCATAAAGTTAGTCAAAACGATTTTCCAGAAATTAAAAGCTTTAGCTTGTTTTTATTTGTTACTTTAAGTTTATATGCGATGCAACCGATCACAACCAAGTTTATAACGCGTTAGTAAGTACGGACCGCCATTCATATACCCACAGAACAGAAAAAAAAACAGTTCTGTGGATATATACCAGTGCTGCGCCATTTTGCTTACTCATTGGTGATTTGAGTTTGCAAATCAAATCAAATCATTTATTTTTGCAAACTTGGGTAATTGGTACATAGATGTTTTCTTAAATTATAGTCCTCCATATTCTGCCATCTCATGGGCATGCAAATAATATTCGATTCTAAAATTAAACAGACATTCTATTGATACCGAATAAATATAAATGTTAAATCATTAGAATTACAACAAAAAGAGAAAAATAGAATCAAAAGCACAGACTAATAACAGTAGAAAGATAAGTCAAAACATGTAAAAAATAATAAAGTATGTAAAAATGTTAATCAGAATAAAAATGTCAGAATAGGAATATGTTATATGTAATAATAGTTTATCAATCAGTGCAGAGATTTATCATTAAGGAAGTCGTCAATTTTGTAGTAGCTTTTCTCAATTAATATTTGGTGTAGTGCCCTTTTAAATTTCATTACAGTCAGTGTATTGGATCATTCGGTTCCCTACAAAATGGTTGAGCTGGATGGTGCTGATCCACGCGTCATGTTCGTGAACGGGCGCCGTCAGTGGAGACTGGTCATCTCTTAGCTGCCAGGGCTTATTTTTAATCTTATATTTTAAATTGTTTTAATTATCTATTTTTTACATTGTTCTCACATATAGAAGCAACAAGAACAATAACAATGTACCTACCCAGGATTTTGTAACAATTTTGATTTAAAAGAGTGTCCATGGAGTTTCTTGCCCATTCTTCTCCATAGAGATCTACGTTTGGGAATGGGCGACTAGCTTCAATTTTCTGACTAACTGACTGACTAACAATTCAAAAGTGCCTGTAATTGGTTTAATTGAAATAAATGCTTTGAGTTTGAGTTTGAGTCATATTTTTTATTACATCAGGTACTTTATTATAAATGCGTGGGGCAACACCAAAAAAACTTTTCTGCATTAGTGCGGTTTTAGATTTCACTTAGCATAGTTTGTGTACATATTGAGTCCGTATCGGATTCTTTCGAACTGCTGACAATTTTTCAAACAACTGTGGATTGTTTTTTACAAATAGAGCTGTTTCCAAAATGTAAAAACAAGGAAAAGTTAAAATTTTTAAAGATTTAAAATACGGAAGACAGCTATCTGTTGTTTTAAGACCGCACATATACCTTATACATAGCCTCTGCACTCCAAATACCAGCTCCCTATCGGTAGACCGCCCCCAGAAAATAAGGCCATACCGCAAAACCGAAGCCACCAGTCCATGGTACGCTGATAAAAGAGCCTGACAGTTGACTTTTTAGAAAGTTGATGGAGAGCATACGCTGATTTGCTAAGTTTTTTGCACACAACATCGACATGAGGCTTCCAAGTGAGTTTGCTATCAATCACTATGCCTAAAAACTTCGCCTGACTATCTTCCTCAATATTACAGCCTTGGTAAGCAATATTAATTATGTTGTGTTGTGCAAACAAGTATTTATGTCCTGCTCGTAATTATTATGATCTGTACACTCAATTACAGCTGTACTATCATCCACAAAGAGAATCATTTTGCTCGATGTTACTTTCGGGAGATCGTTAATGTATATTTAAAAAAGTGGCGGCCCCAGTACGCTACCCTGTGGAACACCATATTTTACATGCCTTGCTTTAGATGTATATATGGTTTCTATTTTACTTTTCGGACAAATTGTAGAAATTTCTGTGTATTGCAGTCTATTACTTAAGTACGATTTTAGTAACTGAAGGACGGTCCCTCTTACACCGTAACTATGTAGCTTGTGTAGCAGAATTTTATGGTCCACATAGTCAAAGGCCTTGGTCATGTCAGTATAAATAGCACAGACTGGATTTCTTATCTACAGATGACATGATGTTTGTTAACAGGTCGAAGAGTGCCATATTAACGGTAGTATTCTTACGGTATCCCTTTTGAAATGAAATGAAATTAATTTATTTGCCAGAATATAGGTACTTACATAATAAAATGGTAAAATAATTTTAGTCTCACTATATTCGACTTATCAGTCGTGCAAATATTTCTAGTACATGCATAATTTTAGTATCTTTTGTTTAGCAACTCGTTACTTTTGAGTAGCGTAGCGGACGATGGGCTTAAGGCTCGATATTGACATACAAGGTATAATTTTAATTACTGTTAAACTCTCAAGGGGTCATTATACTCATCATTATGAACAACTTTTACTATGGGACCAACCCCGAAATCACGAAAAAAATATCAGGTGTTCCCTACATTTTGACGAGTTATGTGAGCATAAATGTAGGGTAAAGCTGGTTTTTTTCGTGATTTCAGGTTTGGTCCCATAGTAAAAGTTGTTCATAATGATGAGTAGGTACAATGACCCCTTAAGAGATTAACAGTGATTAAAATTACACCTTGTATTTCAGACACAGAATTTAACAGATGAAAGCGTTAGAATAAACCAACCTCCTAAATAGCCCTTCAGTAGCTTTCGACAAAGTCAGCAAATGCGCGGCCGCAGCGCCGGCGCTCTGCCCCGCGATCGTGACATCATTGGGGTCTCCGCCGAAGTTCTTCGCGTTCCTCTGCACCCAGCGCAGCAGCGTCACCTGGTCCCGGAGACCAGCGTTACCGGGGATCTGCGTTGTGTTCAAAGACAGGAAACCGAACACATTCAACCTGGAACATCGAGAAAAGTCCGTTAATAATAGCGAACTGTGTTGTGGTCTGCTGCCCGGTGCGTGGAGACTAACGTGCAGCGTAGTGCTGGAGTAATAAATTTGATAAACAGACGTAAAGTGAAGTCAAGCTTACCTATAATTAAACGTGATAACGATGACTTTCTTGCTGACGAGATATTCTGGACCATGTACATCTGCGTCACCAGATCCGAAAGCGAATGCTCCACCATGTATAAACACCAGGATCGGTAGTCCAGGAGACGTGACTTCCTCTGGGTACGGTGGTTGGAGCTCCCTGACCAGTCTGCGACCGTCCAGTGGGAGTGCTTCCATTGGCACGTGGATGTTGGCGTGGATGCACGCCTCTCTCTGCACTTGGGGCTGGTGCATCATCCTCCCGTACAGCACATCCGTTTGGATGCATATTGGACCTTCGTTAGTTGCGTCGAGAACGCCCCAATGTTCTGGAGGTTCGAGCTCCTGGAATAGACAAATAAGTCTATTAGCACAAATAAAACGGTCTAAAGCTGGTTTAAAACTACCTACTTAATATATTATACAACCTTTCTTCTGACATTCTGAACTAATCTCCCAGAATCCGTCATCATGAAAGCTAGTTTTGAAAACATAAAACTGTCATCTCGGTGGTCAGGATTTGCTATTCTCACCTTAAACCGGAGCTCTCCTAAGGGCTGCTTAGCGTAGGGCACTCCTCGGAAGCTGGCGTACAACACGCCGGCGTCCGCGGGGCGCACCACGCCGCACACCACGCCGGCGTCGGTGTATGCAGGCACCCCTACTCTGCATGGCGACGGCGGCGACGCAAGCGCTGTGCATGCTGGGACGGAGAAAAGAGACTACTTAGTACTGGTGTTCGATTAGTACATGTGATTGAGCGGACTTCACGTATCTGAAATTTGGGTCAAACATTTGAACTTTTTTCCACTGATACGCTAAGAAGCAGTACATGTCTGCTGCATGAGAAATGCTGGACCAACTGTAGATCCAGATTGCACAGACCTGATGCCCTGCGACAGAGAGACGAGGACGCGGCAGGACACGAAGGGGATGGTGCGAAGAACAGGATGGATCCGTCAAAACTGGGACGAGGCAGCGCTGGATCGCGAGAAATGGAAGGAATGAAGACGGGCCTTTACCTTTTTTTAATCACAGATGATGATGTGAAAAAGCGCGTTAGATAAAACTATACTGCCATTTTTGTACTTAAAAAAAAATAACATAGCACCTGTCACATAAATTTTTTTGTAGCTTGATCGATAAGGCCGTATTACTTATAAATAGATTCATGTTTTTCCTGTTGCTAGAACTACACGAACACACGTGTGTAAACAAAATTGACCAAGTGCGAATCGGACTCGCACACGAAGAGTTACGTACCACCGTACAATATGTAACACTACGTTTTTTACTTTAGTAAAAAAAACACGTTTCTTGTCGATACAACAAAAAAAAAGAAAAAAAATTAAAAAATTAAAGGGGGTCCCGATGGACCCGATGGACCCGATGGACCCCCTTTAATTTTTTACTTCATTTTATTTTTATTATTTGTTGTTATGGCGGCAATAGAAAGAAATACACAATCTGTGAACATTTCAACTGTCAACCTATTACGGTTCATGGGATACAGTCCGCTGACAGACAGACGGACAGACAGCGGAGACAGTAAATAGGGTTCCGTGTGGCACCCTTCGGGGACGGAACCCTAAAACCTGGTTTTCTTCAAGTTCATATAATATTATAATTTTCAAAACATAATATGGCGCGCTATAAATAACTGTTGTATACTTGATGACCTTACCAAGACAATTAAATTAGACTATATATTATGAAAACTGGTTGATAATTAATGCGCGCTAATTTTGACTTGATCTATCATGATTTACGAGCATCTGGTCAGCAATGAGAAACTGTTGCTCGCTTTAAACTCTTATTTTTTACTTGAAGTAAATGAGAGATTAGTATTAAGGGGAAGCGCTAAGGTAGCCCGCGAAATTCAATTTTTCTTACGATTTTTGCAATTTGCGGCTCAGTGTCTGGGTTTATGTTGATTAAAGTATGATTCGCGGACATAACAAATATGTTTTTACATAATTATAATCATTAGAATCAGTAATACAACTCCTTAAGTTGGTATAATCCTCAAATGTCAAGATTTCATGAAATAGTCATTCTTAGAATTACTTGGTCTTAGAGACTTGTATTGATATGACTTTAATGATAATAATTCTATAAATAGACATTTGTTGGTCGCGAATCATATTTTAATCAACGTACAAACCAATACTGACCTACAAATTGCAAAAAACGTAAGAAAATTTGAATTTCGTGGCTACCCTCGCGCTTTCGTCTTAACAGGATTATTAAATAAAAATAATTAATAGTGCTTTCTTTGAATTCCTAACATGAATGTCGTTGACAGCACTTAGTTTAATGCGCCTATACTCAGGACAGGCGCGTGATACTAATGCGCCTATGCTCAGGACAGGCGCGTGACACTAATGCGCCTATGCTCAGGACAGGCGCGTGACACTAATGCGCCTATGCTCAGGACAGGCGCGTGACACTAATGCGCCTATGCTCAGGACAGGCGCGTGACACTAATGCGCCTATGCTCAGGACAGGCGCGTGACACTAATGTGCCTATGCTCAGGACAGGCGCGTGACACTAATGCGCCTATACTCAGGACAGGCGCGTGATACTAATGCGCCTATGCTCAGGACAGGCGCGTGACACTAATGCGCCTATGCTCAGGACAGGCGCGTGACACTAATGCGCCTATGCTCAGGACAGGCGCGTGACACTAATGCGCCTATGCTCAGGACAGGCGCGTGACACTAATGCGCCTATGCTCAGGACAGGCGCGTGACACTAATGCGCCTATGCTCAGGACAGGCGCGTGACACTAATGCGCCTATGCTCAGGACAGGCGCGTGACACTAATGCGCCTATGCTCAGGACAGGCGCGTGACACTAATGCGCCTATGCTCAGGACAGGCGCGTGACACTAATGCGCCTATGCTCAGGACAGGCGCGTGACACTAATGCGCCTATGCTCAGGACAGGCGCGTGACACTAATGCGCCTATACTCAGGACAGGCGCGTGACACTAATGCGCCTATGCTCAGGACAGGCGCGTGACACTAATGCGCCTATGCTCAGGACAGGCGCGTGACACTAATGCGCCTATGCTCAGGACAGGCGCGTGACACTAATGCGCCTATGCTCAGGACAGGCGCGTGACACTAATGCGCCTATACTCAGGACAGGCGCGTGACACTAAGCGCGGTCAACGACTTCGATGTACCACCAACACCGCGCGGGATCCTAACAGCGACGTACTTGATATTCTGTACACAATAGTAACAGGCTATACCGTTTTTGCAATACTTTAATGATGCTAATTAATAGATATGGAATGTCTATAATTATGTTACCGACCATTTGGAGATATTATATACGAAGACGTATTTGTGATGTCACGGTAATGTTATCGAATGCGAACGGTACTGGGAACCCATGTTTGGCTTCAGACGTTTGGCGACTATAATGTGGTATTGTTACATTAGGGAGGCGGAAATGGCTATGACCTGAACTAATACTGACTGCCAAATGTGACGTGGAAGTGGTTGAAGCGTTCAGACAAGTGGGCAGGTGTGGGGCTTGTACCCAAACGTAAGCTAATCTTCGTAGCTGCTCATGATTTGAGCAAAACTGCTAGATGAAGATTTTTTTCTATGGATATTAAGCACTGCCTAGGAATGAAAATACGAACTCCACATAACATCACGCCTTGTTTCCCCGAAGGGTTAGGCAGAGGTGTACCTATAGTAACACCCTCATTTCGCCAGTTATGTTTAAGTCCCATGTCCCAGGGGGCGAGCCTGTTGCCATCTACTGGGCGCAAATCCAGACTCCGGGCTGCTACTGAGAAATTCCAGATAGAAAAACCCAATAACACTGCCTGACCTGGGAATCGAACCTGAAGTGGGAGTTCATTAGTCAACTTTTTATATTCAACCAAACTAAAGTTGATTCAGTAACCATTAAACCGGTACTAGGTACACAATGTTGTTACGATACGTCAACAGTAATCTCTAACCCCATAGACACATTAACTGCGGAGCCGCGCGGAATGGCGTGAGGTTTTTTGTCACTCATAAAACCAGTCGGTATTAAATGGAAAGACCTTGTCCGTTATTACACGCTCGTGTAACCGAATGTCTTGTACACGTGCCGCGCCGTGGTGACCTCTCGGGGGTCAGCTGCACTCCTAGGTGATCGAACAGCAGTATTTTTATACCATCAAAAAAATATTGGACTAAATGATGGCGCCTATATTGCAAGGGATAAGCAGACAATTCGCCAGTTCCGTCACAGGCTTAAAAAAGTAAAACTCGTAATACACTTGCTTCTAACTTGCACAAAACTATGCAAGTAGCTTGCAAACCATTCACTATAGTCCATATTACGCCAGTTTTTGAAGTCGCATGTAATTGAAGGCGAGCCTATTGCCGTTAACCGGAAAACGTCCAGAATTCGGGCTGCCGCAGACTAAAAGCAAACCTCAATAACATTGCCCTACCTGGGGATCGAAGACAGGACCCCGTGCTGAGATGCGCTTGCGCAAACTAGAGTAACTAACAGCACACCTCAATAACTTTGCCCTACCTGGGGATCGCAGACAGGACCTCGCGCTGAGATGCGCTTGCTCAAACTAGAGTAACTAACAGCACACCTCAATAACTTTGCCCTACCTGGGGATCGCAGACAGGACCTCGCGCTGAGATGCGCTTGCGCAAACTAGAGTAACTAACAGCACACCTCAATAACTTTGCCCTACCTGGGGATCGCAGCCAGGACCCCGCGCTGAGATGCGCTTGCGCAAACTAGAGTAACTAACAGCACACCTCAATAACTTTGCCCTACCTGGGGATCGAAGACAGGACCCCGCGCTGAGATGCGCTTGCGCAAACTAGAGTTACTAACAGCACACCTCAATAACTTTGCCCTACCTGGGGATCGAAGACAGGACCCCGCGCTGAGATGCGCTTGCGCAAACTAGATTAACTAACAAAAATAAGTGTGTGTGCGTGTGTGTTCCAACGCACGACTGGAGTTTACCCCGTGTAAGGTGCGCAAGGTATGTTGTGCAGAAAAACGTAACGCCTTTGAGTTAACGCTGATATTAATGTCACTCCTCATAAAGTTTCCATATCGGGGGCCTTATATGAAAATCGATTCTTAAGGAATAAACTCCAAAAAATATTATAAAATTAATTTTAATAAAATTTTGTTAAAAAAACGTTGTCAAAATCAATTGGATATTGACAAAAGCTGAGATGCCCATGGATAGGTACATATACAGGGTGTAAGGGACAGCCCTCCTCAAACTAACAGGGTGCATTCCGCTACTTATTTTGAATCACATTTCACCGGAAATATTCTCAGGAAAATTTTCATTTTTTTTTTAATCGTATTTTCAGTTACTATTCCTTTATTTCAATGTTAAATTACATTCTCTGTACGCAGCACTCCATTTTTGTAAATAAAATAGCTAAAATCAAAAAATCAGCAATGGATGTTGAAATACTCGGCGGCTGAAGGCTCGCTGCGCTGCCGTTCGCTACGCGCGTTTTGCCACGGTAACGATACATTGCGTGTGAGGTAATAAAACAAATCAAGTTTATTGGATTCTCATAACGTTCCTGAAATAATTTCATGTACCGGTCGTCTTAGTATGATATACTGAAGTCACCCCATCAGTCTGCGGAGGGCTGTCCCTTACACCCTGTATACAGGTATATTTGTAATCAATTTACTTATGTAAGATTTATCACCAAACCGTTTCCTAATCTGACTACAAGAAAGAACCTCAATTAATCTCATAAACAACACTAAGTGGTCGAGTGGTTAGTATTACTCGCAGTCGACGCGCTGATCGCTGCTCACTGCTCACTTGTCGCTCAGTTCGCGTGTCTTTAGACTACGTACTGTACTTGTAACTCATCATCATCTGCCTAGCCTATTCCCAACTATATTGGGGTCGGCTTCCAGTCAAACCGGATGCGGCTGAATACCAGTATTTTACATGGAGCCACTGCCTATCTGACCTCCACAACCCAGTTACTGGGTAATACGATACCCCTTGGTAAGACTGGTTGTCAGACTTTCGGGCTTCTGACGACCCGTTACGACTGTCAAAGATACACGAATGGCAGCCGGGACCAACGGCTTAACGTGCTTTCCGAGGCACGGAAGGATCTTGATATGTAAAGATGGTCACCCATCCACGGACCAACCGCGGCAAGCGTAGCTTAACCTGATCGATCGACCCGTGCGGCTGTTATTTCTTAGCCACAAGCCCCTGTCCCCTAGCCCCCTTAAACAACACTAACTATTAACTTAATAATCGTATTTGTGAAGATCGCGTTTGCAAACAGTAGTTTTTATTTCATTGTTTATTACTAACCTCAAACATTACATGCAATAATCATTATTAACGGTACGGTTTAAAAGAAGATGTAATGGTAAAAATTGAAAAGAGTATGCTTAGATGGCTTGGGCATGTTGAGAGGATGAATGAAAGGCGACTAACAAAAGGTATTTACACGGCAGATGTGAAACGCCGGGACCCCGATGCCCTAAGAAGACACATAGTGACCTTATGAGTGATGTTCTTCAGAAGAGTCAGGTGCGCAGTACTCGCTACCGGCGCTAAAGGAGTATGTCTGTAAGCATCGTAGCAGGTGTCGTTCTGTAGGTTCTGCCTACCCCCATGGGAAGAAGGCGTGAGTTTATGTTACGTATGTGTTTTCTAGATTAGTAAGCTATATTATTTTTTAACCTACTTTTCCCTACATAAATAAAAACTCGGTATTTTCATCAAAACAATGGAACGGGAAATCCAGCATCTATTAGGGTAAGCGCACACGAGCCACCTGCCACAACCACCGGTGGCTGTCGCCTCTTGTTGCAGTGTTTACCGCTGTAGCGGGTGGCCGCTATTGGCCACACGTGTGCGAAACAGCAAACAACAAAACAAAAAAAACGTATGAAAGAGCATGTGAACTGCTGGTCGCCGAGCTACCGGTGGCTGTGGCCGGTGGCTCGTGAGCGCCTAGCCTTATATAGCCTTGTAAACGTTAAATAACACAACATTATAGATTTTTAATGGAAATGAGGAAATGTCCGAGAAGTAATCTGGGATTATTTTAAATTGGATTTTGAATAACATAATATGAGTACTAAACGTATTTAAATTAGGTTGTTTGTACAACCTAATTTAAATACAAAACCTAACCTAATTTACATTAGGTTGTTTGTACAACCTAATTTAAATACAAAACCTAACCTAATTTACATTAGGTTGTTTGTACAACCTAATTTAAATACGTTTAATACGTACAATAAGTTTGTACTTATTGTATAAACAAAATATAAACAAGCTCTTAAATACCTGTAACAAATTAATGTAAATCATGCCGTATTCGGTACAGTAGGCCACTCGTCAGAGGTTACGCGGCGACCATGAGCTGGCCTACCGTAGGGCGCAGTTTCTATAGAAGAAGAGGCCCTTTTTATAAGCGAATACAAACAAATAATTAGTCAAACAAACAATTAAACAGAAATATCTATCAATATCTTAACAAATATATTTATTATACCCACTATATTTTCCACAGATAACAACTTAGATATTTACAAACTTATGGCAAACGTCAGTCAGGGCAAAATTGAAATATGAAATATGAACAAAAGAAATTAAAATTACAAAACTGTTGTTTGTGCATTGTATCCTACGGGTCCTACCTATAATGGTAATAATAATTTGCTTAAGCATACGGAACCTACTGCTGATTCAGAATGTTTGCTATAGATATTACTTTTTTACTTATTAAAAGTATGGCGGGTAAGAAATAGCATGTCGATTTCACTAAATCGCTTATTACGTGTCGACTAAGCGTTGTAGCGGTGACCGCACACCAGCATTGGGTTTACAGAAGCTGGTAGCGGACATTGTCTTAGTGCGCACCTGAGCCCATGCACAGTTCGAGGAACCAGGTAACACAAACTGTTCACAAAACTAGGGCAATCAAACTTGTTTCGGCGTACACTGAATAGAGTCATTGTCACAAGCAGCGTACGCCGTGCCTGCAACGCAAGGAGGCCAAACTTTGAAGAAGCGACTGGTAAGATGCTTATTTTCAAAAAACATCTGTACTGCTTAGCACCTTCCGTTCAACTAATTCTATAATTTGATGGATTCCAAATCGGTACTGCATTCTAATTACGGTCTAACTATGGACTTATGCAAGTGTAAGAAAGTGGAGAAACGAAGGAATTCTCTAGATGCTCTCATCACAAAACCTGATATCTGATATGATTAGTCATATTTTTCCATATGGACATCCAGGTTAAGTGTCGAGTCCAGCTGCACACCAAAATCCGAAGACATGTAACTTTGTTAATAATGCTATTAGCAATTTGGTGTTTGAAATTAATAATATTTTTCCTTTTGGTAAACGTTATACTAAGACACTTAGACAGACTAAGGTATAGTTTATTACAAGAGCAATAGTATGAAAAGCGACCAAGGTCTTGCTGGAAGTCAATACAGTCCTGTTCATTAGAAATTATCTTGAAAACTTTTTAGTCATCGAGAAATTTTGAATTTAGGAAACAATGATGATACAGGGTTATTTTTAATTAGGTAACTAAACTCCGCAGACGAGATGGGTATCGATATCTAATCTAAACACGATAAAATACAAAATAAAAAAATTTGATGTTTTTTTTTGGGAGGTCAACGACCGCTGTTAGTTTTGTTACTTGAAGTATGAATTGAGAAAAAACTGTTTTCTTTCGTTTTATCATGTTTATATATTACCATATACCCATCACGTCTGTGAAGTTTACACAAAAAAAAACAGATTTTTTTAAACTGATATTTCAAGTGACTACAATAGCTGCGGTTGATGACCCCACAAAAAAAAATCATTTTTTTTTTTTTTTTTGATATCGATAGCCATCGCCTCTGCGGATTTTAGCTAGCCAAAATAACCCTGTATAATTTATAAACAAAATAAATAATTGAGGCCCTAAAATTGAACCTTGTGGCAATCCTGATGTGACTTGAATACAGGCAGCTAGACTCGAAGTCATTAATGGACAACCTTCTGGGTTACATTTGTGATATAGGAGACAAACCGGCGAAGGAAATTCCCCGGATACCAATGTATGCGATTTTATCAAACAGTAATCTATGATCAACTTTATCAAATGCTTTCTGAAAATCAGTATAATTATACCGCGTCAGTTTGTTGCCTGCTATCAATATTTTCGAAAAGTTGTGTTGTGTTTTCAATATGAACAAGCCTTTCCAATATGAAAAGTTTAGAAAATGCTGATAATATTTAAATTGGGCGATACGTCTGCACGTCATTCTTAGAACCACCTATGTACTGGTATACTATATTTGCGCGTTTCCGGAAAGACACCATACGAAAAACACTAGTTAATTTGGGATAGCATAATGTAGCATAAGTATTTTTTTTAAACATCGCGTTTGTACTGGCCTTGTTGTATGTACCATCGCGGACATTTACCTTAGTAATAAGGTCGAAAAGGGGTTCACCGCAAATGTCCGCGATGGTACCTATTGAAAAAGCAAAAAAGAAACTCAAGCTCTAATTCTAAAGTCTAATTTCATGCCGATGTCCAAAACTGCATTAGTAAATTCCAATATGCTAAATGTTCTATTTCAATACATTAACGTAATACGCAAAACACAACAAATTACATAATTATTATTATGTGTCAAAGTTACGATGTCAGATCAGTTGTGCTGGCGTGACGTAGCTCGTAGGCCGGAGCCGTAGCAACTTGCTACGACTGCTACGAGACTTAAAAATACCGGTAAACGATTATCTCTTTGTGTAATGAGACCATTTCTTAAAATATTTTAATGATGTTATCCTTATCTTATTCGTTTATGTAACAATAGAATCTTGTTACGTAATTTACCAAACAAAACTTTGGCACCTATTTTGCATTTCATGATAAACTAGAGCCCCGCCCCTACTTCGTGCGGTATTTACGACTTCACAAAATATCAAGACTTCTTTATTATATGGAAGTTTATTATCAATGTATTTTATACACATATACCTTCCGGAATAAATGATCTGAATGATGATGATAACCGCATCAAAATCCGTTACGTGGTTTAGAAGAACAGCGCGCTCACACAGACAGACACGAAAGGCGAGTTTAATCTAAAATATGTACGGGTGCTAAAACAAATATTGTCAATTCAAAGAAAACAAGGTCTATTCAGTTTTTAGCGAATGTATATGTGTGTATATTATAACTCATTTATTTATGTGTTACATATTTATTAGGTATAGGCCGGTGCCGTTATAACGAACAAAATAACCGATTTCTTAAGTCGATAAGCTGACAGACATTTTCTTCAAGTACCTACTTTTTTCCTTCAAAATAATTTTAATATTTATCAAAGAAACTTATTTTGACACGTGTTGTAACCACAACAAAGTTTTTCTTAAAGATCTATTATATTATTTTATAATATTTGCAATGTAAGGACACTTGCGCTTGCGTCGACCTGTGAGCCGTGACGTTGTAAAATACAAATTTAAATATTGTAAGATATCATAATGCTTGGTCGCTTTTATGCTCTTTCTGGGTCAGTAGAGGTTGAGGTGTCATTAGTTTTACAAACTGTACTGGAATATTATCACGACCCTACATAGTATGGACCCGTACCGAGTGTAAAATTCAAATTAATTGCAAGCTCGTCAAAACAAGATTCAGTTTTTTCTTCATTCTTATTTTGGTTAAATGTTAATGTTTTCAAATGTTTTGTTAATATGTTGAAAACGATAGTAATTTATCAGAAATGAAAATCACGTAAAAACTTGTCAAAATCCAAAAAAAAAAATATTAGTCCTAAAGAATAACGGAAAATAAATTCCTCAAACAGAGCACCACTGGAAAATCACTCAGCAAAAAAAACTTCAACACAAACTTTCAGTGTTGTCCAACCACTACAGCGCTATCTCGTGTCAACTCACCGTGCAGGGCGAAGGCGAGCGCGATCCAGTGCGTGGTCATGTCGGGTACGAGGCACTCACCACACTGGCCCGGCCGCCGCTCCGCCGCCGTATATATGCCACACAGCGTCCCGGCACGCGCACACTCGCTCCATTTTAAAAATCGAATCAACTTAACCCTAATTCGGAAACTTCCCTGTTACTGGCAACTGCTACACAGAACTACATTTTTGAAATGAGAAACAATTGAATTTACAATGTTGCAAGCTTGCAACTTCATGCTTACTTTACTGATCATAGCGACAGTGGAGATTTCATTCATAACATACTGTTTGTTCTGTAAGTAATAAGATTATTACATATTTCCATTGTTCATGATGTAGTGTATTTACACGATTTCGATATTTTCTTACGAGATCCTTGGCTTGGCACGTGGAACAAGTTAAACAGCTCCTTCGTATGAAATGTTAGTTCACAATAATCACCTTTTTGCTTACAATTGCCATCTAAAATCTTCATATTTCAACCGCATTCATACCCAAGCGTTAAGCACATACTTTACATCGCGATTTACTGTCGACCAGCAATGTAACTGGTGTCGATTGCTGCTAACGAGCTATCGTAGGAGGTCGTGGACACATCCCAAACATCAGCACACCATTAAAAAAAATTCGCTGTTTTCAACTCTTGTCCTCGTACCTTGGACTACTATTGCGGACCTCAAAACTTTACTTGAATTAGTGAAATACAATAGAATTTTCACCTATCACCACTGAACTGCAGTTTTAGAAAGGTCACAATACACCTAAAGGTCTCTTATTTCGTCAGACGTGACATGAAAATAGTATTGCTAGCTGAGTCGGCCGCGTGTGAAAACGTTTAGTGGCACACCGCTATACGTACTCCGCGCGTGTGCATCTCTACAGCTTGTGCATCTCTACAGCTTGTGCAGGTCGCACGTGGAGCCTTCGGAAGCTGCCTCTTCCACCCACTGTATTTATTTCTATTCATTGATGGAAACTACTCAATTGTCTTGCTATAGATTAACGCCTAGCTAGACTATTACACACCTTGTGCTTCTGCTTTTCAGATCACATTTTCGCTTTGAAAATTTTCTTCCACAATTTCCTACTGTCAAAATTATTTTAGCCATTGGCCATATAGCTTGTGGCGTTTATAGCTCTACCTACACAGTTCTAATCTTAAAAATATTCTGCTGTGCCAATCAGAGATTTAATATTAATCTTAGCTTATAAAAAGTAAAGATAAAGCTAACACATAGTGACAACATTGACTATCACATAATATTGCCGGTACACGTCCACTGCTGCCATACTGTGAAGTCTCAATGAGCTGGTTTATTCACACTGCTCAAGTCAACAAGGATAATTATGTGTTCTGTTCTATGATAATACACTCCCGGTCACCTAAATCGAGTCACCGTGTATTTTTATGTAGATCCCTAAAACATCAAAATAATGATATGTCAGAGAAAAAGTTTTTACGCAGTTTTGAAGCTGACTTACTGGCCATCATGTAGGTATCACCATTGTTCTAGAATTCACGAATTTGGCAAAGAGAAGAAATCGGAGTTTGGTTGCTCTTAAAGAAGCAACAAACAACTTTGATTAGAGCATGCGATTACTTTCGAGTATACCTGTATGACGATAGTATCACAGTAATGGAGTGGCCAGCGAGAAGCCCTGATTTGAATCCAATAGAGCACTTATGGGATGTGCTGAAGAAGCGTGTTCGAGCTCACCAACCAGCTCCAGAAACTTTGCAGGAGCTGAAAACTGCTATCTTGGAAGCATGGGAGAAAATTCCACAGCACGTCAAAGTCGCATTAATTGATTCCATGACGGCCTTCGTAAATGCTCTTCGAGGTAACAAGCTACTGAAAACACGTTTTTCTACGTAAACCATTGTTTTCTTTAAAAAAATCCACGCTAATTTTACCTCTGAGAAACACGAAAAGACGACTCGTTGCAATTAAACTGTTTTTTTTAGTATTCCGATTTCAAATTTGGAACAATGACAAACGGAATGATACTGAGTGACTGGCTTCAAAACCACATTTTTTTTTGTTCTACCAATATTTAAAAACACGACCTTTAAACAAAAATATGCAGGGTGGCTTGATTCAGGTGTCCGGGAGTGTATTACCTAAGTATGGCAATCAGCCTGAAATATATGCATCGTATATAAGGATGCATTGTGTACTCATGTACTCACGTGCAAGTGTTAACTGTAAGTTACTGCCGGTGGCAATGTCGACTTTACGGCGCGGGATTGTTTCAACTGTAGTCAAACGCATTTTAAGTTATGCTTTCAATTGCATCATTTTTATTTTATGATTGGTGAAAAGACACTGTGGTATTACATCAAGTCGGTGTAAGCATCAGTTTTGTAGTTTATTTGTTCTATTGCGATCTAAGGTCAGCCCCATCGTCCACGACGCTACTCAAAGTAACGTGTTATACAAATTCAAATCACGGCCTCAAGTGGCAATGTGGCAGCTTCCCGTTCAGTTGCCAGATGTTAGCAGCCCGATTGTAGCCTGCCTGTCCAGCAGGGATGTGGGGCGCTGCGGAGCGATGGATATGTATGATATCATCCAATAGGATCGTTTAACACTTCGCGGGACACTGAACGCGCCCAGACAATAACAATAAGCCCAGTCCGCACGGACGTAAAACAATCGCGGCGGGATTTTATCGCGCGCTGGATTTTCAACCCCCGGTGTTGCGCCGAGCATTGAGAATCCAAGATAGTGCATCCCAGCGCGTCGAAAAAACACACAGTTGGATTTTCAACTCTCAGCGCTAAACAGTGCGTTGAAAATCCAGTGCGCGATAAAATCCCGCCGCGATATTTTTACGTGTGCGCGAATGTCAGCTAAAACTTCTATTTAATCTCGTTTGATGTCCTTCAACAGATTAATTTCCATCGCGTGCCTTGGCTGTGGCAGTGTCTCAGCTCAGCTACTCGCGCATCTGGTGGAGGCTGCCCGAAACTAGAAATGTTACGTTTAAGCAGTTTCTACTAGTCTTCTCATCTCCTAGTCCCTCTACAGATTGCGCCTGTCACATAACAACCTATTTTATATACTTGTACATATGTTTAATTCATTTATACCAAACCAACATAATTATGTACTTGTGTTGCCAAATATAAACCGGTTGTTTAAAGCCTAACATAATTTAAAAAAAAAACGATTCCTAAACGGGTTCGCAGAACCGGTCAACGACTTGACTAGGAAATTAATTATTATTAGTAGAAACTAGATTTAACTGGATCTTTTGATATCCTGTTTACTTTGGGTGCGTTACTAAAAATATAAAAATGGTTGTTGTCTACAGATCAGTCCCCACAACCCTCCCTCCGCAACTCTATCCACTTTCCAAAATCTCAGGCTCGTGTTTTCGAAAATAACGTATGTCAACTGCAATTTATTAACACAGGATTTTTCTTTTTCAGGTAAATAATGTTGCTTTCCGTATCGGAAGCCTACCCGCTGCAAGCGCCTGCAGAATACTAAGGTATTTCATATTGCATTGTTTCACGGCCGGCCCGTATGAACTGGCTTAACCCTTTAACCGCCAACGTCGGATTGATCCGACAAGTATTTTCGTGTCCATTTCGCCAGGGTCGTATATTTACGACCAAATACCGTAATAATTCACTGTGCCCGGCGCTGGGGGCACGACAACTGATATGAAGTCGGGCGGTTAAAAGGTTAAAGAAGGATTTCTATATGTATAATAAGTTACTTTCCTTAACATGAGTTTGAAAAAAGTTAATCCTTTATCGTCCAAAGGTAGATATATTTTTTTTTTGTTTTTGTCAATTTTTGGGCATATCTATAAAAAACCGACCAAGTGCGTGTCGGACCACGCACAATGAAGGGTTCCGTAGTTGGGATGAATTTATCCCAAGAACAAACTTAACATTGTAGTTGAAAGCAGGTTCCCCATACATTTCAACTGCAAATGTAAGTTTGTACGCACAATATGGAGTAATATACCATGTTATTTTAAGACCATAGCCTAAATTATCCTGTAATCTATAAGTGTAGAACTATTCTCTGCATTTTTTTTAAATTTTAGGCTCAGCAGTATCGGGGATAAGTGGGGGAATGGTCAATTTTCTTTAATAACTTTAAAAGTTGTTATTTATTTTAAAATTACAAAAAAAAAAATATTTAAAATCCTCATAACAAGCCCTTTCGTTTGATATGTCACAACAGTCTACATCGGCTCAGTTGTCAGTATTCTATTTCTAAGAAGTGACACATTTTTTGAAGCCGTTGCAGCATCCTATATGTTGGCGTCACTTGTCTCGTCAGATAGTTTTGGTGTTCCTTCGATGTCACATAGTTGTGCTTCCGCTTATTTATTTTTTCCTTACGTTATCTGCGATCAGTCCCTGGACTATGAACAGATTTGTTGTTAGATTTTATAGTGCAGAGTTGTTTCTCCAGCGAGATGTCCTGCCACTTGTATATGCCTGCCACAAATGATCACATATATTTGCCGCCATCTTGACGACAGATATTAATGGATCAGTCATGAAATCACATATTATTGCCGCTATCCATAGTAATATACCTAACTTATGCTCAGGACTGTACCTCGTGAAAAATTCGCTTGTAACCTACCTTTATAAATTTAACATAAAAAATTTTAAAATTGCTTTTCTGTTATAAGTACCGTATATACTTCCTTATGCATTTAGTAAAAAGTTATTACTTTGACATTACAAACAGACACTTCAATTGTATTTATTTGTATAGATAATCAGATCAATATAATAAATCGGCGCATACTTCATTGCATAATCACGTGCGTGGCTGTAAAAAAACGTTGTTACCTTGACCATCAAGCACTGACGCAGAACGCAGATACTACAGAAGTGAGATGCACTCGATAAGTAGCCCCGCGACAGACTGCACTCAACTTATCAGTTTGTTTGGTATATCAACTCTTAATTATTTCATGATTATTTTGGTTTTAATAGAAGTATATCTTTTTATTTAAATGTACACATCAACACCGTCTAGGGATATTTCGGATTTTCTCAATTTATTTATTTGTTACAAATAACATACAACATGTATATATTTTAATAAAGCCAATTTATCAGGCTAGACTTCAGAATAAAACAAAACGCGTAAATAAAATTTTATTTAAATAAAGACTAAAAGTGAAATGATGCTAAAACTAAAGATGAATGTGTTTTTCAAGAAAAAGTGAAAAATAAAGCGAAATTATTCCGTTTTTTGCAATTATGTGAAAAATCAGTAGTCAGTAAAACCACCCATGATGTTAACTACGGTCCTGCAACGGTTTTTCATACTTTGAATCTTGTTATCAAAGTCTTGCTGCGGGATATTGTCCCAGATTGTACTAAGATGCCAAAAAAGTTGCTCTTCAGTCGCAATGTTTGCAGGAAAATTCTTCAAAGCCCTTCTTTGGAGCATGTCTCATGTCTGGTGATTGCACGGGCCAGTCTAAGACCGATACGTCGTGCTCCTGCGGCCAGCTGGTCACCACTCGCGCTCTGTGCGGACGGGCGTTGTCGTGCATGAGCGTAAATTCTTGGCCCATTTTGTTGTCGATGGGGGTGGACTATTGGTACTAGCACCTGGTTACGGTATTTTTCAGCGGTCATGGTGTTTCTGATCCAAACGAGATCTGTTCTTCCGCCAACACGAATTCCCGCCCAAACCATAATTGTCCCTCCGTGGTATGGATGGACTTCCAGAGGGTGTGCAGACGGCTCTCACGACCAGGAACTCGCCATACGTGTACTCTTCGCGAATCCGGGAAACCGAATCGGGACTCATCGGTAAACAGCACTACAGACCACTGGTCATCTTCCCAGAGAAAATGTTCACGAGCCCATTGTTATCTTTGTCCACGATTTCCTCGGCGTAGTGCTGGAATACGAAGTGGTCTACGAGCACGAAGGTTAGCTTCTTGCAGGCTTCTCCTCACAGTTTGGTCACTCACAAGCAAATGGTGATCTGACTGGAGCCTTTGAACCAATTGCATAGCCGTAACATTTGGTTGTCTTCTCGCGGCAACTAGCAAATATCGGTCTTATTGGGTGGTTATGCGCTTCCCGCCTGGGTGTCTTTCAGCCACTTCACCAGTAGCACGATAACGTGACCATAACCTTGATATCACGTTTTGTTTTGTTCCAATCTCTTCAGCAATACTCCGTTGAGTAGCCCCAGCTTGGGGCATGCCTACTGCCCTTAACATTTTCTCTCTCATTAAATGGCGCCGCTGCATGATGCATACAGTGGCATAAATTTGAAATTAACTGCTAATTAGTTTTAAAACTTTAATTTGACACCAAAATTTATCAAAAATAAGTAAGTAGACTGAAGGCGTCGAACTTCGCTAAAGTTATGCCGCGCAAATCTTTTGCTTTTATTTTTTTATTTCGTCAAATTCAAATTTGGAATCATCCAAAAAGGCCTACAAAATAAGCTTTCTTCAAAAGATTTTACAACCGGCCAGTATTTTTTGAGTTTAAGAACTTTATACAAAATATCCCTAGACGGTGTTGATGTGTGTAAGTTATTTATTACACAATTCTACAAATTGCGACTAGCATTATTTGTCTCTCACTCAAAGGTTGACTGGTAGAAAATGCCTAAGGTAGATAGATAGATAGAACCATAGATAAACCATTTAATTAGTGCACACAAGAGAAATAGTACAACACACAAAAGCGCAAGATAGTTAAGTCCCTCTGTGTATATTTTATATATGCTTGATGTACTTATAAATAAATAAGGATTCAGGATAAACAATTTCAATCAATGGTTGAGGTTTTTGAGGAGCTCGTGTAGACACGAGCGGCTGGTATTACTTAGAAGTAATACCAGCCGCACGGGTTGATCCATCAGGTTAAGCTACGCTTGCCGGGGTTGTCCGTGGATGGGTGACCATCTTTACAAATCGAGACTCCTCCGTGCCTCGAAAAACACGTTAAGCCGTTGGTCCCGGCTGTCATTCGTTGATCTTTGACAGTCGTTACGGGTCGTCAGAAGCCCGAAAGTCTGACAACCAGTCTTACCAAGGGGTATGGTATTACCCAGTTACGGGTTGTGGAGGTCAGATAGGCAGTCGCTCCATGTAAAATACTGGTATTCAGTTGTATCCGGTTAGACTGGAAGCCAATATAGTTGGGAAAAGGCTAGGCAGATTGATTGGTTGTCGTTTTTTGTATTTTAATTAATTGTCTTTGGTGGTTAGATAACTTTTAATGGTACAATAATTATAAATAGGTATACCTACCTAAAGAAAACAAGAGAAACTGACATTCATAAAATAACATTTGAGTGTTTACCATGTTCCTCGTGCGGTACCTCCCGGTTAGATAAATGTAAATACCCAACTATCACAGAACATAACACAGCAAAAGAGAAAGAACAGTATGTGGTAACATGAATGAGTGCAATTCTGACTCACAAAGCTTGAGGTTAAATCCAGTTCCCGAAGCTTACATTTTTTTTAATATTTGAAATAGGTTTGCTCTTAAATCTGACATGAATCTTAAATTATAGCAAAGACATAAACAATGAATTGTAAAGAAACAAATTCTCTGATGACTATGGTGACGCAGTGCTTGCAGCTTCCAATACGTTTTCATACTCAACGACTTTGTTGCAGCTACTTATCCCTAAACTTTTAACTATAGACTACTACTGTAAACTTACCAAATGTTAACTTGACAGGCAGATTGGTGATCGAATTATGTTATTATTATTAGTAAGCAAGAAAGATCTGCGGACGTGCGCACAAGCACGTTGTCTCGTTTCAATTTATAAATCATAACTCGACAAAACGGGGCAATATCAGGCTCGTTACCCGAAGCGATGTGACTGATCTCAGTGACTTCTGTTATTCCGTTGGCATGTGATACTAAAGCGCGAGTACTATTTGCTATTTAGTACGTAGGACTCGGCGCGGAGCAAATACGTCGAATGTTACAATAGGCGAAGGTATGGTCATGTTCCCTACGGGATTACAGACAGTCGTCACCAAACAGCCTAATGTATGGCCGATAGTACTATCGGCCATACATTAGGCTGTTTGGTGACGACTGTCTGTACGAGTACCTACGTACTCGTAAACATTTCAGTAAAGCCTCGTATCCATTGTATGTCATGTGGCTCATAATGTTGAACGGCAACGAGGAACTATTGTTCAGGAACGTTGTCTGTAGCCGTCGTCGCCGACATGTCGCCAGAGGAACGAGGGTTGATTTCAGCGGCGGTGTTTATAATTTATCGAAAAAAATACATCAAGAAGAAAAAACCACGTTGGTGGGTTAGATATTACTTATAAAATAAAGAAAATGTGTTCCGTGTGTCCGTGTGTGTGTGTGCTCCGTGTTGTTGATGGATCTTTTACAAACTTTACCGAATGAGCAAAACAGATTTCGAGATACTGTTACGAAAAATTGAACCCATAATATCGAAGCAGGACACGAAACGTCGAAATGCTACAAGTGCTTCACTGATTGTCTGTTACTCTTCGGTAACCGGAGATTCGTAGACTTCACTGAGCTAGACATTCAAAATATCAAAGCAATTAAAAATAATCCGAACTAAGAAGTGTAAAATAAAAATAAAACCGGCCAAGTGCGTGTCGGACCACGCACAATGAAGGGTTCCGTAGTTGGGATGAAAAAATAAGATACATAACTATCCCAAGAATAAACTTAAGATTATAGTTAAAAAACGTGTTCTCCCGTACATTCCAACAAAAAAACTAGTAATTACTGTAAATTTTCATACGTGTTGATTCATAGGCCATTTTTAACAATGTCCTTTAAAAATCAAAAACCCGATTGTGTAGAGTGAACTTTGCTTGCTCCATAATTGAGTTCATTGCGGTAGCAGCTATTTAAAAATGAATCAAAGTTAAAAACTTACAATATTTATACTAAAAACCATTAAAATCCGCTGTCACTTTTTCTGAACGTAAAATGGAACAATCTAGGTGTGAAATTAGATATCTGTGGTAAAATGTCAATTGTAACACGTAAACAAGTTGATTTTTTTGAAACTTTAGGTTTTTTCCTCGAAAACTATGCGTTTGCTGGCTGTGATATTCTGCAAAAATGTTCTACATGAAGACATCTATACGCTCAAAAAATTTGAAGCTTCTTACGCGCCAGTACGGGAGAGTACACTGGTGCCCATGTTATTTCATAAGTTTTGTTTAAAAAAAATACAGAGCTGCGCAAATAATTCGCCGCGAGTGAATTTAGCGAAACTGCAGCCTAGGCGACGATAACCGACTTTTAATGGTTTTAAACTGAAAATCACATCTAAACGAGTAGTGTTCGTGATTTGGAAAAAATATAATGTTAAATTATAGCATTTTCATAAAAACTTAATATGTGTATATTTTGGACTATACATATGTATGTATTACATGGTGTAATTCATTTGTATAGTTATGTCTAACGCGGATAAAAAACTGAGAATCACGCAAAAACTATCAAGCGTATTTTTTTGAAACCTCACCATTTTAAAGATAATTAAATTATGTATCTTTTAGTATACGTGTTTTAATATAATACCTTATGTTTTATGTATAACTAGGTGTGCCCCGCAACTTCATTCGCGTGGAAGTCGTAAGATACACAATATACTAACATTACAGCCACATTTTAATAAAACTCCCTCGTCCCCCGACCCGCCGCGTTGCATCGCTCGCCCGCGCTATTATTTTTCGATTACGCTTAGCGTTTTATCTGACTTTTTTTGCTCGGCTCCTAAGGGCCGTAGCGTGATGTTATGTAGCCTATAACCATCCTCGAGAATTGGGCTACTAAATGCAAAAAAAATCAAATCTGACGTGTAGTTCCAGAGATTAGTGTTTTAATTTTTTTGCGCGGAACTCTAATTCTTTTTCTAAAATTAAAGGAGACTAAATTACTTCTTGCAACATCAGCTATTTGTCAGTGAAAGTCCCGTCAAAATCGGACAAAAATTTTAAATATTGCTTCTTTGTTATAAGTACCGTATCTACTTTCTTATGCAATTAGAAAAGTTGTTATTTTGACATTACAAACAGACACTTTATTTATTTGTATGTAGTATGTATAACGCAATGGCTACACTAGGATACATGTTTCAGGGCATGGTTATGGCATAAGCAAAAATATTCAATATGCCAACAAGTACCAAGGATAACAATTCAGATATAGCTTTATAGACCGAAAATTCAGTCCCGGAGTTCTGTTAGAACTGCGGGCGAGGCTTCAGAAAGATTAAACAGGAGATATTATCCTAATGCAGAAGTTAATAAATTGCGTGTTAGTGTTTCTGTTGTAGAAAACGTCATCATTAGCATGTACAACATATTTGTGCTAACATCAACAGGTGAGGGATACAATCGTAGCTTTTCTGAATCCCAATGTCCCGGATGAACATCTGATCATAATATTTCTGAAACTTTTCCTCTCATTAAAATAAATCCCCAAAATTAATAGGTATTCCGCTATCATTCAGTCTTCTTTATCTTTCCAATATTTTACCAACAAACGATGCAATGCTTTTCGATAACGGATTGGTCAGACTAATAAACGCAGCAAAAATATCCCACTTGAGATAACCTGCACTGATGACCCGCGATCAGCTGTTGCTACGCGGAAAAGAGTAGTCTGGGTGGATCAGACTCGTGGCGCCATCACTATCGCTTCTGTATTTCGTAGACATGACGGCTCCAAAAAATATTCCCGAAACTAAAATTCTAATTTTTCGTCTATCATATCATCACTATCTTACTAAAGTGGCTCAATAAAGTTCTTTATAATCCTGCCTTAATTAGCAAGGAAATAAAGCAGGAAGATTGCCGTTGGAGACATCTGCATGGTCCAAAACCTGAGTTGGAATTTTATTGTTCCTGGTGGAAACTTAATTGTCACAGTCGACTGCTCTAAACCAAGAGATTTCTGAAAGTTGGCTGAAAAACATTAGGGCAGGCAATCACTTCGGTATTGCAGATTCCCGAAGTCGATATTGAACTCTTTACTTTTCTTTTTCAAACCAGCATATAAACGCGCAGTCAATTTTCTCCAAACTCAATACAAGTTTAATTGGAACTAATGAAGTCAATTTTGCTAACAATTTCCGGTGGAGACTTCTGGTCGCATTTTAATGGTGCCCGTAGTCATTCAATGTCGTTTGCTGTCTGTCTGTACATGATATCTATGTTCGGCAGCGATCGTGGCGTTATGTATTAAGCTAATCGTACTCGTAGTAATCTCACTATCACTGCACTTATTGCCAATAATAGCTTATCACCAGGTCAGGGGTCACTGCTTAATTGAGGTGAGTATCGAAAAGTGCAGCAATCAGCTATGTGACCTTTGTCACGTGTCTAGCAATATGCTTTGGCTCATAGATTATACGGAGAGCTTCGTGTGGAATGGCTACGTCAAGGAGTCTGACTTTGAGGATTTTGAGTCTAACTTGTATATGAACTTTATTTCGTCCGCACAAACCTAGACATATCCCCATTCTCTAGCCTTTGACGTGTTCAAAGGAAATGTTACCTGGATGGAGATGCTGATGATAGATAGGATATATATAAAAAGGAGTCTTTCCGTACCATTTGAACATTTCTATCTGTTTGACAACGAGAAAACGTTAGTGCAAGCGCCAATGGAAGGTTATCTGAAAGTTGGACACGGGGCACTAAGTCCAGAACATGACGCATCCTCAGGGTCGTGAACTAGTCTAAGCAGGCAGACACAACATGCTGCAGCTGTTATCAAAAGTGATACGAATTATTTCAAGGTGGGAAATGAGAACACGCGGCGTTCATTTTTATTAGTATTTTGTTTTGTTTACAATTCTCGATCTGTTGGCGCTGTGGGTGCACTAGCGCGTGCGTTGCTTGCTGTGCGCTCCTTTCATAACAGAAACGCCTTTGAAGCACAGAATTTTATTGACAGATTGTAGATTTGTTACAATAATCTATTCTAAAAAACTCAATCCTAATCACGGTTCACCTTTTTTAAAATTATGTACGGTTTTAGACGCTTGTAGGTATAGTTTAGAGTTTCACGAAGACTGTATATCCAATAATACGGACAACATCTGTCGCCATTCTCTTGCCCTAGTCTCAGTTCATTTGGGGTCGGCGCAGCATGACTTCTGCTTCCACTACTTCTCTATCCGTCGTCATATCAATAGCTCTGTCTAGGCATATCATCTATCACGCAGTCCATCTAACGTTTCTTTAGTCTTCCCCTACTCTTATAGCCATCCAAATTCTAACTTCCCTCACGACATTATCGTTATTCCTTCGCATCACATGACAACGGATATCCTCACAAGTTTGCAGTCACCGATGCCACTTTCAGAACTCAAGAATATAAAAAATGTGTCCCAAAATTTGTGCAAGATTTAAATTAAAAAGAAAACAGTTTTTTTATCAGTTTTTTTTATTTCTTTATTATATCATAAAGTGCATAGGCTACGGTTATGTGCACATCGAAATTCAGAAAAATCTTTGTTTCGTAGAGGGTGGCAGCCTCTTCCTACAGCTCAATGTGCCATATTAACTTCGGTGTACTATATGTATGTAAGTACTGTATATTATGTAACTTAACGTTTCGCACTTAAATCTCAATGTTTGTGCCCTCCGACTCTTGGAAAAACCAAAAGATAATGTAAATTGGGACATCCTGCCCAGGCAGTAGCAGCAATTTGTGCATCTACACTATAATGTATACAATTTGTGCATCTACACTATAATGTATACAATTTGTGCATCTACACTATAATGTATACAATTTGTGCATCTACACTATAATCTATACAATTTGTGCATCTACACTATAATCTATACAGGGTGACTTGCACTCGTAATTTGACGTATTCCTTTCAGAACGTGAAAGTGTGACCCTTTTGCAACAATTAATCACCCCATAAATCCTAGGCAAAAATTCATGAGAAAACCCAATTTTTATGTATTTTTGAAAATTTTCCAGAATTCGTCACTACTCGTAAATATCACTTTTCTCTAAACTCTCAAATTGTCTGGCTTTCATTGCTATTTCATTGGGTACCTAATACTTTAACAAACATTTTGATGTAACCAAATTTTCTAAAACACCAAACAGTTTTTTTTTTTGGACTTTTATACTACACTAGCTTTTGCCCGCGGCTTCGCCTGCGTGAATTTCGGAAAATATCCCACAGGAACATACTACCTGTATTAAAAACGAAGCGAAGCGATCGGAAATAACAATTAAATTTTTATCAAATTCTGAAAGATAAAAATGGTTACTGTGGGTCATCCTTAGAAGATAGACGTACGAGGAGGGATCAAAAAGTAGTGAAAATGAGATAGAATATAATGACTATTGATAACATAATAATTTATTTTTCTGCAGTCTCCGTGTCTCTCTACACACCGAGTCCAGCGCGTTTCCAAGATTTCAATCCCTTTCAAAAAAAAAGTTTTGTTTTGATCCTGCAAAAAACTCTCCACGGCATCCATCACCTCGTTATCGTCTTCGTACCTGTTTCCCCTTAAGTATTCTTTAAATTTGGGGAACAGATAAAAATCGCTAGGCGCCAGATCTGGTGAATAAGGGGGGTGGTCAACCAATTCGAAGCCAGCTTGCTGAATGGCAGCCATCGCAACTGCCGACCTGTGCGCGGGTGCGTTGTCGTGATGAAACAGCCCTTCGAAGTTTCCCTCTCCTTTTCTCTTTGATGGCATTCCTCAACTTGGGAATTAAAGCTGCATAATATTGGCCTGTAATAGTGGTTCCACGCTCCAGGTAATCAATCAACACCCTTCTGAGTCCCAAAATATTGAGGCCATAACCTTGCCAGCCGATGCCACGGCACGAAACTTCTTCGGGGTCGGTGATGATGGCCGTTTCCATTGCGAAGATTGCTGTTTTGTCTCGGGATCAAAATGATGGACCCAATTTTCGTCCATTGTTACGAAACGAGACAAAAAGTTTTCAGAATCTTCTTGAAACTTGTCCAACAATATCTTCGAAATGTCAAGTCTATTTTGTTTCTGACTGTCGGTTAACATTCTCGGCATCCATCTTGCGGAGACTTTTCTCATATTCAAAGATTGTTTCAATATAGATTGAATACTTCCATATGAAATGCCCGTTTCTTGAATTAAGTATCGGATGGTAACTCTTCGATCGCTCAATACAATTTTCTCGACTTTCGCAACATTTTCTTGGGTGACTGACGTCGATGGACGGCCGCAACGAAGTTCGTCTTCCGTGCTCGTTTTCCCTACTCAAAATTGAGAAGCCCACCTTGCGACAGTGGAATACGGCGGAACAGACTCTCCTAATGTTGCCTCCAAATCGCAGTGAATCTCTTGCGTCGTTAACTTTTTTAAACAGAGGTATTTAATAACGGCTCGCACTTCGTTTTTCTCCATTTTCGAGAACACGTTCTGACACGAAGCAAACAAATGACTACATTCAGAAAAAAACAAAAGACAATCGAAGATGTTTTTCTTTATTAATATTACAAATATGTATCTGAGCTATGCCTGCCAGTATTTATTTTTTTTTCTTACCAAGGAGTATGTCGTTCTCACTACTTTTTGATCCCTCCTCGTATACAAGGTGTAATTTTAATCACCGTTAACCTCTTAAGGGGTCATTGTACTCATAATTATGAATAACTTTTACTATGGGACCAACTCGAAATCGCGAAAAAAAAATCGGTTGTTCCCTACGTTTTGACGAGTTATGCGAACATAAATGTAGGCAAAAGCTGATTTTTTTTTCGCGATTTCAGGTTTGGTCCCATAGTAAAAGTTGTTCATAATTATGAGTACAATGACCTCTTAAGAGGTTAACGGTGATTAAACTAACACCTTGTATATGATATTGCGGATTTTTTGTTGATTATTTAAGATGTACCATCCTTTAGAATATTAATAAATTGAATGTATCTCTTACGGTTTATACGGCGCATGCCAGTAAAGCTCGAGTCGGCTTAATTTTTTCCGACATCTTGTACAATAATCGTCATATTTCAGCCAATTTACACACAACTTTAATTAATTAAACCTTGAAAACCTTCACTTAAACCTTCCTCATGAATCACTCCGTCCATTGGCGAAAACCGGTTGAAAATCCGTTCGGTAATTTTTGAGTTGATCGCATTCACACAGACAGTCAGACGCGGCGGGGGACTTTGTTTTATAATATGTAAGGAATTATTGATTCATTTATAGACTTATTATTTAATTTATTGATCAAAGGAAAAATTAAATTTTCATATCAACTGTTCCTCCCTTTTCACCCCGAAAGAGGTTGATTTAAAAAACATATTCAATCATGATTTTCGTCATTTAATGTTTACATTACTTTTGACTTAATCTAGATACGCAGTGAAATCCTCCTCGAAAAATAAATTACCCCCTTTTGCTGGTCGATTTTCGAAAAACCCAAAAACTATGTCTATGTTTTTTGTCAAAAGTATTAATTTATTCGAGGTAACCGGACAGCGCGTTAAAATTCTTCCATACAAACTTTAGCACCCCCTAAATAAAAGTTTGAAGTTAAAAGATCAACGAAATAAGATTTTTTTCTCCCCCAATTTCCATTATTTGTGTTTATAGGTTATTTATTAACTCAAGGAATAAGATTTTTCATACTCAAACGAAATCCCCCCTTTTCACCCCCTTAAAGTCGAAAACCCCTTCCAAAAACCCCTTCTTAGTGCTCCCCTTCGTTATAAAAGGAAGCTGTGTGCAAAATTTCACGTTCCTAGTCCCAGTAGTTCCGGCTGTGCGTTGATATGTCGGTCAGTCAGTCAGTTTCTCCTTTTATTTATTTATTTATTACAAAATCCACAGCTCTTTACAATCTTAACCTAAACTATTTTAACTAATCCTACAGGCAATTAAAGATTTACAATTTAATATCTATACTTACATAGCTAAGAATACAGCGTGTATGTGTGCCTGAGGAGTTATATGTATAGATTTAGTACACATGTTGCGCCGACCCCAAATAAATTGGGATTAGGGCAGGATGATGAAGTATTCGGGCCAAGTTTCAAGTTAAAAGATCAACGAAATAAGATTTTTTTTCATTTTTGAGTTAATCAAGCCACCAAGTAAAATCCTACCCTGTAAAATTGACTACCGCTTTTCACCCCGTTAGGGGCAGATTTTTGAAAAACCCTGATAAACTTTATTTTTGGTATTAAGTATAAATACCGAGTTTCGAGTTAATCAGACGGCGCGTTGAAATTCTTCCATACAAACTTTAACACCCTTAAACTCCCCTTTGAGGGGTAGTTTTGAAAAACTAATAGTTAGAAACTTTATCGCTTATGTAGGCAAATATTCCTGCCAAGTTTCAAGTTTATTAACAAAATGAATAAGATTTTTCATATAAACTGTATCCACTGAGCTGAGCCATCCCAAAGGTGGCTGCAATAACTCCATGCAGGATCGGACTTGCGCTTTGTAAAGAGTTAAAGTGCTAGTATTAGAATAAAACAAAGACTTGTTCAAAGGCTCATTAATCCGGTTAATGATGTACTAAATGAGCGTTGTACCTTGTACGGCGTTGTGTGCACCACTCGTATCAACAGTGCAGTGTCGGCTCTAACAGTTAGCGTGGAGCCAGCGTGATTAGGGATGGTGGCCAATCGATGTAGCGCCAACTGAATATTGGTGCCATCACGCTAAAACTACTGTACAGCGGTACAAACTTGACATAATTGGGCCAGCACTTTATTTGTTACGCGTGCTCTATATTTTAGTACACAAATATCATTCAATCGCGTGCACTTATTATTTATATTTAATTAATTTAATTATCAATCAATAAACTTTATTATTACGTACTCTTGCGTATCACTCAAAACTATCATCATTGAAAGGTGTAAAGACCCTACAACTACTACAAATGGAGCAAGCGTTTACTTTCTGAACAAGTGGGTTATCTACATGGACTTACGTTTGAATGTCAAGAATTTATTATTATCTAGGTTATTAGGTAGTGTATGCGTATCTAAGAATACAATATTGATTATCTTCCCAAACAATGCACAAATGACATACTTTAGGCGCATGAGTGGGTGGAGGTACCTAGCTCCATCATCATCGGACTGATGCACCTGCATCATTCCGCTAGTCAGCTATCATATCATTGTATCATTTCAATCCTACAGCGTAGCTTTGCCTGAACTTGTGCAATCTAAACGTTGACGTTTCAAGCGTAGATAGTTGCCGTTACCGACTGCAACATAAACAATAAGAAACCATTCTATGTGGTTTGTAACCGAACTTGCCCAAGTTCAAGAGTGCGATTAGCAGCACCCACTGGCCGAGGTACGGAGGCAATATTACTTCAGCCACAACCAGTCATGATATGAGGCGTTCATAGGGAAACGCCAAAAAAAATCTCACTAAAGTTCTAATTACTTGCAGAATTTTTTTCACTTGAAATAATTCCACGTTCTTATTTCCATATAGTGACACGTGGAAGCTCGCTGGCTTGTTGCTAGTGGCAAGTATCGCGCATGCGCACCCGCAAACACGTGCTGCAGACAGTTGCGTAACAACAGACTCAAACAGATTTATCTCACAAACTGCAAAAACAATGGACGGCCTTACTTAATACACGTGCTAATATGTGCTCATTAGTAAGGACGTAAGTAGGAACATGCTTTACCTGAGAGTTGCGTTGGAACATCGATTTTCTCATTCTCGTTCATAAAGCTTCATCTCTAAGGCATTTCACATGGCAACTCCTGTAATTAAGTTGGCGTTAAGTCTATCATATTACAGGTTAAATCAGTTAATAAAAAACCGACCAAGTGCGTGTCGGACCACACACAATGAAGGGTTCCGCAGTTGGGATGGATTTATCCCAAAAAAAAAACTTTGAAAAACATGTTCTCCCATACATCGATATACGTCACGGTCAATTCTCCAACTGCAAATGTATGTTTGTAATCGCAAAAAAATGTTTTTTTATTTTATTATAAAACTACAAATTATTGATTTTCGTACTTTTTCCTTTACTTGTGCTGTAAGACCTTGTTTCTAGTCAAATTTCATGATTCTAGGTCAACGGGAAGTATAAGTCTTGATTTATTTGCGAGTATCAAAATATGTCGTATAAATGGCAGAATTTTTTTATTACGTTGATGTAGAAGCTTGAATTTTTAGAGCTCCAAGGGACTGTGTATTTGATATTCACACGTTCCTGAGAAAAAGGTCTTGACAGACTGGCAGACAGACAGACGGATAAACAGACAGACGGACGGACAGCGAAGTGATCCTATAAGAGTTCCGTTTTTTCTTTTTGAGGTACGGAACCCTAAAAACAGATTTTTCCTACCCGTCTTTTACTAACTTTTCTACAACAAAATAAAAATAACTGAACGATCTCACCATCTTAGTATTGCAACCAATAACTGAAAGGATAATGTGACTAAAACAAACGTATTTAGTCATTTTTAGAACGCCCTTAACCTTTGGTGCCCAGCGGTGGTGGTACCACGTCGTATCAAATAGGTCAAATTAACAACCTACATTCAGATATTATCTATTTGTAAAATTCCACTATTTCAAGTTAACTAATGGACTGCACTACTCTTATAATAGTGTACTTGTATTCTGCCACAGGTTTACTGGCTATAAATTGCGTACAAATAAGCAGTACCTGCCATTTTGTGGCAGCATGGCAGCAGTACCTGCCATTTTGTGGCAGCATGGCAGCAGTACCTGCCATTTTGTGGCAGCATGGCAGCAGTACCTGCCATTTTGTGCCAGCATGGTAGCAGTACCTGCCATTTTGTGCCAGCATGGCAGCAGTACCTGCCATTTTGTGGCAGCATGGCAGCAGTACCTGCCATTTTGTGCCAGCATGGTAGCAGTACCTGCCATTTTGTGCCAGCATGGCAGCAGTACCTGCCATTTTGTGGCAGCATGGCAGCAGTACCTGCCATTTTGTGGCAGCATGGCAGCAGTACCTGCCATTTTGTGCCAGCATGGCAGCATTACCTGCCATTTTGTGCCAGCATGGCAGCAGTACCTGCCATTTTGTGCCAGCATGGCAGCAGTACCTGCCATTTTGTGCCAGCATGGCAGCAGTACCTCCCATTTTGTGCCAGCATGGCAGCAGTACCTGCCATTTTGTGCTAGCATGGCAGCAGTACCTGCCATTTTGTGCTAGCATAGCAGCAGTACCTGCCATTTTGTGCTAGCATGGCAGCAGTACCTTCCATTTTGTGCTAGCATGGCAGCAGTACCTGCCATTTTGTGCCAGCATGGTAGCAGTACCTGCCATTTTGTGCTAGCATGGCAGCAGTACCTGCCATTTTGTGCCAGCATAGCAGCAGTACCTGCCATTTTGTGCTAGCATGGCAGCAGTACCTGCCATTTTGTGCTAGCATGGCAGCAGTACCTGCCTGAATGTTTAAATTGTAATGTTATTAATTCAATTTTTTTTTTGTTATTTTTATAATTTATTGTGTTATGAATGTGTTGGTTTTATAATTTTAATGAACGTGATTTTATTTATTTACGATTTCAAACACAACATGAATTGTTCCTGAATAAAATTGAGTTGAATTGAAATTGAATTTTACCCGACTTCGCGACAGTAAAGACAAGTTATCCTCATATTTTCTACCACTGTCTGTTTTGTGTACATAGTAACAATTAAGGATGGTCAGATGAACGCAAGTGTTATAAACTATCTACGTGCGTCCGTTTAACCGTTTTTCCGTATTTCCTATCCGGAACATACATACAACCAGACAAACAGTCAAACGAACAAAAATTCTAAAAACTATATTTTCGGCATCAGACTCATTCCCACACCTCGTCGCAATTTTTTTTAAATAAATAATGTACAGTTTTAACCTCGTTACTATTTTATTATAATATTAGTAGATACAACATCATATATATATGATGTTTGACACAGGATGACTTGTAATTTGCCGTATCCCTTCACATCACAAATGTACGTGATAGTGCAAGTGGGTCCATTTGCAACAATTAAGCTCCCCGTTAAGCCTAGGCGAAAATTCATGGGATTCGAAAAAACCCAATTTTTATATATTTTTGAAAATTTACCAGAATTCATCACTAAATATCACTTTCCTTTAAACTCTTAAATTGACTGGCCTTCATTGCTATTCCATTGGGTCCCTAATACTTTAACAAACCGTTCCATGTAACCAACATTTCTAAGACATCAAACAGTTAAAAGAAGAAGTTTATTAACCATTTTCAAAAATCATTTAAGTACATGAAATTTGACACCAGTTATCTCAAAAATTTACTATGGCATTAAGCGTACAAATTACGGATAAGATATCTTCATTTAATCAGCTCTCTAACGAGTTACAAATATTTAAAAAAAATATTTAGAGATGCCGATGAAACAGTCGATAACTCTGACAAGGGTCGAATTTGCAAATTGTTGAAATATTTAAAAACATTAGTGAGTTGTGAAAATGAAGTGAATTAATAATCGTAATTTGTTCGCTTAATGCTATAGTAAAATATTGAGATAACTGGTGTCAAATTTAAAAACCAACCAATTACAGGCAGTTTTGAATTGTCAAGGGGTTGATCAGTCAGAAAGATGAAGCTAGTCGCCCATTCCAAAGCGTAGTAGGTTCCTATGGAGAAGAGTGGGCAAGAAACTCCATGGATACTTTTAAATCAAAGTATTGTTACAAAATATTGGTTACATCATTCATGTTGTAGTTTTATAAGTACGTGAGAACAATGTAGAAAGACGTGCACGTTAAAGTGTCCTTAATAAAAAGCAAAACCGATTAAAAAATAAAAATAAATTAAACTACGCCGTGGCAGCTTAGAAATTACCAGTCCCTACTGACGGCGCCCGTTCACGAACATGACGCATGGATCAGCACCATTCAGCTCAACCATTTTGAAGAGAACTTCATGATCCAACACACGCACCACCACCAGCGAGACATTAGAGTGAGCATGACATCCTCTTAGCCGCCAGGGCACAGTCAAGTCAATGAAAGACGTGCCCAGTAAATGGTAGCTTTGTAGTAGGTAGGGACATAGTGCTCACACATGTGCTATGCAGTTATACAATACTAAGTGCTTGAATCTATACAATGCAAAGATAGTTTATAAGTTCTGCAGCAGCTCCAACAATATTTTCGAATGCTAATCAATTAATGCGCCCTGTGGAGCAGGATCAGCGTTTAGCCAAGCAATAAACACAACATAACATCACGCCTTGTTTCCCCGCAGGGTTAGGCAGAGGTGAACCTATAACACACCCACATTTCGCCAGTTATGTCCAAGCAATAAACTTCCTCCTTTAACTTTTAACTATTTGATGTTTTAGAAAATTTGGTTACATCGAAAGGTTTGTTAAAGTATTAGGGACCCAATGGAATAGCAATGAAGACCATTAAATTTGAGAGTTTAGAGAAAATTTATATTTAGTGACGAATTCTGGGAAATTTTCAAAAATACATATAAATTGGGTTTCCTCGAATCCCATGAATTTTCGCCTAGGCTTTATGGGGTGCTTAATTGTTGCAAATGGGTCACGCTATCACGTCCTGAAGGGAATACGACAAATTACAAGTCACCCTGTATAAGTATATAATATATCTGCTGAGCGTGTGTATGCCATTTCGTTAACGGCATACACGCGCCCAGCAGACATCTAGACAAAAACAGGCGAATCTCGTTAATAGCTCAAACAATAGTTATCTCGGCACGTGCACGGAGAGTATCGAATCATAACAACTTACTTGAAGGATACACGCGCTTCTGGCGCCGCCATGTTATCGCATGTGCCCTGTTTATTACATGAAATCGCTAACCGGGATAAGGCTCTGCAAACAGGCGTCACACGCGACGCGACACAAAGGCTCGGCGTGTCGCGAACAAGCGGTGCCTTTGTGTCGTGTGGTGAGTTTGTGTGTGGTTTAAACGGGATTTTAAGTCTTAGGTAGCAACAGCTTAGGGGCGCGTTTAATTAACGCGAACACTTTAGCGCGGCGACCGAACGTTGTCGCTTCGCGTAATATCAGCCTGAAGGTGTTGGAAGGCTGTTGCTGCCTCAGCAGACCTGTCTAGTTAGTTCATATTCTTGCTCCAGCTACAGAATTCAGTTTTTATAGTAAAAATCATCCTGTCAAGCCTTTTCCCAACTATGTCGGCTTCCAGTCTAACCGGCACCTTAATTGCGTAACACACTATCAATCAGAATCTGAATCATTTTGAAGCAAATTGCTAATCCATTACTTCTTAAGTTCGAAAAATTTGTCTGCCCATCAACGTACATAGCGCAATGAATGTGGTTGAACTGTCAAAATGAAACCAATTCCCACTGCTAGTACTCGTATGTTACGCACTTGCCCCGCTGATGCTGCTGAATACCAGTGTTCTACATGGAGTGACTGCCTATCTGACATTCACAACCCCGTTCCTGGGTAATACGATACCCCTAGATAAGACTGGTTGTCAGACTTTCGGGCTTCTTTCGGCCCATAACGACTGTCAAAAATCCACGAATGACAGCGGAGACCAACGGCTTATCGTGCTTTCTGAGGCACGGAGGGGTCTTGGTATGTGACTGGTCACCCATCCACAAACCAACCGTGACAAGCGTAGCTTAACGTAATCGATCGACCCGTGCGGCTATTATTACTTAGCCACAAGCCCCTCCCGCTACGTGACACTTCCAAAGAGAACTGCGGAAGTGAACTGCAACACCTTATCACTGCTAATAAATAAAAACTGCATTGTTTAAGTAACATCTTTGTCTTCGTGGTCCCGTGAACCCGCAGGGCTGGGTCAGTGTGTATCACGGTTAGCGGCGCCCGCGCAGCTATCAGCCGTGACTCTTGGTGCTACATATAGCTGAGCGGACAAACAAAGTGATACATTATCAATCAATCATGCTGTGAAATATTATCTGTATTGTTTTCTGTTGCCATGCATTCGCGAGACCATCATTCCTGACTTTTATATCACTTTGTTTATTGGAGTGAAGTTACAACGTAAGCGTGTTTTCATATCTTTTCGAACTGTAAACAAATTGCTACCGTCTTTTTTGTATTTTTTTATAATGTTCAGCCACTAACAAAAGAGTTATCCGCAAGAGGAGTACCGAGTAGAGTACCTACCTAATGTTGATCTCAGGGCATTAACTATGAGGTGCGTTGGTAACACACAGGCCAATTTTTAAAGTGAAGGGTCTAAATTGCTTCAGCAAATATGTGACTGTTCACTTAGCGGGCAACAATAGTGCCTAATCATATTTATTGTAAATCCACGAGCCGCGCTACGTGTCTCTTTGTTTACAGACAACAAATAGATACTGTGCCTCCTCACGTAATAATACACACTACCTAGTAAATTCTATTTTGTCAATTGTATGAACTGTGTCCGAATACACGTTATTCTTTTATTCTTTCTTTTAATGGGGAAATAGTATTTTGCTCAGCTTTTGAAAAGAAATGAGTCCAATCTTAAGTCCGACACTTGTATTGTAATATTCCTTTTCTATTTTGTGGAAACCTTCATTACCTGTGCTCCGGATATCCAAGCAGAAAATTGCTCTCGATTACCTACTTCTAATAGAGATGATGCCTGGGTAAAAAAAGGAAATTCTTTTTAGTCTGTCAATCAGATAATAAAAAAGATTAGACATGTATTTTTGCTTTATCATAATAATACAAAATTACTTGGATAAAATGCATTAAAGTTGGGGAGTGGGGCTCGCTACGTCACAACTAAGTATAAGATCTATGAAGACGTGACGTCACGCCATATTTCAACTCAATGTATCGCCGCTAACCTTTTGATTACGTAAAAAGAGAAAAAAAATACGTGTCCAATATTTTTTAATATCTACCTGACGGACAAAAAAAAATTGTTTAGTCATCATCCCTAATATCAGAGAGTTTTCTACAGTAGGTACTAGAAAGCTTTCTTCAAACAATTCAGACAATAAATCAAATACCTTAACTTCTAATTATTTTGTAACTGATAAGAACTAATTCTGCCCAGTCGACAGACACAATAACAAAAATAGCGCCACCGTCTGCCGCTGACGTGTTGACATGCGCGGGAGTCGATCCCGTGTTTGTGCGGTCCTGGGTCATCCGAGTCGTGACGCATGAGTTATTGATGTCTATTATAATTATAATAAAATCATAGCGAACTCAAAACTGTACAATGAATATTTTTGAAAAAAAAAAGTTATAGTTACCAAGTCTGGGAACGATTCTAATAAATAAATAAATAAAATATCTTATTTCACTTATCAATCTTATCATGATACATACAAAATATCAATATTATAAGATTTCAAAAATGTAAATTTAAATTCAAATTGAAATTTAAAATTTTAATTTAAATTTAAATTAAAAATAAAAATGCCAAAAATATAATTTTTAGAATTTTTTTCTGTTTGTCTGTAAGTTCTAGCATCACGCAAAGACTACCGGTTAGATTCTGTTCAAATTTTACATAGATATTCCTTGTACGTCTGTAGGCTATAAATTATCGCGCTATTTGCTATGGGGGATGAGCAATATTTCATTATGTTTGTATTACTCTAAAGTCTACAAATTGTAAAAGGCGAGCCGTACGGTTAGACCATTGCAGATAGTTACAAAAACCTTATAAATGATTATGATCACGCTATACCTTCATAGGGCTAAGCAGTCAACATGCATGACATATTCAGGGTGGATTTCTGAAATGGGGCATTATGGCTTTATAACCGTCGTAGCTACACGAAAACGCTCTCAGGAGACTATCCTTAACTTTTTGAGAAATTTTGATCTGCGTTCGCAGATTTAAAACAATTTTTTATTCTAAATTTCTTCAAATTTTCAAAATTTGATTGTCGTAAACTTTACCCTAATTCCTTATCCAGGTTTTGTTATCTGCAGTCAACCAAGTTATATTGTTGAGGTCTGCACAAATGGTGTGAGATATTCTTCGAATTTGGTATGTACTTTTCCTTATTAGCGGAAGTTTTAGCCTTTTCTCTGGTGTAATGGCTGCTTCCGGCCCTTTTTGTTCTGGGTACCGGACTATTCACCAGGCTTGCGAGCGTTTGAGTTGCTTGTACCAGCCGCATAGACTCCTTGGAGTTCAAGACCGGCAAGTCCGTTTTGTTCCGCGACCCGATCGTCGTGTCGCCTGCGGTTCTGCCGAGCCGTGCTACGCTTTGAGTCACACTTAATTATTATAGTTATTATTATATTACTCTCAGGGTTAACATTTTAATACTAGTTGATCTTTAACTAGGACTGTTTCTATCGGGATAACTTAGGTTCATCTTTATAAGATAATGTTCATTTGAAAGTTTACGTAACTTAGTGGTCAGTTGGTCACGAACCTAAAAATGGATTGAAATCGATTCCCTGGGTCGGAAAACAAATGCGTAACAAAGACTCTTTTCATTTAGGCCAAATTACCTGTTCCGCAACTGTTTTAATGGTATTTTTTTCGGGGACATTCTTTCAATTACAACAATATTGATATCAAATAAAAGCTAGTAATGAGTCAATTACAACAATATTGATATCAAATAAAAGCTAGTAATGAGTCAATTACAACAATATTGATATCAAATAAAAGCTAGTAATGAGTCAATTACAACAATATTGATATCAAATAAAAGCTAGTAATGAGTCAATTACAACAATATTGATATCAAATAAAAGCTAGTAATGAGTCAATTACAACAATATTGATATCAAATAAAAGCTAGTAATGAGTCAATTACAACAATATTGATATCAAATAAAAGCTAGTAATGAGTCAATTCCAACAATATTGATATCAAATAAAAGCTAGTAATGAGTCAATTACAACAATATTGATATCAAATAAAAGCTAGTAATGAGTCAATTACAACAATATTGATATCAAATAAAAGCTAGTAATGAGTCAATTCCAACAATATTGATATCAAATAAAAGCTAGTAATGAGTCAATTCCAAATATACAGAGTTATTGTCAATTGGCTAGCTATTGGTTGGTCCGCAGACGCGATGGGTATCTAAACACGATAAAATCCTAACTGATATTATAAATGCGGAAGTGAGTTTGTTTGTTACGCTTTAAGGCTAAAACAGTTGAACGGATTTGGATGAGATTTGGCATATGGGTAGACCATAACCTAGGTTATGGCATAGAATACTTTTAAGCGCGGAAGTACGTTCCGGCGGGGTCATTTTCGACGTCCACGCGGGCGTAGCCGTGGGCAAAAGTATTTTATAACAATGTGTAATTGTATATTATGGACATAATAATCAATAGTGTGCAGTGAAAGTTAACAATACCAAGATATTCGTGCTGTGTCTGTTACAAATGATTTGACAACGAGACATGCGAGCTATTATTGTGTATCAATATTTGTGTCGGGGGTCATTCGTGCAAATGTCCATGCCTTTGCATTGAATAAATAGGGAACCTTACTGACAATTTATCCCGCTAGAGGGCGCACCCGAAAAGTGTAGTAAACAAAACAACATGGCGTCCGTCTATGGTGGACTAGCTAGCAAAAAGGTTGTAGTAAAAAGGTTAAAAATTTTAATAATTTTAAATTGTACATAATTTTAATAATAAATTCATTTTATGAGACCGTACAATTGCGTTAGGTAATGCTATCTGTAATAATAGTTATAAGGGGAATAAATAAATAAATAAATAACGTAAACAGAAGAACAAACTTAATGTTTATGCCTCCTTTTTCATCTATGGTTATAAAAAAAAATATCTATGGTTAGATGACTGATAATTAAAAATCCGGTCTGTTTACAATCTGCTGATATATTATTTTAGTGATATCCGTTCGTCAGGAATATTCTGTAATAGATAGTAACAATGCATCAGTCAGTGAATCAGTGTTGTGCCATTACTCCATTAGGTAGTATATGCAGGAACGAAGGTGTTCATTAGATTCACTAAAAACGGATAACTTCGCAAGCAGTGGTAAATTGCTACGTTGCAAGCATTTTACAGTCACAAAACATTAAAGGTTGTTTTCTGAACATTTTAGAGCTGAAAACTATAAGAATGAAAGATATTTTACAGGTCAGAGTATTAACCTAATGTAAAAACACAATATTTTGAGTGCTATTTACTTGAATGTAACCTTAAAAATTTATTGTAAAGTAGTTCAATATCACAAAAACAAATATATTTGAAACTCTTAAAGCATGTTTTTTAACCTTTTCGTATTATTTAAACCTACAATTATAGTAATAAGGATGAGATAAAGCTGAAATTCTATTGAAAAACACCGAAAATTGTTGGCGCTCGCATTTGGCAGTTTGCTTTGTTTACTTCGTGTTTATGTGGCACCATCTGCTGTCTCCGCTTTGCGTAATATTCCCCATTGAGCGCAGCAATAACTTTTGCACTGATAATAACAATGGATCAAACCAGGAGCTTTAGAAGAGCGAAAGCTCTAGCTGTTGCTGTAAGAGTAAGCGTAACAAACACTGCAGAAGCTTGCATGAATGCAATAACTGCTAGGCGCCGTCGTGGCAGTCCCACGCTCACCCGAGGGCAGAGTGTTCTGCCACATAGCCAAGCAACAAGTAGGTAACCTTTCATTCAATAATATGCTATTGAACTCAACCTCACAGAATTTGACAACCGTACCGCCATAGCACTCTAGCTCAAGAAGCGACCGATTCGCTTCTTGAGCTACATACGATTCCATAAAAGAAAAGCCTGTGATAAAAATGTCCATTACCTTCCTACGTCCTCTCTCTATCATAGGCTCTTCAGCTCCGGAGGTGAGACACCGCTCGTTCCCAAATATCTGGTGCAGCTAGGTCAACGCTAACACTGTTAGGAGCTGTCTCGTGCGCGACATGTCTGTTAGCGGCGCGTATGAGTTTGTTTACGGCTCGACGTCGGTGACTCGTTATCTACCACTCGTCGAGTCAAGTTCACGGCTAAAAAGTGCCACGTGTATGACCAATCTTCCTATATATCTAGGTATGTACAGCAGATGGGGGCACGGTCATGAAAACATTCACATATGACGTATGTAATATACATAATATACACGGGGTATCGGAGGGATACTATGTGCGGCGGTTATCTAAGAGACCTCTGATTGAATTCGTCAAAATACACTTTGGAAACAGACTGCTTGCAAGTCAGCACTTACGCTACCTTCGAGTCTCCATAACCCATATTTTTGCGAACAAATGTAGCGCAATTACTGTAATACAACATGGATTCATTTTGACATTATTTTATGCGGTAGTCGGTAACATGTAAGTTATCGGTCGTACTGGCGCACCTGCTCACACGAGAGTATCAGGAGCCCGTAAAGTATAAAGGCGCTAATTATGCCATAAGTTGAGCAACAGTAATAGTCGCACTGTGTCAACAGTGTTCAGACACTGCCACGGCGTTGACGGTGCAACTCAGTTCTTGTTACAATTTTATTGTATGCCACAGGCAAAAAAGTTGCATCGCGTTAATGGAGTTCTAGCAAACTGGTAAGATGGCGGGCTGCCGAGAATGCGCTAGTCTGTTCATCCCAGAAAATCCACCTTAAGGTGAATTCGCGGAAACGTATGTCCGAGAATCCACTCTAAGCCTATAAATTCACCGTCGAACATTTACATAAGTCTCATCCGATGTGTGGCGTCACCGTAGCACTGCTCGTGGATGCTATTACAAAACGTGTCACTAATGAGAGTGATGTCTACAGAAAAGGAAACAGCAGAGGTACTTATCCGGTACCAGAGCTAATCTTTAGTGCTGTATTCACATTGCAGTAAGTACCTACTTATGACGCGGGGCGACAGCTTGCGGGGTTTACGTATCTTTAGAGCTTGTCCAGATGACGCGATTTACGCGCCAGTTGACTCGTCAAAATTTGCATTGCAACCAGGTGGCGCGTTTTATACGCGCTTTTACGCGCGAGTGTTCAGGGTCGGTTTGGGTAGTCAGCAACATGGATTCTCTATATTAAAGTACTCTGTGATGGATTTGGACAAAGCGATTGTGGCTTGCTTACCGACGCACAAAGGGGTATTTGGTTCTAAAATATGGCCAAAAATATTTTTTTAACTTTTCTCAGCAAAATTGATATCAAAGTCAATTGACATTAAATAAAACGCAAAATAATACAGATTTATACATTTTAATAAAAGCTGTAAAATATGTAATACAAAGTATTTTTTGATCACTATTACTATAATCATTATTTTCCGAATACCAGAGGGCGGCGAAGCAGTTCAATAGTTTCAGTACAAAACGGTCGAGTTTTTTTTCTTGACAATGGGCGTATGCAGGAAAGATAAGGATCCGAGCTTAAAAGTAATCTGTTGATTACGTCTTTATTGCAATCTTCCCGTGAAAATTTGCGTGCAAATCCTAGCCGATAGGACCGAAAATGTTTGTTTCGGGCTTCTGCTGCTACTGCTGCTTCCTCGGAAAAAATAAAGACAAAGCCGAGAACACGTATGGTCCAAAAGATCTTGTAACTTCACCTCTGCACATGTTGACGTAACACGTTCAATCTTCGGATAGCATTGTTTTTTAGCCTTTTGTATCTCTGTGTAACAGAGAAAGCGGGCCTTGTCTGCTGTACTAATGATATTGTACTGTCTTCTTGTAAAATTTCCTTCTACAAACACAGATAAAGCGTCTGTAGGCGAGAGCTTTTTATTTTTAAGGCTTTCTGCTTGAGTGACAGTTTTTCGAAACTTTAATGCCCCTTGTCGGCGATTTTGTGATGTCCGTCAAAATATTCGAAGCGACCACGTTTCCTGAAGCCCATAAGCTCATTTGCGTTGCATAAGTTAATTGGCTGGCAGCAAGCTGTTTTCGTATCACCATTGTTTTCCTTCGTTTAGATCTTTCACTCGATTCAGCGAAAGATTTTGACGGTCAACCACGAGTACTCCTATTGTTATCACCACTAGTCTCAGGTAAAGATGACGTCACCACCGGTACTGTAATGGTCCCCTGCAACCAAACTCCATTCTTTGCCTCAAACGCGTCTCTTTTTCTGTGGGCTGCAGTCCATTTCTGTATGAACTCCGATTTAAAATGAGATAGTTTATGTTTTAAAACACTTCTTTCACATTTAGTTATTTCAAATGTATAATCTTCTAAATAGTCAACTTTTTTGTCAATTTGCTTATAATTGCACTGTAGTATAATGCCGTACAATTCTTTCCTTGTGAATATTTTATTTGATGCATCTGGAACAAAATGAATGTTATTTTAAAGTATAGTAATTAATCGGTTTGCTATTAAAACTGGTGGGTATACTTGACGAAAAAAATCATTTAAAAAATAAACGCTTAGTTTCCGCAACATCTTTGTTCATAATTAACTTTCCAGAATATCTCTGATTACGATTCTATTACTTTTTCTAATGGGACTAGCCCGGAAATATAAGAAAGTTACTCATTTATTCAGCTAGTTCGTTATTTATTTTAAAATTTTTACTGTTTCTAATTTAAGCCATGAAAAAGATTCAAAAGATATAAACCTTAGTAAAACAATGTATAAAATAAGCTACATACCTGCATCACCAGGATCCATCACCAATACTTGTCAATAACACTTAATTATTTTGTTATATCACTTCGTAAAGACCAATTTTTTTAGGCGCCGAGAACAGCACGCGCAACTTAGACAATAGCTATGTTCCGACTGCCGCTACTGGTCAATCGTAAACTCTGGCGCATTAAGATGGCCGCCATAACGTGCACCATGTATTATACTATTCTACGAAATAATAATATTGTTATAATAGCAAAGTTCAAAAAACTGATTTTTGGCCATGTTTTAGTATCAAATAACCGTATGTGCGACGATGGAAACGACGCAAACAAAGAGAAAACCGACAATATAGAGTGCTCCCAATCCTACATGATAGTATGGCTCATCGTATGTTTATAACATTATATCCGAAGCTTAGAGAACAAAATAAAAAGTTTTTTAACTAGGGGAGATCCTTAGATAGATACTTTGTGACACTTTTCTTTCTTCATAATATAAGTTTAAATTGATCTATGGCTATGGGTGGGTATTAAAATTCCATTTTTTTATATTATAAATACGTCCGCCCGCAGTAACTATTGCGCGTGTACTGGACGGAACAATGGCGTCCCTAGTATCTCGACTCGCGCGTAGAACGCGCGCCCATCGCGCGAGTCGAGAGTCCGGCGACTTGCATGCGATTCACGCGCGACTGCATGTGGACGTATGAACCACTAATACCTAACAATCGCGCGATTGTCTACACGCGACTCGAGTCGCGCGTAAAACGCGTCATCTGGACAAGCTCTTAGCGTAACCCTCCTCAATTAGCTGTCATTAACGAGCTCATTAGTAGTTAATTAAGTGATAAATAGAGCTTGGAGTAAACATTCTGGCTTCAAATCTCTCTGATAGATAGGTACTAAATATTTAAGTAATGCAATGCCAGAATCCCACAGTTTAGATATTCGTGAGAGCCCCTACGAGTACTAAAGCGTTTACTGTACATTTTAATACCATTTCTGTGAGCACCTAAACTCTAAAGTCAAACCACCACTACACATCAAATATTGGCATAGCTGTCATCATATACAAAGTATCAGTAGTCAAATATCTCATATTCCACGCAGACCAGACGAAGTCGAATAAATGAAGCCACAGTTGATCATGTTGCATCATTACGAAGCGATAATGTGAGGGTGAGCACGACAGTTGCAGGAATTGCACCTGAACACGGTACTGGCACTGCGAAGGGATTGGGTATCGCATTTCTTGTGAACTTCGAACTACATACGTACGAGTACATACATAATCACTCCATAATGTTCCCACTGCTGGGACACAGGCCTCCTCTCTGTGAGAGGGAGTGGGCCATAATCCACCACGCGGGCCCAGTGCGGATTGGTGGATGTCGCACATGTCTTCGAATGTTTGGTTCTAGGATATGCCGGTTTCCTCACGATGTTTTCCTTCACCGTTTTGAGAGCAGTGGTGATGAAACTGTCTGGGTTCGAACTCACAACTACAACTCGTAAGTCGGAACTGATACCACTGGGCCACCACTGCTCTGCACTTTGAAGTATTAGTGATTAATTGCGCCGCAATCATGTAACTTAAAATGAATTAGTTCAGAGCAGTAAAACCTCCGTACCTTGTAAAATTCTAAAAAATAAAGTAGAAGACTGTCGAGATTATTTTTTTTTGCAACTGAATCTTCATGAGTAGTACTTTTGTGCATAAAATATTCAGCTTTATAACTGACATGAAAGTTATGAAAATGTTGGTCTAAAGTGAAAAATTTACTTTCGGTGAATTATGACATACATTTTTTTATTAAAACTCTAAACAGGTGACTTCATGGTTCCTAAGTAGGCCTCAAGAATGCGCCGACTCTCAGTTTTCGTAATCATTAAAAAAAAAGTTGTACTTAATCGGCTACTTTGACTAAAATCGGCCTTCAAAGACAGCGAGGTGGAAAATTCTTAAAATTAGACATTTGGTTTTAAAAATAAATGCCCATTTACTCGTTCCTAAGGTTAATTAGTTTGTAAACTAACCAAAAATTACTGCAGGAGAGCTAAGATTTAAACAATTAGAGGTTTTTTTTAAAGAAAGAAGAGTTTTTAGTTTAAGTTTCATGAATTATATCGTTTCATATTTATATGAAACGATATACTATTATGTTCGATAAAAGTTTAGGAATCGGGTTAGAAAGCATAGGAGTCCTAATAACTCGCTAAAAAATGGGATTTTTAATTTAATTTTTTCGTTAATTAAACCATTAACTAGTCCGAAACCCATAAGTCAACAATTTCAAGCAATGCTATACTTATTTTGTTCCAAAATCTGAGCGAATTCTGCTACGACGGCTATGCTACGAATGCTAGCCTGTTCACTACGGAAAAACGGGACTACGAAGTTTAGTAGCAATTTCACAGACCCTTAGAAAGTAGCTATATCTGAAAAATTGTTTTAACGTCCAACTGTCTGTCAATGTATGAAGTGACCTGCCACGGCGCGACGGTACAATCTGTCGAGTATCAGTTTGTTGTAAGCTTTGAGAGGACTATCCTATCAAATAAAAACTACATAAAAAGGATGCCTTGACGATCTAAAACTACTGACAAAACCGAGTAAACAAAAGTGGTCCAGTTTGACCCTTGTTCTTTCATTAATGGTTTTGATTTAAAACAAGTGCATGTGCACTTAAACGTAATCACATATTTACGAGATGCAACAATGTCGCAATTTCTCCACACAAGGTCAGTGCGCAGGCGCGGAGAGCCGGTTCGCCGAAAATAAAAAACGCAGAAAAATTATTTTCGGTAATGATAACTGATAAGGTGAGGTAATAATAAGGAAAGTCGCTTGTTTTATCAACGTGTGGTGCAATGGCGTTGTGTGGACACCAAGTGATGAACTTACGTATAAATAACTGCCCTTCATCGCCTGGCGGATTCCGGATCCGAACTTCAATTTTCCCGATTCAACGGTTAACGTTCTATGAAATATCGAAGCTTTTGGGATAGCCAAATGATGAAATTCTGCCCAAAGAAATCTATCCTTAAAATATTGAATACAATACCAGGGTCAAACCGTCCCTGAGATGGTGCAGTAATATTGTATAAAGACCGATCGTATACCGTGAGATGGATAAATAAATAAATATTTCAAATATATATTCAACCGATCCTAAAATCCGCTCGCTTTATTCCATCCTATATATCTCTCTCTCTTTCTTATTTTTATTTCTTTGCAAATCTTCTTTTCGTTCTTGCTATTCTAACAGCATGGTGTTGTCGTCAGCGTAGCGGTGAGGCGGCGGCATGGAGGACGACGTGACGTTCCTGTTCCAGCTGGGCGTAGTGCGCGACGCGGTGGCGGCGCCCGCGCATCTGCTCACCCTGGCGCACCTCAAGGACCTCGCCGTCAAGTTCGTGCACGATAAGGTAAGGTTCGATGGTCCGTTTAAAAAGAAGGTCTTGCAGCCAAAGCTCTTTAGGATAAAGATAATCAAATGGATCCTACCCCATATGGGCAAACGGTCCTACATTAGGCAAGAAACGGTTCCCAACCATAACCTGAAGAGTAAGCCATCATTGAAATTGTTTACTAAACAAATCATCTTTGGTGTTATTCCAATGGAAACCGTCATCGTGGCATCAGTGCAAATAAACAATATCCGAGACAAACATTAAATTCAGGCCTAAAGAAGCTACTCCGTTTGCTTATCCGTGTTCAGACTGGTAACATTTGTACAGATCCCGGACAACGGCCTGAACCGTCTGTCGGACCGGATCCTGCTGTTCCGGCACGACTACTGCTCGCCCAACGTGCTGCAGCTGATCAACTCCGCCTCTGACGTCACCGACGAGACGCTCGTCGAGATCGTGCTCACCGCCAACCGTGAGTATGGATGTCCGTACTGAAGAGACTGGAATCATTTTCAATTGAATTAATTAGCCTTTTAGTCATTGATGATGGCACTCAAGAAATGACTTAGTCTTTAGGTGCAATGCAATTAGTAACCAGTTACGTTAGGGCATCACCCACATTTACTTCCAAGGGTGAATCCGGGGGGGGGGGGCACATGGGCATGTACCCCTCCCTAAACGGTTTAAGTAAAACAAAATACTGGGAGATTAATACGATAATGCTTTAATAACATTAATTTCGTTCGAGCACGTTTTTTGTGACAACCAGCACTGCCGAGCGATTTTCCTCCACCTTACGCCGGTTGAAGGCATGTCTTCGCAGCATTATGAAAGAAGATCGTCTGAATGTAGACTCAGAGATGTTTCGATTGGTTGACCATTTTAGTCCCATTTAGTAACAGTGTAATTTGAAAACATTGTAAGAGCCAATTATTTTTAAAAGAGTAACCGTGGAGTTTCTTGCCGGCTTTTATCTATAGTAAACGCTTAATTGCTAAGAAGCTAGCTTCTGACGTCTCATAAGTGCCCATAAAGGTTTATGTGAAATAAAATCATTTGAATTTGAATGGACTGGCTTTAATACATATATCCATCAAGACATTGCTTCAATAGAAAACGCCGAAGAAGTACTGGATATCTTCAGCAGCAGTGGTGAACTACTTACTAGGTACAAAGTGGGGTGGTCAGTTCCGTTGTGCGGCCGGAGGTCTGCCACGCCAGTGAGGCACCGCGACCTGGGCCGTCGGTCGGCGAGATGAATTTAGGATAACATATTGCTAAAAAGAAAGCGCGGACCGAGGAGCCTCGCGCGTCCAAAGTTTATCCAGCGGGGTCATTGCGTAACACACTTACAGTATTTTGACAGATCAACAACATACATTGCGTTATTTACGTTGTTGAGCAGACAAATTTTTCGAACATATGAAGCAATGCATTAGAAATAAGCTTCAAAATGATTCAGATTCTGCTTGATAGTGTGTTACGCAATTAGGGTGCAGCTTTCCTCAACTCATGAAAAATATTTTAAATGAAATTGTTTATTCTGTAAATAGGATTTACTTAATGCTACGAATGGTCAAAAGAAAAACTAACTAAACCAATCTGAGGTGGGGTGCTCAAAATTGTCGAGCTACATACATACAAGCTCGCTTCGCTCGTTCTCTTAGTACGACAAGTAACTCCTATTTCTGCATTGGTCAAAAGAAAATCTATCCTATCCGGAAGGAGTGCTAAAACTGTATTATTTTTACAATAGACAGATTACAAAGACATATTATGTCTTTGTAAAAGAATGAATCAAAAACAGCATAGTGCAATACTATGTGGGACATCTTACTGCCCCTCCCAGAAATAAATCCTGGATCCGCCCTTGTTTACTTGCATCTTCGTTTGCAAATATTAAAAAATGAAATCTCTTTATTTACTATATCAGGTAGCGTTTTATTTAACGTTTTACATGCTCAAGTTATACTTATCCGTAGTAACCTGTTTGTAGACGTCTTGGATATAGATCTGTAAAGTCTACAAAATGTTTTGAAATTAATAAATAGACATCAAGCTTAATAACTGGTGTCATTCAGATCTTGCCAAATTGCCAATCCGTTTCATTATTGTGTATTGTATACACAATCATGTTGTTACAGCGTTGCTATGCGACGGCGGCGCGGAGGCTGCGCCGGTGCCGCGCCCGCACGCGCTGGCCGTGCACTCGTACAAGGCGCCCACTTTCTGCGACTTCTGCGGGGAGATGCTGTTCGGACTAGTGAGGCAGGGACTTAAATGTGAAGGTACGAAGACTGTAACAATTGTAGATACACGCCTTACTCTTCCGACATTTCAGTTTTATCTGGGTGAACTGCCATTGTTGAACGACAACGGATCGAAACTTACGGACAGATTGAAAAGGAACTCCGCGGCGATGAAAAAAATTGTGACTAAGTTCTACCAGTATTCTGCAAAAGAATTGGAAATCCGGGTTTTATAAGATGTCAACATCTGTCTAAAGATTCTGGCATAGAGTAATGAGGAAGATCCGATTTCTGACCGTTTGTACATCTTTGTGATTTTGACCTGCCATCAATTGCTTCCAGGATGCGGCCTAAACTACCACAAGCGTTGCGCTGTCAAAGTGCCATCAAACTGCACGTCTCCCGTGACGCCGGGCGCGAGCGGCCTGGGCGGCGGCGCGGGCGCACGCCGCGTGTCCGGCGGCCGCAGCCCCTCGCGCGGCTCCACGCACAGCCACGCCTCGCACGACGACACCTCGTCGCTGGTAAGGCGCCTCGCCAGGCTCGTCACTGATAAAGACAACTAGAAAGAGAAGCGGATGGGGGGGGATCTCTGGTGAACCAGTGTCACGGGGCATTCCCGTATTTTAAGAACGTTCGCATTTTAATCTCAGTCTCAATCTGTCAAAAATACGTCTAATTTAAATGGACCCCTCAGCTGTCCATCGACCGGCTAGTGGTCGGTAACAATAGACAAATTGTGTCTCGTATCATAACAGTTGAAGGTATACATATATAGTTTTGACGAGTCATTGACGAAGACAGAGAGAGACATTGATTGTCGCTGAAATGAGATTGCGAACGTTATTTTATTACGAGAATTGCCCTTCTGATTGTTTCTATGCGTCTTGGCTAGGGATCGATAATATTAAAATCAAAATTTTTCAAGTTCTTAAAATCATATTTAAATTATATTGGTTAATGTCATACCTAGTTATGTAGGAGTAATGGTTAGTAAGGGAGGGGGAACAGCTGAGTTTGCGAATAGAAAGTTTATCAAAACTGGTTAAATGCAGAACCTCTATAACAACAATTTAGCATTTATTAATTGTTAGAACTTACAATGTACCTAATTATTATTCTGATCAAACTTACAGATGGAATTGACTGATTTATGTTTCTCATAAATATGACAACAGTATAGATGAAATACTTGCAGTATTAAATACAATAAAATTGCATTTTAAAATCAAATCGTATTCTAATATATAATGAGTGACAAATGAATGTGTCAAAAGTATTACTTGTATTACATTTTATATATTTGTATTACAATATAGTCATAGGTCATAAGCATAACTTTGCACTGTACTATTTTAAATCATGCTTACATGAGAGTAACATTCGTTCTGTAGTTATAAACCACGAATTATTTATTGGACTTTATTTATAGATAGATAGAATACTCTTTACTATGTACACCATAAAAATTACAGATATGAATGTCTGTGTGTGTAACCCTAAAAATGTTATGATTTTTCAAATCAATAATTTGTAACTACAAATAAAGTTCGATAAAAAATTCGTGGTTTTTAAATCCCGGGATTTAAACGTCATTAAAATTATTCCGGGATTTTAGAGGAGGTATTATCCACTCTATGTTACTTCCTTCCTCGAAGTTTAGGCAAATTAGCACTACCTATTCCTATCACTGCTTATAACAGCTATCACTTGGAGGCGTAAACGAATCTCTATTTTGACATTACTTTGATAGAAATAAGAATGAGACATTCCAGAAAGAAGCAATTATTGTTGTTAATTAAATCATGAATTCATTTTCAAGGATTCTGTTTTTAGATCTTATTCATTCTAAGTTATGTATAAAATAATATACAAATTAATCTGATAGTTATTGTACTATTTATTTATTGTCTTATGGACTTCTCACACAGTTCAGTCTGTTCAAAAATAAGAAGAAAATAGAATCAACTTATTTAATTTGCATTTTTAAATAATTAAACGTTATTACAATGAAAGGTGTTAGGAATATCCTGTTTGAAATTCGACTATTGCCATGTGTTACGCGGGACAACATTTCTTTCGTGCTGCTTTTTAAAGGGCTTAGTAGCAAATCCATTAAATTCAAGAAGTTGATTTTATTCTCTCTTTGAAGATGACAGAACATTATTCTCTCTTTGAAGATGACAGAACATTATTCTCTCTTTGAAGATGACAGAACATTATTCTCTCTTTGAAGATGACAGAACATTACTGGAGTTTTATTCTCTCTTTGAAGATGACAGAACATTACTGGAGTTTTATTCTCTCTTTGAAGATGACAGAACATTACTGGAGTTTTAGTTAGTAAGTAAGCTAGATTGAGTATTTTATATCCGTCCAAAATACTTAAAGTATTTTCTTTACTTTGTAATACTAAAAGTATTAAGTTTTTATACAACTATTGTTTACATTTTATTTTATTTTGTAAAACTAGCAAGAATCGGGTGGTGGGTAGCATTTGTGGAAAGATATATATTTGTTTTAAATAAATGAATTATTATGAATTTTATTCGTTTTATTTTCAAATCCCATGTTACCCATCATCCAATTCGAAACTGGCCAAATGATGACTAAGTCTTGGGCAAGAACATTAGTTTGGTCCAAAAATACTAAAGCGATCAGCAGATCCACGCTTGACTACGCTTAAACATCATTTGAGAATCATTAAAGAGTAGCATTCGTAGACTCGCCCAGGAATACACCTCATCTTGTTCTGCCAAAAGTAGTTCAATGCCCTTATAATTAAAAGAAAAGGGTACGAATGCTGATTAATACTAGTACATGATAGTTATTAGAACAAGTTAAAAGTGAACTTTAAAATGGAAAATAAATTATTTCTCAGTGAAACAGGAAACCGCTACAAGTCATTATTAAAAGTTCCTTTACAATCACTTGATGAACGTAGTGACCGGTTGGTTTTTAGGGTTCCGTGCCCGCAGGGTGCCAAACGGAACCCTTCGTGTGCGAGTCCGACCCACACTTGGCCGGTTTTATATCAAACTCATACATCATATAAATAAACCTACAGAAATTGCTGAATCTTTCAACGACTTTTTCATAAATATTGCCAAAGAATTCCATAGCAAAAATAAACGACAAATAAATACCTACGACGGATAGGGTCGGTCTGGTGTCTACCACAGGAGTAATACCGAAACAACTTCACCAGTCCCTTAATTCCCTTAACTTCCCTCCAGATACCTACCAGCTGCTGCAGAAGGCAGCGATACTAAACACATGCAGACTCATGAGAAAGTTTCTGCAATGTGAATCAGAAAACCCACAACAAAACACAAATACGCTACCATCTTCTGTGCAAACTTCTGCACGTGATCACACTTAATCCTAATGATAAGCACTTGGCTTAGGCCCGTGTTATCAGCTCTTCCCGGCTAACCGAGAATATAAAATAAATCTCAAAATAATAATAATACTGGGTAATTGATACTGCCAGAATAGTCGCCATCGGCTCAGTTGCCAAAAAGAAAAAAAAATCGCTTATCATTGAAATTTCTACTTTCAAACATGACTATCAGATTTATGCTTCCCGTGGAAGGTCACATGTTTTTGCAATATGAGCGTACTGATTGCGATATTGAAGAAAACTCGAAACATTATTCTGTCAGGTTTTTATGTTGCTAAATTGATGTCAGATATTTTCGATCCCAACGAGGTATCATATTCCTCTGAATTTAACTGAGTAGGCAGTGGCAGATATTTATGACGCAAGACATGCCCGTTAATATTGCATTGACACATATTTTTGAAGCCGATGCAGCATCCTATACTTTGGCGTTGCTTGTCTCTCCAGATAGTTTTGGCGTTCCTTCGATATCACATAATTTTGTGCTGCCTCTTTTTTTTTCTTACATTCTTCTGCCATCAGTCCCTGGACTATGAACAGATTAGTTGTTGGATTTGATAGTGCAGAGATGTGTGAACTTCGGCGAGATGTCCTAACTAGCATTAGCAAGGTCTATTACAGCAAACCTTTTCAGCTGTATTTTATGATCCGGCTTTGTAAGCGCTTTTGCCAAAGGATTTGGATGATTCTGTAGGCGTGCTCTGTAGCGTTCTGCCCAGATTTTCGCTTCCCGATGCGATGTTTTGGTTACGATATTCATGAACCTCGCAGTTTCTTGTAAACCATGGTGCATTTGTGATGTTTTCAAGGATGAAATTTCGAAATCTTTGGAGCATGTAGATGTAAAGACACTAGCAGTTCCCCACATCTGGATGCCATAGGTCCAAATTGGATTCAAGATAGTGTTGTACTCCAGTAGTTTAAAGTCTACCGACAGGACAGAATTTCTTCCACGGAGCCAGTATTTAATATTGAGCTGATTTCTCTTGGCTTGGATATGTGTCCGCCATGTAAGCCTGCGGTTAACATGCATGCACAGGTACTTCACAGAGTCGTTATGTGGAAGTTCATGACCGCCTATTCTCACAGATGGACATACCATTATGTCCATATGTCTCAGACTGAAGGTAAACCTGGGCTGACTTAGATGCACTTGCTTTTATTCGCCTCCTCTTTAGCCCTTTGTGTATGTTGGCTAGACTACTCTGAAGTATTTTAGACGCAACTTCAGGGTCTTTGTTTCTGGCCAAAACAGCTGTGTCATCTACGTAAGTTACTGACGTAATATGCGGAGTATGTAGGAGATCTGCTGCCTAATACATGGTGTATAAAACCGGTCCCAGTACAGAGCCCTGGGGTACTCCTGCAGTTATTTTGTGGAAAGAGGAGGTAACATCTCTTTCCCTAACTTGAAAAGTTCTATTGGAGACGTAAGATTCAAGCAGTTCGTAGTAGGTATGAGTTTAGAATGTTTTGATCTTCCAGAGGAACCCGCGGTGCCGTTCCCTATCGAAGGCAAACTGTATATCCAAAAATGCAGCCGAGCAATATTTTTTATGTTACAAAGACTTTCTTGTTTTGTCGTAGATCCTGTGGACTTGTTCTGTCGCATGTCGTAGCGTGTTTCTGCCGAAAGCCAAATTGATTGTCATGTATGGAGCATGGGGTCATGCGTATGGTCACCTATGGAGTAATTGTGGGAACATTCTGTTGAGCAAATATTTTTTGAATGGTTTAGATATTACAGACAGTAAACTGATGGGTCTATATGAGGTTAACTCGGCTCTGGTTTGCCTTCTTTATGAATCATCACTATTTGTGAGACTTTCCGTAGTGCTGGAAAGTGTTTTGTTCATATTACACCATTATAGAATGCCGCCAGGAAAACAATTTCTTTCTTTGGTAGTTGTTTAAGGACTTCCTTAGTGATAAGATCGAAACCTGGTGCTTTTTTATTGTCTAGTTTTATTATATGCCGAAGTACTTCCTTGGGAGTTTTAGTTCGAACGGGTAGATCAAGTTGGTACGGCTGATTTAGTATGGCTTCAATATTAGAGTCGACTAGGCTCTACATCGTTTGGTGTGAACACTTTCTCTAAGTGCGTTTCAAATAAATAAATAAACTATATAAGACACTCACACTTCTTTTTATCACGTTTAGATAAATAAATAAATGTTTTATTTAACTTCAATTGTACAAGAAACACTTAACTAAACACTATACAGCGTTACAACTAGGGAAAAAGAGTGTTTACGATGAACTCTGGCACCCAAAGTAAGATTTAACTTGTGTTTGGGGTGCCAGCGTCCTCGCCTATGATTTGAACATGTAGCAGTATTTGTAAGATTAAATTATAAGATAATATATTTCCTAGCCAATGCAACTATGATGTGGCCTATTTATGTACCTATATAGGGGTGTGGGTATGTGTGTGAGGGATATCGATACCTTTCACGTTTGAGGAGTTTTCCTAGAGCTAACTTAATTTGACGCTGTATAAAATTGATGTCGCATCGCTTTTATTAGTGTAGGCCTTATATCCCCTCCAACGTTCGCCCCGACAGATGGGCAAGCACTCGCGCTCGCCGTCCCGCACGGGGTCGCTGGGCGGCTGGAGCGTGGCCAGCGCGGGGTCGCTGGCGGGCGCGGCCATCCCGCACACGTTCGAGGTGCACTCGTACACGCGCCCCACGGTGTGCCGCCACTGCAAGAAGCTGCTACGCGGCCTCTTCAAGCAGGGCTTCCAGTGCAAGGACTGCCACTATAATGCGCATCGCAAGTGCATACCCCTCATACCGAAGGACTGTAACGGAGAGGTTCGGGACCAGCATAGTGAGTACTGCTGCTTCGACTCTTTGAGGTGTCAAACGGAATACGTGAGACTGAACAAACGAGTGTTTCGTTGATATTGAAGTTTGAACCTAATATCAAAACAAAATTCTAAACTCATACAGTATGCATGGACATAATAATATTTGGTCAATTATTCAGTGAGTTAGGCCAGTCCCAATGAGAGCTTTTCGATTCATTTGTACTTTCTGAGTTATAGTATCTTGGATATTACTGACATGGTGAAGGAAATCATCGTGAGGAGACCTGGACTTACAAGCCCGCCTTGATCAGTGCTCGCGCCTTCTCTGTGTGACGAGGCCTTTGCCCTGCAGTGGGACAATGTTAGGCTGGTCATATTATTATTATTCAAGTTACGTCGTTTATTGCGCCGGCGCCGGCAGGTCGGCACAGGCGGCAAAGCGCTGTGATTGTTGTTTTCAATGTGAAACAAATATCAGAATATGTACCTAGGAAAAAAATAAAAAAGAAGAAGAAATAAAATAATCGTGTGTACCGTATCGACTGCTGTTTCGGATCACAGGAAGTGTCGCAAACAGATAATGAACTCACGGAAGCAATAGATCTCTGCTGCCATACAACAATACGTTTACCATTTCATAGAATCACTTATCTTCAAACTGTCACCATCATCACCATCTCCCTGCCCTGCCCCACGCCACGTGGGGGCGGCGCAACACGTTTCCTTCCCCCACTCTCCCCTGTCAACCGTCACGCTATCATGCACTCCCTTCTCTTTCATATCATTTCACATTTCTCACACATTCCATCCATATTTTCTTTGGCCTTCCTCTCCCTCGCTGTCCATCAACATTTATACTATATTCATCACGCTTTTAGTCACATGCGTTTCATCAAGCTACCAAATAACCTGTCACCAAGTAAGATATATTAACGTTTGGTAATCACCCAGGTGAGTACCAGGACAGCAGCGGCGGCAGCGAGCTGTCGGAGTCGGCGCGGCTGCCGGACGACGAGTCCGACGACGGCGGCACCGAGGCGGCCGAGAGCGCCACCGGGGACGACGGAGAGGTAACTTTCCTACAGGCAACCGGGAAAACGGTGTTGTGGAGTTTTAAGTACAAGACTACTGTAAACTCTATAAATAAATAAGAAAAACCGCACGTCAGCAGTAACACTTGAACAAAAACTGCTTACTGCTATGAATAAAGGCGCATAGTCAAACTGTTACCATAGACGAAAGAGAGAACTGTCGATACTAATGTCCCTCTGCTTTGACATCAGCAGTCCTTCATCGTAGTAAGGGTGTTATCGCGTTAACCTGTCCGTAAGAAAGTGAGATGTCGATCGGTCAGACTTTCTACACGATATACTTTAATTAGTGCACCCCTACACAAATGGTTATAAGTTTGAGCTTTTTTAGAGAAATGATCGATACTTAATTATCTAGTATTTCTTTAAATTTGCTCAACAATACTCGATTCAGGTATCGATTCTTTTGTTACGATGCTGGCATCAATACTTTGCCCATTATTTATTGAGGAGTATTATTCATGAATAACATAGTCTTAAGGGGTCGGTACCAGGAAATTGTGTTATGAGTTTTACATAAGTTTAAATAGAAAAATTAAAGACGAAAAGAACGTCTGGCTAGCTCAAGAGTTTCACCTGTCAGTGTAAAAATTGGATTAAGGTGAAAGCTCCAGGTAACCCGTGAAATTCGAATTTTCTTACGATTTTTGTAATTTGCAAGTCAGCATAAGTTATATGTAAATCAAAGTATGATTCGCGACCGTAAAAATATATGTAGCCACAGAATTATAATAATTAAAGTCATCAATATAAACCTTGTAGATGTTTGTTAAAAAAAAAAAATTGAATATCACAAAAACGTGCGCTAAGCACTGCCGTATTTTGATAACTTTGGTGTAAATAAGAAGTCACCTATTTTCCTGTTTTTTCAACCACCTCATTTTTCTGTATTCCATAATCCTTCTGTTTTGCGTAAAATATTCGGAGAGTTTATGAGTTTTTGCCATAGTAATTTGTATGCAGATTTCGGGCGTGAAAATTCAGAACTGGTTAGAAAAAGTAGGTGGTGGAAAAAACAGGAAATTAGGTGAGTTCTTATTTACGTCAAAGTTATCAAAATATGGCAGTGCCTTTGCACGATTTTAGTAATATTCATTTTTTTTTTAACAATGATCTTCAAGGTTTACCCTCAATCCAATTTCACTGACTGGTGCAACTCTCGAGCTAGCCAGACGTTTCTTTTCGTGGCTACTACTTTAAGTTTTCTATAAAACTTACCCAAAACCTACAACACGATTTCCTGGGACAAAAATACCTAGTCTGCACTTAACGAATTGTATTTTAATAAACTGACTATAGAATGTTGACGTGCAGGTGGAGCTGCGTCGTCGCGAAGACGAGCCGCAGCGCGACACGCTGCCGGAGCGCTCGGCCAGCCGCCCCAGCAGGTGAGCCGCGCTGCTGCGTGCAGCCGTGTGGTGGTGGGCCTGTACGCTTTCTGTTACTCTGTCATGTCTCTACTAGCGCATATATTTGTATCGGTGTCGGTCTCAACTTTAAAGTTCCTAAAACAATAAAAAATGTAAATTTAAAAAATATAAACCCGACTGCGTAAAAAGTGAACTTTAAAAAGATGGAAACGAGATGACCTGTTTTGTCTCCAATCTCATGCAGTCGGAAGCAATAGGTCTTTATTGTTAAATTTAAGAAGATGTTGTAATGAGATCAGGAGCAGGATCCGCGACGTGCTTATGTTACTCTTTCACGTCTTTGCTATCGCATGTACTTGCAGAGGTGTCGGTCTAATAAAGAATCAGATTTTTAGTATGAACAGCTTTGTGGGATACGCTTTGTATTATGCTGTGAAAGTATCTTGTGTGTTGGGCTAAACTTCTAAAAGATCTAAAAAGGTGCAACTTGATTGCAGTGGATCGACTTCGATGTTAACATTTATTTTCTCCAAACATGTCACGATGTGTTCTATCGACCGCAGTCTAGATGCACCCTGAACTCTGTGTACATAACTTTAGATGTGAAGCTCGATACGTCAAAATTCCTAATTATAAAAATCTTTGTGGGATTTGTTGCTTTGAAGTTCGCTGCATTATGCTTAATTAATGACTAATAAAGCTTCTGTCTTTTGCCCGTGTTTTAAACTAAAATAGTTTTAATCGTCATTTCTGGCTTACCTGGGAGATACAAAAATTACTACAAAATACCGCTTTACACAATCTCGACACGTCTAAACGCTTTATAATTATTGTACTGGTTTTACTTCCAATGTCGATGAAGTGAGAAGGAAGCACACTATTACATCTTTTTAATAGGGTTGCTTGTTGGAAGCTTTGCCACGAGAGATCACTTGGTGTTCACTTTGTCAAAATCGCCAACGAAAGTGACCAAGCAGCGACAAGTCAAAAAACTTAGCTCCATCTTGCGGTGAAGTTTTCAGCAAGGAACTCTGGCACTGGGTAAAAGTAAAAAACTTATCATTTGTAATTAGTGCGAAACTTAAATTGCATTGTAATTTAAGTGTACGCAATGCATTACAATGTTCATAACTGATGTCCAAGCTTCGTCGAACGCGCGTTATAGGTATGTGAACAGTACACGACATGTCCATTACTCTGTGCGTGCGGAGAGACACGAACTACACGTTCATGTGGTCGGTTGTATGGTAGACAAAAGGCAGCCCAGACATGCGCTTTAAAGACGTGTTCTTGATTTAGTCCTTCAGAACTTAGCCACACATAAAAATGGTCTTAAGAATAGCAACGTTTAACAATGTTTGTCACAGGTTTTAAAAGAATCACGCAAATCTCGGAAGTCTGAAGCTGATGTCTTCTACAGATGTAATGATTGACAGAACCAGATAATTTCTAGAAAAAAAATCGTAATATAGGCTGATTAAGAACCATAAAATACTATACTAACGTACGCCCATACTGTGTGAACTTGAAAAACGCCAAAACAGAATCCAGAAAGGGATCGTACCCCACCACCACACTCCTCCCCCCCCCTTCGACGCCCCCCAACCCCCCCGCCTAGTAGATCTGACTCGTCCGCACGTTACAGCTCGTCCTCGTCGCCCAGCGCCAACATCCCGCTCATGCGCATCGTGCAGTCCGTCAAGCACACCAAGAAGAGAGAGGGGCAGTGGCTCAAGGAGGGCTGGCTCGTGCACTTCACTAACAAGGATAAAACTGTAAGTCCTGCCGTCAAGCAGCGTTGCCGGGTGGCAGTCTGAAGGCCACGGTGCCCCTGCAGTGACGGACACAGGAGGCGCTTCAGCATTGTGTCTGGTGGCAACACATTTGTAACGCCTCTTGTATTGCAGACCTCCCTAGGTGATGGTACCCACTGAGAGGTGGCCGCTTGTGGCCGGCTTGTTTGCCATCCAACAACATAAATCATTCTCGAATTACTTCGAAGATGTTGACGAGTAACATTTTCCAATGTCCACAGAAAAAGAGAAAATAATAATAATGTTATAAGTTATTTTGCAGATTAAACGTCACTACTGGCGTCTAGACAGCAAGTCCATCACGCTGTTCACTTCGGAGCAAGGCAGCAAGTACTACAAAGAGATTCCGCTCAACGAGATCCTAGCCATTGACACCGCGAGGCAGCCACACGCAGGCGCAGGTAGTCTTTATTATTTAGTTATAGGATCTCCAACAGAGACTACACAATGACATGCAAGTTTACAAAACAGGGACAAATTACTACAGCTACTTCTTATAATATGGGGTGCGGATTGTGGTCGATCGCCGTCGAACAGTCGAAACGTTATGGATGGCCGCCATCGGTCTATGTCATCGATTGACCGCTCATAGTTGCAACTTTATTTATAATTCACAAGGGTATTTTTAGTATCAGTTTGGCACAAAAGTAATAAGACACTTGGTTTACGTTTTATATTTTTTATTATTATTACAATACAAAAAGCTTAGTCAATGATGTAATCACCATTAGCATCACTTCTTGCCAACGATCCGGCAAATTTGGTTGCCTTTCGCCCAAAACTCTGATAGCTGTGCCTCGAAAAAGTTGTTCAACTCCGCTTTTACATCCGAGAAATCATTAAATTGTTTACAGTGTTGATATTGTCAGCCGCAGCCCGAGCACTGTGGCCTAACAAGTACTCGTATAAGTATAGTGTGCGAACTTGTCGCTCGTCCATTTTTCTTCAAACTGACTAAACCTCTCTTTAGATGTCGCGTGGCTAGTGGTGCCGGGATTGAACCCCCTATCCACGGAGGCCATATGGTGGCTCGTAAATACAAGCCCCTCATCAAGCCACCATCTTGGCGTTGGATGATTGGGCGCAGCAACTACGTGCGCCCATATGAGTGGTTGCTATGTTTTTCTGTAGGCGCGTTACGATGTTGTTCCACAATGCCGCTTTCTTCACGACACCTCGGCGGTCAACCCCCGCCAGGTGAGACCCCCAGTTACCTGAGGGAGGCCCGACGAGGACGACCGGTGACAGAGGTGCCGACTCGACGCTCCTACAGATAATATATGTAGCCCCCGCCCGCGCTGCACCTTCGCGTGTGAGTTTGGAAGCCTGAAACTGACTAAACCGATCGCTAGGGCGGCTTTATATACCCCCACATCACAAGTACCTAGAATGTTCTACAACATTCTAGAATATTATCGAAAACAATTAACTTGAAAAAGGAAATGTATAGAGTTTGCAGTGTCTCTTTACTTTTGTGCCAACCTGATATGTTATACAGAGAGGAAACACCCAAAGTAAATTAATTTAATGAGTACCTATATTACAGATTGATACAGAAATAGTAAAAACGGATGATAGAAATGTTTATGACTAGGTGTCTGTGTACGATGATACTTATGACTGTGGTCGTCATCCCCATTGGTTGATTTATTTTGACCATTCTTACCTCTTTACACCCGACAGTTAGCTTTCTATACAGCCTATGGACAGCCTCACGACCGATGGGTGCCGGTTGCGTTCCGCAAAAAGTAAACGGTTTGGCGCCAGAATTTTTTTTAAGTGAAAAACTCAAACTCACGCTCGTTTCAGCGCGGGTGTAAAGGGGTAAATAAATAAGTCGAAAATCGTTTCATGGTTCCCGGCGCAGGCGCTGCCAGCAAAAAATATTCTTAACGAGGAAAAGTTGGCTACGTGGGAAATCGTTAACTTTATATTACTTATGCCAGATGCACGCCGCGACAAGGCGATTCCTTGCAAAAATTGTAAAGCACAATTTCGGAAAGGTCAAATAAATGAAAGCTGCTGTTACCCTCGTCGAGATGGAGACGGTATAGGTATGCCTTTGGGGTAAGAGGTCGTGTGTGTGCGTTTGTGTGTACGTCTGTTACCGTTTACCTCAGAAACTGCTGGACCGATTGATACTGAGCAGATTGATTATTCATTCGACATCGCTCAGTTGAAGTTATTTGTTGTGGAATATTAACAATTTTTTACAGAAAATCCGCTTTCTTTTAACGAACTAAATGAAGTACCTATACATAATATAGGTCTGTGCTTTAAGTTTGAATGTGCGCAAGCTATGCTTTGGTCGAGCTACAAATTTAATTTTAATAATAAAAATAAATCTCTACTTTTTTTGTGTTTACTTTTCTTGTTGTTTTTGATTCGTTTTTCTTCTTTTCTTTTTATTAAATAAGTAGTATTTAATAAGTGTCGTGTGGTGTTGCAGACGTGATGCACTGCTTCGAGGTGCGCACGGCTAACGTGGACTACCTGGTGGGCGTGGAGGAGGCGTGGGCGGGCGGCGCGCCGCCGCCGCCGGACTCGGGGCTGGGCGCCTACCTGGCGCGCTCGTGGGAGACCGCCGTGCGGCAGGCGCTCATGCCCGTCACACACCACTCCGGTAAGCGACACGCCACCGACTGTGCGGCAGGCGCTCATGCCCGTCACACACCACTCCGGTAAGCGACACGCCACCGACTGTGCGGCAGGCGCTCATGCCCGTCACACACCACTCCGGTAAGCGACACGCCACCGACTGTGCGGCAGGCGCTCATGCCCGTCACACACCACTCCGGTAAGCGACACGCCACCGACTGTGCGGCAGGCGCTCATGCCCGTCACACACCACTCCGGTAAGCGACACGCCACCGACTGTGCGGCAGGCGCTCATGCCCGTCACACACCACTCCGGTAAGCGACACGCCACCGACTGTGCGGCAGGCGCTCATGCCCGTCACACACCACTCCGGTAAGCGACACGCCACCGACTGTGCGGCAGGCGCTCATGCCCGTCACACACCACTCCGGTAAGCGACACGCCACCGACTGTGCGGCAGGCGCTCATGCCCGTCACACACCACTCCGGTAAGCGACACGCCACCGACTGTGCGGCAGGCGCTCATGCCCGTCACACACCACTCCGGTAAGCGACACGCCACCGACTGTGCGGCAGGCGCTCATGCCCGTCACACACCACTCCGGTAAGCGACACGCCACCGACTGCGGCAGGCGCTCATGCCCGTCACACACCACTCCGGTAAGCGACACGCCACCGACTGCGGCAGGCGCTCATGCCCGTCACACACCACTCCGGTAAGCGACACGCCACCGACTGTGCGGCAGGCGCTCATGCCCGTCACACACCACTCCGGTAAGCGACACGCCACCGACTGTGCGGCAGGCGCTCATGCCCGTCACACACCACTCCGGTAAGCGACACGCCACCGACTGTGCGGCAGGCGCTCATGCCCGTCACACACCACTCCGGTAAGCGACACGCCACCGACTGTGCGACAGGCGCTCATGCCCGTCACACACCACTCCGGTAAGCGACACGCCACCGACTGTGCGGCAGGCGCTCATGCCCGTCACACACCACTCCGGTAAGCGACACGCCACCGACTGTGCGGCAGGCGCTCATGCCCGTCACACACCACTCCGGTAAGCGACACGCCACCGACTGTGCGGCAGGCGCTCATGCCCGTCACACACCACTCCGGTAAGCGACACGCCACCGACTGTGCGGCAGACGCTCATGCCCGTCACACACCACTCCGGTAAGCGACACGCCACCGACTGTGCGGCAGGCGCTCATGCCCGTCACACACCACTCCGGTAAGCGACACGCCACCGACTGTGCGGCAGGCGCTCATGCCCGTCACACACCAGTCCGGTAAGCGACACGCCACCGACTGTGCGGCAGGCGCTCATGCCCGTCACACACCACTCCGGTAAGCGACACGCCACCGACTGTGCGGCAGGCGCTCATGCCCGTCACACACCACTCCGGTAAGCGACACGCCACCGACTGTGCGGCAGGCGCTCATGCCCGTCACACACCACTCCGGTAAGCGACACGCCACCGACTGTGCGGCAGGCGCTCATGCCCGTCACACACCACTCCGGTAAGCGACACGCCACCGACTGTGCGGCAGGCGCTCATGCCCGTCACACACCACTCCGGTAAGCGACACGCCACCGACTATGCGGCAGACGCTCATGCCCGTCACACACCACTCCGGTAAGCGACACGCCACCGACTGTGCGGCAGGCGCTCATGCCCGTCACACACCACTCCGGTAAGCGACACGCCACCGACTGTGCGGCAGGCGCTCATGCCCGTCACACACCACTCCGGTAAGCGACACGCCACCGACTGTGCGGCAGGCGCTCATGCCCGTCACACACCACTCCGGTAAGCGACACGCCACCGACTGTGCGGCAGGCGCTCATGCCCGTCACACACCACTCCGGTAAGCGACACGCCACCGACTGTGCGGCAGGCGCTCATGCCCGTCACACACCACTCCGGTAAGCGACACGCCACCGACTGTGCGGCAGGCGCTCATGCCCGTCACACACCACTCCGGTAAGCGACACGCCACCGACTGTGCGGCAGGCGCTCATGCCCGTCACACACCACTCCGGTAAGCGACACGCCACCGACTGTGCGGCAGGCGCTCATGCCCGTCACACACCACTCCGGTAAGCGACACGCCACCGACTGTGCGGCAGGCGCTCATGCCCGTCACACACCACTCCGGTAAGCGACACGCCACCGACTGTGCGGCCTGCGTGCACCTAAAGTGTTTAAATAGGGCAAAACTTGGCTAATTCGTGATATGCAGCTATTCGGTGATAGATAATTGTGTTTTATTACCAAGTTACTACTGACTTGATAAATGTACATTTTTCAATCATTATAGTATTTGCCACATTTTTAGATATAAGTTAGCAAAACTTATTTTGTCTACTATATCACAGTAAATTTAAAAAATAGTCTGATCAATGAATCGAATTTTACAAGTAAAAAACAAAACTATCACCGATTACCCAAGTTTTGCCCTACAACATATTCGAAACAACATTCTGTCCCGATGTCAACGATTGAAAGAAATAGAACGATATTTTGAATTGGTCTAGTGCTGAATGTATTCAGTGACATGTGGCGCAAGCGAGCGCAGCACTATGGCAGCCGCTGTAGAGGAGCGTGGTGAGGCCTGCCAGTGCCGAGCCGAGGAAAGAATACGCAACAACACTCAACAAACAACAACATTACCTCATCCGTGACGCCAACTCTGCTTCGTGTAACTTATAGTCATTTATAAGTAGTTTTACAAAAATATTTTTACCGATTTAAATACGCGACGTAGTCGAGTCGCCTCGACAGCACAAATCATTCCCACCACACAATGTATGCCGCACTATTTCACTTCTGTCTTACCTCCCAATGTTTAGCGGAAGCCCGCGGCTGCGCAGTAGCGGAAGCGGAAGGCGAAGGCAGCACCGAAGAGAGAGTGACAGACATGGCGCAGCTGTACCAGATCTACCCCGACGAAGTGCTGGGCTCGGGCCAGTTCGGCATCGTGTACGGAGGCCTGCACAGAAGGTCCAAGAGACCCGTGGCCATCAAGGTATGTGTCTTACAAACCTATCTAGATAGAAGCTGGTGAATGAATAAATCTGCTCGCCGAGGTCTCACCTTCGTTTGCGACATTTTATAAGTGTGTTACCCGACTGCGGCGGAGCCCACAAGGAGAGCAATGTTTCAATGTTCACAAACTTTTTGTCCTACATCCTAGTACGAAGGCAACGCGTCGCCGCTGTGCAACATGAATACGCCGCTAGCATCGTGCGCGCGCAGCATATACGTTTGAGAAGTGCTTACGCTGGACGAAGCCAGAAGGCCAATATCCCTTATTAAATATGTTCAAAATGTAGTCGCAATTTCAGCGACAATCAATGTAAGAAACTTGTCAAAAATGTAGGTAAATAATAATTAGAGGTATGTTTGACGGAATGCGACAGATTAGAATTCAAACGTTCTTATAAATGCTGGGAAGTCGCCCCTCTGATGCGCAGTTACCCTTAAATCGGAATTTATTTATTTATATAAAAATTGCTTGCTGCGTTTAAAATATACACCGAACCGTGCAGCAATTCAACAACTGAAACACTTCATTCAAAGATTAAGCATAGATTTGCTTTACATAAATATGTCAACATCCAGTTCCTGAGCAATCAGGGCGTCCAGCAGAGCAAGCTGCGCAAACGTCTCTCCCAACACACACACTATCGCTCCATACCGTACCCTACAATGTCCTTTCCCTCCCCAGGTGATAGACAAGCTCCGGTTCCCGACGAAGCAAGAAGCCCAGCTGAAGAACGAAGTCGCCATCCTCCAGAACCTGTCACACCCCGGCGTGGTGAACTTGGAGAGGATGTTCGAGACACCCGAGAGGATCTTCGTCGTGATGGAGAAGCTCAAGGGAGATATGTTGGAGATGATCTTGTCCCATGAGAATGGAAGGCTGACTGAAAGGATTACTAAGTTTTTGGTGGCACAGGTATGGGCACTATACGTTTGTCAAGTTTCATGTATTTCTTTTGAAATTACGTCCAGTATTCTCACAGTTCTGTTAGATCCTCGTTTGAAGTAATGTTCGTTCGCTAGGTAACTTTTGTCCAATAAATAGAATAGTTCTAGTTGTCGAAGGACGACTGTCCTCAACACCATCAAAATTCAATGCGAATATCGCCAGAATTTATTCAAATCTCCGTTTAAAATAAGCTTAAAAGGTTTTGTCACCTACATTGTTTGTGGGTGTACTATAGGTACTCCTCTGCCTAACCCTTCGGGGAAACAAGGCGTGATGTTATGTGATGTTGTGTATTTTTTGCTAAATAATTCCAATAAGCTTTAATGTGATAATGCCAGAGTATTCTCAGAATCCCGTTCACAGTTAGTTCAACGCTTCTATAGTTAGTTAGCACCAACAGCACTGTAGGCCGACAGCATAACTCAGACGTTGTCCGAGGTAGCAGCGCGGTGAGGGAGGGGTGTGGTGACGTGATGCGAGAGCTCAGTGATTCGTCAACTTGTGAGGGGTGATAACCCCTCCCTCACCGCGCTGCTTCCTCAGGCAACGTCTCGGTTATGCGGTCGGCCTATAGTAAGAGACGCTTGTCCTCTTTAACGATATATCCCACTCTTCAGATCCTGGTAGCCCTGAAGCACCTGCACGAGAAGAACATCGTGCACTGCGACCTCAAACCGGAGAACGTGCTGCTGTCCACGGACGAAGAGTTCCCTCAAGTGAAGCTCTGTGACTTCGGCTTCGCGAGGATCATAGGAGAGAAGTCGTTCAGACGGTCCGTCGTCGGCACACCCGCGTATCTCGGTGAGTTTACTATCTTCGGTATTATAGGCTCACGAGGAGTTCCCGCCGGTCAAGCTGTGTGACGTCGGCTTCTGCAGCATCATCGGAGACCAGTCGTTCAGACGGTCGGTTGTCGGCAAGTCCGCGTTTCGTGGTGAGTTAACTATAATAGGCTAGCTGTTGACAGTAAGAAAAATACCTTAGGAATTTTGTATTTTAGAATGGTTATCAGCTAAAAATATTTAAAAAATCAACTCAATTGTGTCCCAGACCGAGTGGTCCAAAGGGAAATGGGGTAAAGTGGAGGTGGCCCTCTATCATTTAAAACTTTTAATGTATATTTATATTCTCATTTTTTTAATCTGAGCTAGAAAGGTTCGTTAAAGGTTAATAAAAAGTTAGAAAAGACAAGTAAAAATAAAGTCTGAACGTTGCGGAGCCACACTGAACATAAATATCATCTCATAATCTAGTCGCTACACTGTCGAGGCTCTTGCAGCCAGGATTGAACTCACTGCGTCAATTTCTTGAAAATTATTTAATTAGCGAAATTTTCTGAACAATTGAGAATATCTCAACTTTAAAATGATTAAATAACAGGTGGCCACCTCCGCTTTACCACAATTGCCTTTGGATCGCTTGCTCTGGGACACCCCTTTACCACAATTGCCTTTGGATCGCTTGCTCTGGGACACCCCTTTACCACAATTGCCTTTGGATCGCTTGCTCTGGGACACCCTGTATAATTTTAGATTAATTAATATTTTTGAGAAAAATAATTGCGTAAAAATAAAGCATTGATCACGTGACATTGAACGCGAATGTTTCAAATTGTAAATAGATACATTTACATATCAGACATAAAGTTTGTTCAGCATGCATTACCAATAGACGTAAGAAAAGAAATGGTGTTGATGGGTTGGTGTGTACCAATCAGTGATGTCCCAGCACAGATTGGTAATGTGTCTCTCTCGTACAATGTGGCAGTGTTCATTATGAATCTACTAAATTAGTAGTATTCAATGTTACGCCACAAAAGGGATGAATGAAAGGCTATTGCATGCAGCTGAGATGGGAATGCTAAGAGGGATGTGTGGTGTTACACGAAAGGATAGAATAAGGAATGAGTTCATAAGAGGAAGTCTTAAAGTGGCGCCGGGGACTGGAAAGTTGTGTGGACATCGGTTGGCATGGTGTGGGCAGGTGATGCGGAGGAGTGAGGAAAATGTCGTGAGGAAAGTTTTGAGAATGAATGTGGATGGCTATACGAGTAGAGGAAGACCAAATAAAAGATGGATAGACTGTGTGAAAGAGGATATGACTAGAAAGGGGGTGACTACCGAGATGACGACTGATAGAGAAGTGTGGAAGAAAAAGACATGTTGCGCTGACCCCAAGTAAATTGGGAGAAGGACAGGAGAGCGATGAATGATTAGCCACTTATCAGAAGTCTTTACGGTAACACTCTCTTATTTTTAGGGTTCCGTACCTCAAAAGGAAAAAACGGAACCCTTAAGTAATAAGTAACCCTTCCCCCCCCCCCCCAACCCCCCCTCCTCTGCCTCTCCCCTCCTCCTCTTTCCCTTCTCTGCCTAACCCTTCGGGGAAACAAGGCGTGATGTTATGTTATGTTAAGTAATAAGTAATGTAAACATCAGGGGTGCTTACAGTAAAAACTTTCTTTTTCTAACCTTAACATTTGCCATAACTATAGCGCCGTGCAGCTTACCTTTACCTGAGCGGAGATTAACAAACGTCTGCCCCCAGCCCCGGAAGTCCTCCGCAACAAAGGCTACAACCGTTCCCTGGACATGTGGTCGGTAGGCGTCATCATCTACGTGTCGCTGTCCGGCACCTTCCCCTTCAACGAGGATGAAGATATCAACGAGCAAATACAGAACGCCGCCTTCATGTACCCGCCCACGCCCTGGAGGGAGATCTCCGCAGAGGGTGAGTAGTGTCACTCTTGTGGTTATGTCCTTACACGAGCATATACACAACGCCGCCTTCATGTACCCGCCCACGCCCTGGAGGGAGATCTCCGCAGAGGGTGAGTAGTGTCGCTCTTGTGGTTATGTCCTTACACGAGCATATACACAACGCCGCCTTCATGTACCCGCCCACGCCCTGGAGGGAGATCTCCGCAGAGGGTGAGTACTGTCACTCTTGCGATTATACACCGAGGACATCAACGAACGTCGTCATTCTGAGTGTATTACGCATTTGGTATGTATCAACGCTATATTTGTATTTTATTGCCCATTTTGCTACGACTTTTGTCAGTTTTTTTTAACTTTTTATATGTTTGTCTGTGCAGCGATCGACCTCATCAACAACTTGCTGCAAGTGAAGCAGCGCAAACGGCTATCGGTGGACAAGTCGGTGGCGCACGCGTGGCTGCAGACGCGCACAGCCTGGCTGGACCTGCGCGCGCTGGAGGCCCGCGTGGGCTCGCGCTACCTCACGCACGCCAGCGACGATGCGCGCTGGCAACAGCGCTGACTGTGAGTACATTGGGACTACACTAGGTACAACTGTACGCTGGAGGCCCCCGTGGACCCGCGCTACCTCACGCACGCCAGCGACGTCGCGCGCTGGCAACAGCGCTGACTGTCAGTATACTGAAATATTCAACTGTGCTGACGATACTGAAGCATGCGGAACTACTGGACGCGGGTCGCTAAAATGTAACGTAATCCGGACGGATGCGATCACGCTATATGCCCGACTGGTCAAATTCGAAATAGTGTTTTTTTTTTTAACTGGGACAGTATGGGGAAATCCGTATCTATAGGAGATACGGGAAAACTGTCTTAGGAACCATTAGCTCTGTTTTCATAAAAACAATTTTGGTATACTTAATTTTTTGGTCAAGTAATAAAATTTTGCCTTTTTTTTTAATGCGGTTTGACTCTTTTTCATGGCACATGCCACTTTTTAATTGGGCCACTTCCACAACATTCCTCTCAAGCGCTTACCCCACAATTAAAAAAAAAATCTGCCTCAACTGAATTTGACCCCTGTGTACCAGATCGTCCCCCAAGCCTCCCGTGGAGGCGCCACGTGGCGGGCGGCTGCGCGCGCGCTGCGCTCGCCTGCAATGGAAGAAGCTACTCATCCGCGTCAAGTAGACCTTCACACCCTCACACTGAAACCACCTCATCATAACTCCTCGGCAACGCAGCTTGGTGATATCATCAGACTTCATTTAAACTATCATGACAGATTCGAACGCTTGTGACAAACTTATAATTAAACCCGATAACGTGTCCTGGCCGCTTACAGTACTCGTACAATGTCAGGAACTGTGTCCTGGCAAAGCTAAACTAAATTGTGTGAGTGACGTGGGGTTTCAGACATTTCAGCATTTTACAATAACGACTTGCCGGTTGAAGAAAATAAGAATCGAATAAATAAGACTATAGAATAATTCACAAAGATGTATTTTTTTATCATAATAGCGATATGCGATATGTTTTTATAAAGAAGCTTTTTCTGTAATGACAATCAAATTAACCTGACAGTAGGTGAAATGTAGCATATTGTAGTTACGGTTTATTTTTTTATTTTAAAGATGTTTTATTCGAGATGTGTACAAGGAGAGATTAACGTTATTTCTGTATGTTCGACAAACTCTGTCACAAAATGTATCATGATGCACCCACAATGGTTGTCTATTAACTGCATTCCCACATATTAAAATGTGTTTTAACCTATTTTTATTGTTTTTAAAATATTAACATTTTGCGTTTGTATGTTGTGAACAAATATTATTTTAAGTTAATTATTTTTAAGTGTTACGTGGGGAGGGTTTTTGCCCAATATCACAAATAAGATAAGCTAGAGAACTTTACCGTGCAGTCGATCGATTAGTTCGCTGCGGTAAGAATGTTAACACTTTTGTAATACTGCGCAAGTCACAAATCAATAAGTACGTGTCACGTACGAACGCATCCTTTATTTTAAAATGTGAAAAGCTGGATGTTTTCATATAGTCTGTTACTTAAAAATCATTAAACTCGTAACAATTGAATATTTTTTCTTGTATTGACATAGCTGCGTACTTATAATAAATAACTAATGGTCGTGCACCCCCCCCCCCCCCCCCACCCCCCGGCTGACCGCACAGCTGCTACATATAATGAGTTCAACTAACTGTTTCTAACTCACGTCTCAATCTTAAGCGAACTCCTAGTCTATAAGAAATTGAACTCTACCTTCTAAGTTATAAAGTAACTAACCAGTTGTACTATTAGAACATTGATTTTGTAGAATTTACTGAAAAGAATCGCTATCTGACCTCTAGATTGTATTTCTAAATGTCAAAGTCAAATCGTTTATTTTATTCACAACTATTTAGTTTATTCAGAACATGAACAAGTTAAAAACGTATATAAACCTTTTTTGTAGAATATTACATGGCTTTTTCCTGCAAACAAACCCTGCATCGATCGGAACAAAGTATTAGAGTTAATGATATCATAATGTTCACAATACCTGCATCACAGTAATGTTAGGTCTTACAAATCGCGTCTAGTGTGTATGAGCCAATGACGGCCCAAATGTTATTCTCTACTTTAAATAGCTTAATATTGTCACACAAGGGCGTCTTATAGAGACTTTAATTTTGTTAATATTAGGGTAGTCCCGCGTATGGTGCGGTCGACAAAAGAGATGGATACACGTATAAACCTTAATTCTATTTTATCATAACGAGTGACAAAACTACAGTAGTGCCAACATTTTACATTTTTACCACACAATCATTTTGTAACCATTTTGTATGAGATATATAAGGAACGTTACATCTAATATGTTAACATAACTTATAAATGGATTTTAAAATTTAAATGGCAGTCTTCCCCATTTTGTTACTTAATTTACAGATTATATTATTAATAAGTACATCTAATGCAAAATAAATGTTAAAATAATAATGCTGATATCGTTCCTCTCTTCGATTCTCCATTTATTCGTAATAGTATTTTATCGACACGATATCGATAGTTTTAACGCTCTCATCACATCTGTATTTTAAGAATATTAATCGTAACTAAAATTTCTTGATAAATATAATTGGATAGGAGCGACCATCAGCATTATATATAGTACATAAATTGAGTCTTAATTACATGTGCTGAAGACTAAGTGACGAGACATGTGTCACACAATTTGTCGAGTTACGCGAGATCTGACAGATTCCATGTGTGTCTTACCGCTGCGGTGCGAGGTACTGCGGCAGATGCGATAGAGAGCGGGAGGTACATGCTAGAGATACGTGACAAGAAGGGACCTAAGTTAAGCGTATACGTCGTGATGTGTATCTATGTGTGTGTGTGGATCTATATGTGTGTGTGTGTGTGTGTGTGTGGATCTATATGTGTGTGTGTGTGGATCTATATGTCACAACTATTGTACAATACCCGGCGATAAATATTGCACATCGACCTTTGGAAAGAGACAATCGGCTAATTTCGGCTTCGTAGAGCGTTGTCTCTGTCGCACGAAATACAAACAGTCCGGTATCTATTAGAAGCTGTTAAAACAATTATGATTTGCTTCTTTTGATAATTCTTTTTATTCTTTGTATAAAATGCACCAATTTTTTATAAGTGATGGCTTTAGGTTGGGGTAAAATAAAATAAAAAAACATGTTCACATTATGTTTACGTATTTAATTATTTTGGAAAATTACAGCTGTAGTGTACATAATAAACACCATTATACCTATTGTTAAAATGAGACATTGTAATAAAAATAATAATAATTCTAATTCTCAATTACTTCCATTTCACTATCTGTGCTCTCAAAGAGGTCAATATCACTGTCACTGTCAGCCGTATCTATCACTAGTCTATCAGTGTAATTGTCTAAACCGTGTTTAATGCTTCTATATTCATTCTCACATTTGATTGCATGATCGCAAACCTTTTTCCACTCTTCAGCCCCGATCATGTTTACTTTTTCAGTCGATAATGTTTTTACTGTAGTTAAATTCATACCCACATTTCTAGAGGCTACATAGCCTTTCAGTTGAGAGCATATATTTTCAATTGGATTAAAATCCGGATGATAATCGGCAATCGCAACACAGTGTGCCCACGTTCGGCAAGTACTTTGTCCACGGAAAACTCTGTATACCTCTCCTTGTGCTGACATATAATAGCGTAAATCTGGGTTTTTGTTAATTTTGGATCAACTGGAATTTCGTGTCTGTTTAACCAGTTGATCATTTCCTATTTAATGGTGTTTGAGTTGGGGGGTCTTTCAACATATTTGTTGTGATAGGGTGCGTTGTCGATAACTAGAACAGAATCACTGGGTATATTTGGGATTAATTGATTAACCAGCCATTTTTCGTAGTTATCGTTATTCATTTTATTGTGATAGTCACCTGTAGTGTCCGTGGATTTATACGTTAAAAAGGCACCGGGTACAAAGCCTTTTTCATTTCCCGCATGAACTATTATCAAACATCGACCTTTTGAAATTGGCTTTTTTACTCCTTTTTTCTTATCATCACTCCAAGATTTCCCTTTAGTGTGGGATGTATGTATGTAAGACTCATCCATATAGACGATATTTGTTCCTGATTCGCGAAATTTGCGTATTTTGTCAAGGTATTCCATTCGTTTGAGACTTACATCGTGCTTTTCCACTAGAACTTTTCGATTATCTTCCATTTTAGTGAACCGAAATCCCATCTCGTGAAGTATTTTCTCAACGTCTTTTCAGACCCATTGTAATTAATAGCTACAGATAATTTAGCTTTTAATGATTTTATTGTTGGCAGTTCATTAAATCGTAAGTGAAAATCATACACCATTCTTCGAACAACATCATAATCAAAATCGTCCATATCCAAACGAAATTGCTTTTTTGGTCTCCCTTTTTTTGGAGTGCTGAACTTAATTTCAGTAGAATGTGTTTCAGTACTGACTTCGTTTAATATATTGTTCAAAGTTCTTCTTGAAATTCCAGTGACATTTGCAACTCGCTCTTGAACCTTCTTAAAATAACAACTTACATTTTCATCTTCATTTTTTTTTTATCTGTCAGCTTCGGTTACAAAACATTTATAAACATTGTAGATAATTTCGCGTGACTGACCTCGTAAAGGTTTCCCTCTTTTTCCTAAAGATGCCATAGTACAACTTTAAATTATTTAAATTTGGGGGTGTTAACAACTCTAAATATATATTTTGAACTGGACGCGACCGCACTCTATCGCACTTGAACAACGACTGACAAAACGTCACATAGGTAGTGTGCGACAGAGATAACGCTCTACGAAGCCGAAATTAGCCGATTGTCTCTTTCCAAAGGTCGATGTGCAATATTTATCGCCGGGTACTGTACTGATCTTGTCTCGAGCCGTCATTCCAAGAGAGAAGCGAACCGGGGCGCTCGCCGGTCGGAGTGAACTTAGACTTTATTGTTCTGTCGAACTTCTTTTATGATGAAGTACTAAACATTATGCGAGCCCTGGGACCGTTTTAAATGCATATGTCATAGTGATGGACTTACAGCAATTACAACAACATACCTAACAATAACTATCGATAAACTTGAGAGGACTCATTCTGTCATATTTGATACATTTGAAACTAACTATACTTTATTTGTTTAAACTACATTCCCAGGGTGAAATCTTTGTTAAGAAACCAAATAAAATGGCCTAATAACCCTCTTGACTAGTCCCCGGTCGCATATTGCAATGAAGCTGTGATTTTATACATTTATTTTTTTATTTTTCTACACTTTACAATTTGCAATACAAGCTTCCATTTTCTGTGATCTCTTTGCAGCGTTACGTTACTCGCAGCTCATGAAATATTATTTATAATAATTAATATCTAGGTGTAGGTGTCTGTGAAATGTTTAATGTGCTAATCTTTGTCGTTCATTATTAATACTTTTAACTAAGCAAACTTGCGAATTTCCGGCATATTAGAAGTATGTGACTAGCTACTGGGTATTCACAAATATTTAAATTAAATATAGTATACCTTGATATACATACGACACATTATAGACAAGTTTGTATACTGATCTATATATTTCAGTCGTCAATTCTGGCCTACTTCCTGAGCAGGTGCTGGTTGTTTAAAGTGTGTTATTGTGAATGCAGTTACAAACGCTTACTGTACATATTAGTATTATTATTGTCGTGTCTTTCATTTGTTTGCGTGTCCGTTATTTTGAACTTGTTAAATCAAAATTGATACAATGATTGTTACCACAGCAGACAATAATGTTAACAAAGTATGTTCTTATGGATATTTTAGTTTGTTATTAAAAATTGGTATCTACTTAATCATTTAAAAATAATATTGACTGCATTTTAATTATTTTTGAAATAATAGTTTAACCTTTTGAACGCCATTGTCACATGTACGTGACAAGCAAGCGCGTGCCCTGTACGCCAACGACACAAATATGTGACAAAAAAGCGGTGCACTTTATCACGAAATAAACAATTAAATCATTACTTTTGTGTGTTTTTATTTGTATACCTTAAATATTTAATCTCTTGTCCATATTTAATTGCTTGAAACGAATTAATTTATACCATGGATATAGAGAAATTTGATGACAAAAAAAAAAGATAAATTAAACGTTTAAAAAGTGTGGCTTGGCGTGGAGGGCACGCGCGTGCGTTTATGCTCTGGCGTTCAAAAGGTTAAAAATAATGGGCAAACTAAATAAAAACCGATGTATATTTTATTTTATATTCTTGACTCAAATGTATGGTAAATGGTGAATTTTGGACCAAACCCAAGTTTGTAATCTTAAAGTTGTAACATATTAATATATCATCCAAATATGTATGTGTAGCGTCCAAATGTGTTAGGACGAACTTTTATAGAGGCAATAAGAAAAGAAAAGTTCCACAAGGAAAGCATAATAAGTTCTGCCAATTTAGTGCCAAGTAAAAAATATCAAAACTGATTTATCACCCGCCATAATCATAAGAATGCTCCGTAAATACTTGTCATTTCAGTGCCGCTTTCATGTCGATTGAAACGAGAGAGGACACTACAAGATGTAATTTTAATCACTGTTAACCTCTTAAGGGGAGGTCATTCTACTCATCATTATGAACAACTTTTACTATGGGACCAAACCCGAAATCGCGGAAAAAATCAGGTGTTCCCTACCTTTTGAGTTATACGAACTAGAGAAGAGCTGATTTTTTTCGCGATTTCAGGTTTGGTCCCATAGTTAAAGTTGTTCCTAATTATGAGTACAATGACCCCTTAAGAGATTAACAGTTATTAAAATTATACCATGTATAACCCTACACACCCTTTGTGCCCGGTTGATGGCAATAGGCTCGCCCCCTATTATGATACATGGTACTTAAACATAACTGGCGAAATGTGGGTGTGCTACGATTTCAGACTGGAATCGTAGAAAAATCGTTATATTTCGGTACCTATTTCGGTAGAATAGAGCCCATATCGGTAGAAATAGCTAAAAATCGGCAGGTTCGAGACCACTGGCTACAGGTACACCTCCGCCCAGACCTTCGGGGAGAATACACGCGTGAAGTTATGTTATGTAGTTATGTTACTATAACTCATTTCTGTCATAGTCTATCGGAAATGAGCTTTAGCCCAATCTGTGAATCGACAGAGAGGCAGTGTAGGGCTACAGAAAATGATAGTGATCTCTAACTAATTATCTAACTTAGCCATTTATTATCCAAAAACTACGTGAAATTTAAGAATCCTTTGGGATACTTATATCATTATAAGTTCAACTAACACGTTTGGTCACATCGGTGGCAAATGTAACGTTAGTAGCTAACAAGTGTCAAAGTGAATGATGGTCGATGCGTGTAATGGTTTAAGTACACAATGGACTTCGCTGGCCTCGTTTTGACTTGCATCCCAATATATCACAGTCACAGGGCATTTAGCTAAATTCTACCTTTTAAGGTACTTATCTTGTGAGGACAGGCGAGTTAATTCAATTTGTACCTTGGGTGACTGGCACTAAATTCAAAATAACTCAAGCTGTCATGAATTGGTCTATTTTAATATTTTTTTGTTGACAAAATTCCACCATCGATGGCCATGGACTGGTCACGCTATAAAATAGTAACCAGCCTAAACCATTGTACCCTCGACGTAAACCTAGACCGTGGTGGTCATGTTTCGGTAAGAGTACGCCTAAGTGAGTGCTTGTTTGATGCTAGAAGGGAACGGTGTGTTGTGCTCGCCAGCTGAGTGTGCGTCGTGGTAGCATTATTCTAGTGCAAGGGTCGGATGTCGCTAGGAAGACGAAATTGTTTGTAAAAGTGTGGCAGGATAATAATATAGTTTTAAAATATTTCCTACGAAACCAGTTGACCAACTTCAAAATACCGAAGGAAGTTTTATTTTGATGTTGTTTGACCTATTCTGGTAGAGCTAAGTTCAATATGATATCAGACATGTAACTAACGAAGGATAGCTGCGCGCCAAGTTGCACTAAGTCACGATCAATTGTTGAATTTACATTATTGTAAGTTAAATGCGGCTCGTCGCTGCTCCGTGATGTTGTGATGTGAACGTGTAGAGCACAGAAGTCGTATATTCGCACGTTTCTGCGCTCCGAGTAGCGACGGAAAGGAATTTATTTTACCTGTAAAGTGTAAGTATGGCGAGCACAACACACCGCCTCCGACATGTTGATGTTGTAGCATACTATGAGATTAATATTGTGACAGATCGGTTTACAAATTGTGTTATTATTAATTATTTAAATAATAAATGCCGTTTTGAATATAATTTAATGTTTACTTATTATTAAGTACGTACGTAACCCTTTACCGCATGGATTTTTTTTTTTTTCAAAAAAATATTTGAGACTACAGGCTTAGTGTAATTTAAGAAAAATAGTTTTAAAAAAAGTAAAAAGTCATGGGGACTGCCGACAGAAGTGAAAACTTAAAACATTAACATGTACACAGGGCGCTGCGCGTCGCCATTCTGGCGCAACACGTCACATTAGCATGTCGGTGACTCCAGCCTCCATGTCACGACCCCGTAAGATTTCCCCCTACCAAAAAGCGATCAACTCGCCTAAAGAAGATTCCACTTCAAAAATTACGTACTTTCAGGAAAGTTATAGTGCAAAAAACCGTTAGTTCCAAATCTGAAACAACATGCAACACAGCATACGTAATATATAGTTCCAGATTCGGAACATCATGCAGTTTAGATAATTTGGAGTTGGTAATTACTTAAATTTAAAAAATCACAATTTTAATAAAGAACTAACAAAATATAGTTCTTATTGAAGTATGAAACTGAGTAAAACAATTACGATCTGTGTTCAGGCATAAATAAAATTTGCACTTTTAGCAACATATTTTGTATTTTTGCTTACATCCCACCATCTTACACTTTTGACGATCAGACTCCCACTCGGACCAGTGGTTAAACCCATCCACGGCTACTTCGATTGGAGGCACATCTAGGCGTCGTCGTCTTTTTATTTTAGTCATATTCTCAATGTCTTGGTTCAAAGGCCCTCCTCTTTTACATGTAGTAGGTGTAACACTCTTACATCTTCTTGCATTAAATCCGCCAAGATTAATTTGGAGTCTAGTCTAGAATTTTCTGGTGCGAATAGCATATACATTACTCTGAGTTTCTATTAAGTTTATTACTGATAATGAAAAATAAAAAACTTGAAAAAATCCATGGGTGTTTCTAGCTGTATAATTTCGTCTGGAACGGATTTACATCCAAGAAAAATGTTACTCGATTCTTTATAGTCGATGCCTTCATCGCTCCAAACTGCCTTAATCTTCTTAATTTTTTTCACTGTCGAAGGTGTTTTAGAAGAAGAAGACTGATTCCTCATAACATGTTCCTCTATCTCGATTTCAGCATCACAATCAGTGGTGCTATTCTGGAAAGATCCCACCGTGAAAATTTAGGTGAAGTGAGCGTGATGTGAACTGTCATCCTACCTTATTCTATTAAGGATTGAGCTCACTTCAAACTCACTTCACCTAAGTGCTCACGGCGTGATGCTTACAGAATAGATCGGCTGTATCGCTACTGTTAAGTTCACGTTCTGGTAATTGAAAACACGTTCTAATGGCTTAGGAATTCCATACTCATCATCATCTGAAATATCTTTATCCTCACTAGTGTTTGGGACGAAGGCAACAGCACGAGGTCGAGCAGGCGTTTTGTCTGTAATAAAATAATAAACAAGTAACTCAATGCATGATGTTCCAAATTTAGCACAACCTTCGAAATACAATATAATCAAGATAATCATGTCATTACTTACGTTTCTTTTCATAGAAGTGTTAGGGATCCATTTTTTCTATGTCGTCAATCACTTATTTTATTTTTTCTTATAAATGATTTACAATCTCTCTTCAAAATTTCGCACTCACGAAAGTGCAAAATGGCGGAATAGACTGTTTTACCGACCGAGTATGGTGATCAAGCAGTACAATAAAACTGCCATCGGTCGACGTTTCGATTAAATAGACCATGAACACGATATACATAATACAAAGATGGCTTGGCGTCACTAGTCCTCTGCAACGAATTTATGTTAGTGTGACAGATTTGGCACCATATGTGGTAAAGGGTTTTTCGGTAGATCTATTTCAAATACCTATAAGCTGTAAACCCTAAACTACTACAACCTCTCTTGAGTGTATTCTGTACTGAGGGTTGGATTATGTTTGAGCTAATGAGTCATTCGGCTTTACGTAGGTAGTGGAATTGGTTCAAATTCAAACCTCACATAGGCAACTAAATAAAACATCATTTAGTCCATTAAAAATAATAATTATGCAATTGGCATCACAATAATTACGATAATGTAAACATAACAGCACTCGCAGACAATTTCCTCTCTAAATTAATACGAGCAAATGTATTATGTCACCCAGTGACACAGAATCACCCACGGGTGACAACGCCAGCAGCAAGAACAAATTTTAATGTTCTCAACTTACATGAGTATGAGGTAGACAAACTTCACGGCTCGGCTGATAGGTGACTCGCAGACCAAGCGCGTGGAGCGGATAATAGCTGCGGTTAGCGCGAATATTACAAACATTTTGTAGGCGTGTGCAAGCATTCTAATGTTAACCTCAGATATCCGGAAAGTTAAGATAAGGTGGGTGTTCAGGTTTCTAATACCTGTTTCGTGCATGTTTCCTGAGCGTACAGCTGTATCAAGAATTTATTACAGCAGTAACTAAATATGTTATTTGATAAGTTTTTTTAGATCAGAAAAATCAATCTGCCGAACCTTTCCCCAACTATGTTGGGGTCGGCTTCCAGTGTAACCGGATGCAACTGAATGCCATTATTTTGCATGGAGCGACTGCGTATGTAACCTCCACAACCCAGTTACTGGGTTACACGATATGAGTCCTTTACTAGAAAAAAGTGTGTGTGTCAGCTCCGACGCACGACTACAATAAAATACGATTGTGTTTGAATATGCAATAGGGTAAATAAACGCATCTCTTATAATGCTGAAAGCATGTACTTACTTAAGTATGTATTTATATCTATTCACATTTTTCATATTGATACTGTACAGCGTCTACATTTATATATATATTACTACCTACCTATATCACTCAGCCGAATCAAATAAAAGTGAAAAAAAAAAACAAAAAATATATATACTTGTGTAAATTTAGATACTTACATGTATCAGCTGTCGCGCAGCATATCCTGTACACGTCGGGTGTATACAAATGGGTATACACACATATGTATATGATTTCAAAGTAAAAGGTGTGCAATGTACATTGCGCAGAAAAACGTAACGCTTTTGAGTTAACGCTTGTATTAATTTCTTTCCTCATAAAATTTCCATACCGGGGGCCTTATATGACAATCGATTCTTAAGGAGTAAATTCCAATATACAAAAAATAATATTATCTTAAAAGTTTTGCCGTTCTCTACCCCTGACCTAACAGTACCACACGAAGCGAAGCGCGTCACACGTCACACGACGCTTCACAACCAGACACACATCTCAGCAGTCACACGACAATGATACGCCTACTAACATTGTTCCTCATCGCGCAAGTAAAAGCAGAGTGGGTCGAGATCTCACAGCAGCATTACAGAAAGCCCATCAGAACACACAGCCCCATCACCGCACCAGACAAAGTCATAGACATCGAGGACACCACAAAACCCTGGACCTACAACAACCGCAGTATAACTGAGAACAACTGGAACCAAAACCCTGCCAGACCACCAAACATCGGGAATGTGAAACGTGTGCAAAACATTGGAAGTACGGTAACAACAACTGAAAGAGTTAAACTAGAAGAAGATGATCTTGATTTACATGTTGATTTTAGAGATTATGAACTTAGACCAAACTACGGCCCGACGAGAGCAACAATAGAATTACATGACAAACAAAAAGGTATGATCGAAAGAGTTCCAAACGTAGGCAATATTAAACGTGTTCAATTGAATAATAGCCCCGTAAAATCGCCCACTAATTATAGAGGAGACGGAGAGAAATATTTGAACAATCGACATGAGAATTATGACGATAATGAAAATGACTTCAAACATAAAAAGAATACAGAAGGATTTAGACGAATTTTCGTAAATAAAGTGAAAAATCCACATGGAACTGAAAAAACGGCCACATTTCCATCAGATAGTGATGAACATTCATCATTTACCGATGAAATAACTTTTAATACAGAAAGGTCAAAACAGGAATTTAAGAATCATAGTACTGTAAGGGATTTTTACTCGACGAAACCAACTTTTATTACTGAATCTGAAGATTTCACCAATTACGAAATTCAGCAAAATAGATTTTATAAGATCACTAATAGTAAATCTTCCGAAGTGACTGACACAATCAACGTCTTTACTACAGAACTTATTGAAACTGATGAAGATATAGTTACTAAAACCCCTAAACTTACTAAATATACAACAGCAAAAGCTAATGGAAGCAATGTTCATAAAAACATAAACGATTTCAAAGCGGAATCACACGAAAATAAGGTTCCAGTGTCTAGAAACGACGAAAAATCAGCAAATCCAATGGTCAATGACCATAACGCAAAACAAAAAGGAAATAATGACCAGCTAAAGCAAGATCACGTATACGAAAAAAAAATCAAGGACGAAAACTATGAAGTACCCATCACCAAAGCGGAGAAGAATAAAGTGCACACAATGGAGAATGTGATCAAATTCATGAGAGTAGTAGCGGACACTATAGCCAAGAACTCTCGGAGGAGTTTTGGCGGCAAGATGCAGTATTTACACGAGTTGAAAGAATCCATCCTGGCAAATATCGGTAAGTGAAATCAACAATTAGCTACTGTTATGATATTGTAGTGATGAATGTACACCCATTATTACCTTGCTTGGCTTTTTGTTGTGCGATTGGTTATTAAGGGCGGAAATGATATATCTGTCCTTAATTTACAAAATTTACTTTCTAGTTGATGTGCATTTCTCATGCAGTTGCACCAGTACCATTGCTAAGGCTATAGTTTTCTTTACGTCTCCGCGACCGCCTAAAGACCGTTATGCCTGGCGTCGACTACATCCGAAACGCGTCGAACAGAAGTGAGTCGTGTCGAGTCACATTTATTCCTTGTGCGTTCATCTCAGCCGAATCGGATCGAAACGTTCATTCATCGCAACTCGTTAACAAAGTAGGTCGTGTTTCCGTGATGGACAGCTCGGATGAAGAAATGTTTTTATTTCAAATACTTTTGATGAAGAAGAGAAGAATAGGAGAAAAAAGAAACGGCGTGCTTCCAAATACTGAGTACAGGATATTAATACGAAAAGAAATATCGACGGCGAATTTCACCATTTATGTTCAGATTTCAAAAAGGACCCTGCCAATTTTTTCAATATTTTCGTTTATCCTACGGAAGGAATAAATGCGACTCGACTCACATCGATTCGACGCGTTTGGGCTGTAGTCGACGCCAGGCTTTACCATTACAAATTCTTTCCCGAAAACCAATATGTAATGTAAGGGTGATATTTGTAGTACCAGGGTTAGGTACCACTGATGTGCGATTGACTATTCGTTTTACATGCATGGCTGTCATTCCAGAGGAACGCATAGATACAACATGGCCGGACGACGACAGCGCTGGTGCACGGCGTCGCTCGCGGTCTGCGCATGCGTCGCCCCGCGGTCATGTGCAGTTTCCCTCATCAGAGAGCGCGCTCATGACCATATCCTTCCTTACCTTCGCCGTTTTCCTCATCAAATTGGTGCTGGTAAGTTCAAAAATCAAATTCAACATATTTTATATCACATAAGCCTACATGGGCACTTATGAAACGTCAGTAGCTAGGTGCACGGTTCCAATTGGTCGTTTCCTATGGAGAAGAACAAGAATCTATTTAAAAGACAAGAATATATAATGTAAAATCAGGCACGTATACAGAGGGGGGGATAGTTGGGATTTATCCCCCCCCGATATCTGACTGAAAAAAAAAACCTTTTAAGCCATCTGTTTATTTATTCGCTTGCGTGTTCTTTAATTATAGTATAGTACAGTGAAAATTATAGTACAGTGATTACAGCGATTTTCACACAGTTCACATGGTTGTTTCAATGTTTGTCCCCCCCCCGAACCAAAAGTCTGGATACGTGCCTGTGTAAAATAATGAATAGATTATATCATGGAAGCATGTAAAAAAACAATAAAATAAATTAAATTAAAGTAATTTGGGAGCAGTTAATAGACATTTACATAAATAGTTAAGCTATTAATGAGGTACCAGGGAAGCCACATGTGCAGAAGGAATTAGCGCCAAACTTCTCTGTCTTAACGTAGTCTTTAATATGCTTTTTTAATAAGGACACGTTTGATGTGGGTTTTGAACTTTCCATAGCTAAGTTCTGTAACCGACTTTTGCAACTTGTTATAAAAGCGGATAATGTTTATAAGAAATGACTTGCTTGTTTTAGTTAATCTAAACGGTATCACAATTTCATGTTTACTACATGTATTTATATTATGGAAATCGCTTCCTATATTGAAAAGTCCGAAGTTTTTGCGAACATACAAAATAGTTTCTAAGATATACAGAGAAGGCAGAGTTAGTATATCAATTTCTTTGAATTTGTTTCTAAGGGACTCACGAGGACCCATTTTATAGACCGCGTGGATTGCCCTCTTTTGTAAAATGAAAACTGAATCTACGTCAGCTGCTGATCCCCACAGCAGAACGCCATAAGACATAATACTGTGGAAGTAACCAAAGTATACTAACCTAGCTGTGGCTACATCAGTCAACTGCCTTATTTTTCGTACTGCATATGCAGCTGAGCTTAATCTACCTGAAATAGCTCTTATGTGGACGCCCCATTGCAATTTAGAATCTAGAGTAAATCCTAGAAATACCGTTTCCGTAATATGTAGCATCTAGCTTCTTGCCATCAAGTTTTAAATTTAGATCCACTTGGGGTACATTAATGGTAATGAGAACTTAAGACATTTAGTTTTGTTCGCATTAAGTAAAAGATTATTAGCTGCAAACCATTTCGAAAGAATAGCTAGACTATCGTTGACACGTAAGACATCCGTATCTTTTCTATCTATTTTAAAAATAAGCGAAGTGTCATCAGCGAATAAAATTATATCCGATAAGTTAGCGATGGCTAACTTATCGGATATAATTTCCTATTTCTAGTTTATATTAATGACCTTCCTTACATGATGATGTAAGGAAGGTCATTAATATAAACTAGAAATAGGAAAGGGCCAAGAATTGAACCTTGAGGCACGCCCATCTGAACTAGTGATCCCGAGGAAGTCGCCCCGTTAACGTTTACTTTTTGCTGTCTGTTTGATAGATAGGAAAGAACAAGATCAGCAGCTCGTCCACGAATTCCGTAATGGTGTAATTTACAGATTAGTGTATTGTGGTCAACGCAGTCAAACGCTTTAGAGAGGTCACAAGAAATGCAAATTGCATCCTGGGACTTCTCCCAGGATCCTAAAATGTGACTGATGAGTTTTACTCCTGCATCAGTCGTCGACCTACCTTCCGTGAAACTAAACTGGCGGCTGTGTAAAATCCCATTTGAATTAAAATGGGATAACATCTGGTCTAGCGTAATTTTTTCATATACAGTGTGAGTCTTTATAATCTGCACATATCGAAATGAGGGAATCTATGCTTAATTTTATCGACGGAAAAAATGTTAAAAAAAATCTAAATATTTATTAATATTTTTTATGGATTTTTAAAAAAAATTGTTTGCTTTTGTGACCCCAGTGTATACAAAACTGTGTAACTTTTAAACTAAACGATTTATCAAGATGAAACAAACTCCATAATGTTTGGAAGTAATTAGGTGTCGTCATAAAATAAAAATTATGGAAAAAAAATAGCCATAATCAAATATAAACATTTTTTTTTGGCAAAAATCTGATTTTTTTTCATTAATTTTTACAAAAATTGTAAAATTTCTCAATAACATGCCCCCATCACCTTCTTTTTTTATAACTTTAAGTTATTCTTCATTGTATTAGGAACCTAACGGTAAAAATTGCATGTTTTTAACTCAACCCCAACATTTTTTATCAAATGTCAAAGAAAGGCCCAACGCATAGCTACGCACATTGTTTAGCAGGTAGATAAACTTTTTTTTGTTAACTTTGTTGTGAATGCGCGCGGGTCGTTTCAAAGATGGCACTCCGAACGCGGAATCGTATTGTTCTCATAAGGGTGGTTTGTTTGGGATGATAATTAATGCAAAAGAGTTCAATTGAAACCCATTTATTATTAAATACAAAATTTAATGCATCAGGTTCTCAAAATGTCCACCTCGTTGTTGTAAACACAAAGCCGCGCGAATTAGAATTTGGTGTGTCGCTCTCCTTATCATTTCGGGATCATTGCGAATATCATTCGCACAGTTTATTATGCGGTCACGCAAATCGGCCTCACTGTTGATGGGGGTACTGTAGACGCGTTGCTTCATGGTCCCCCATAGGAAATAATCAAGGGGCGTCAAATCGGGTGAACGCGCAGGCCACCCTACAGGTCCTTGCCGGCCGATCCATTTGTCATGATAATTTTCGTTTAAAAATCTTCTTACATTTGTAGCGTAATGGGCAGGACATCCGTCCATCTGAAGAAACATCCTTTGACGCACAGCCAGTGGGACATCTTCCAATAACTGAGGCATATCATCTCTCAATAGACTTAAAAATCTTTCACCAGTCAACGTTCTCGGCAATATGACTGGTCCAATCAACATGTTATCGATAAGACCAGCCCAAACATTTATCGAAAATCTTACTTGGAAAGTAGATGACCGTTTCAGTTTCGGGTTTTCACCTGCGCGGCACCATCTGTGTAAATTTCGACAGTTAGTAATACCGTCTCTAGTGAATGTCGCTTCGTCCATCCATAGTATTTTTCTTGGAAAGTTTGGGTTTGCTCTGGTTTTTCTTTGAATCCATGTGGACATCACACACCTTGGACGCCAGTCTACGTCTTCATGTAGATGTTGCACCCTTTGATAGTGATAAGGATGCAATCCTTCTTTCTTTAAAATACGCCACACTGATTTTTGGGATATTCCGTGACGAAGAGCCAGTCGTCTAGTACTTATGGATGGATCAGCAAACAAATCACTTAATACTGCTTGTTCAGTAGCCGCATCAATAATTACTTGAGGTGGCTCGCGACGATCTCTACTTGATCCAAGTCCAGTGATCGACAACCTTCTGTGAACTTCCTGGAAGTTTCGGGCAGATGGCACTGGTTGCCTGTTAGGATACGCAGCTATGTAAGCCGCGCGCGCAGCTCTGGCACTTCCTTGTCCCACTCCATAGTAAAAATGTATGTCGGCGATGTGTGCCGGGGAAAATTCACTTAAACGCGGCATCATGTAGCAGCGAACGAAAGTTATGAAAGTCCAGCGAACGAAAGTACCGAAACACATGTAGCAGCGGCGAATAATTCGGAGCGACTGCCAGTCTGACATCTGTCATAATTCAAGTTCCTTTGGCTGGCCCTACCTCCCCGACCTGCGCACATTCAAAAGAAAGTTTATCTACCTGCTAAACAATAGCTATGCGTTGGGCCTTTCTTTGACAGTTGATAAAAAATGTTGGGGTTGAGTTAAAAACATGCAATTTTTACCGTTAGGTTCCTAATACAATGAAGAATAACTTAAAGTTATAAAAAAAGAAGGTGATGGGGGCATGTTATTGAGAAATTTTACAATTTTTGTAAAAATTAATGAAAAAAAATCAGATTTTTGCCAAACAAAAATGTTTATTTTTAAATGTGGCTATTTTTTTTCCATAATTTTTATTTTATGACGACACCTAATTACTTCCAAACATTATAGAGTTTGTTTCATCGTGATAAATCGTTTAGTTTAAAAGTTACACAGTTTTGTATACACTGGGGTCACAAAAGCAAACAATTTTTTTTAAAAATCCATAAAAAATATAAATAAATATTTAGATTTTTTTTAACATTTTTTCCGTCGATAAAATTAAGCATAGATTCCCTCATTTCGATATGTGCACATTATAAAGACTCACACTGTATTTTACTCAATGCTGGCAGCACAGATATAGGTCTATAGTAAGAGGGATCACTCTTACTACCCGATTTGAAAATTGGTACTACTTTACTATGTTTCATTAAATCAGGAAACGTAGGTACCGCTATCTAAACATTGATTAAATATGCCTGTTAGGACAGAGGCAGTTGTGTCAATGATATCTCCAATAACCTTAACAGAAATCCCGCATAAGACTTCAGTGTTTTTTATGTTAAGACTTTTGAATGCTTTTTTAATTGTGGCAATATAAATGGGCTTGAATTCAAAACTTGGTATGTCCTTACTGAAGTTTTCTTTGAGAAGGGATTCAGCCAATAAAGATGATGAGGGGAGAGATTTCGTAACCTCGATTGGGATGTTGATAAAGAAATTTTCTAGTGTCTCAGCAACTTTTAACTTATCTGAAATGGTTTCATTCCGAATTTTTAAAGACAATTCATTCTGATCTCGCTGTTTTGTGTTTCCAGTTTCTTTGTTAATTACTTGCCACACCGCTATTATTTTATTATTAGAAATGCTGATTTTGTTACTTATTAATTTCGATTTAGCTTGAGCGCTGACTCTTTTGAATATCTTAGAATAGTTTCGGACATAATTATGAAGGGCTTGATCTGAAATTAATTATTTCTCGTGGTAGAAATTAAATATAAAATATCTCTGCTTTTTCTAATTCTAGCAGTGGCACATTCATTAAATTTAGGTTTGGTATTGATTGTGACTTTTTTTACAGGACACACTTTATTTATTGAATTCTTGGAATACTGTAGAAAATAATGTACCGTAATTTATAATGGGGTCTTGTGAATCAAAAGTAGCTGTTGAAAGATTACTAAGAACATTATTACTAAACATTTTTAATTAATTTTTAGTGAGAGGTCTCAATTCAATGGTTTTATATACACTACAATCCAAAAGTTTGGAAGCAGCAAGGTAAAATTAAATAAAACAAAACAAATACAATATTTCAATATATTGATAAAAACTTAAAATATAAACAAAAACTAATTTAAGCAAAACAAAAATTTTACATACAATTTAAAATTTTATTTTATTTTAGCTTCATCAGTGTCCTCCTTTTTCCTTTATTAGTTTCTCGCATATTCTAGGCATTCTATCAATTAATTTATGGAAAATGAATCCAGGACCAATTAGATTTAGTCCACTGAGTACGGCAAAATTTTAGAGAATTTTCAAGTAACCTTCCTTGTTTAGTTTTTCCGGTTATCCTCACAAGATTTCCGGGTTTATTGTTGCCAAAACACCCCCAAACTATGACATTACCTCCACCGTGTTTGATAGTAGGCACAGGACATGCCTCTGAAGCCTCTGAGTCTTCTTTTGACCGGCGTACAAACGCACGTCTATTGGATCCGAAAATCTGAAACTTTGTTTCGTCACTCCAAAGGACATTTTCCCATTGCTCTACTGTCCAGTTTTGGTGCGCTTTTGCCCATTCTAGTCTATTTTTCTTATGTCGAATTGTTAGTTTTGGTTTTTTTAGCTGCAAGACATCCTCTTAGTCAGACAATAAACGTCTTTTAACAGTTGTTTTTGAAACGGGTGTTTCTCGCGTTTCATTCAAAGCTGCGGTGATTTGTAGTGCAGTTAAGCGTCGATTTCGTTTAAAGAGAATTCTGATGAAGTTGTCTTCTTGCATTGTTGTGGATTTGGGCCTACCAGATCTCTTTCTATCTTCATTTTTTCCAGTTTCTCATTTTCTAACAAGGGTATAGTGGACACCTTTACGAGAGATTCCGAGCCTTTCTGCGATTTGACGTTCACTGTATCCTTCTTCACGTAGAGTACAAATAGCGCTTCTCTGTTCGAGCGAGATTTGCATGCGTTTTGCCATTCTCAGAAGAAAAAATAAGGTCAAAGGAGTCGTCGATATCTTTCGAATACATGTTAATATCACAACTTTCACGTGCCAATGGTCCACTGGACTAAACAAGGTCTTAAAAAATTAAAACCACCAAATATTATCAATAACACTACACCATTGCAACAATAAAGTACCTACCCGACGGATTAAGTCATAAAACGTGTCAAAACTAAGGAGTTAGTTAAAACTTCATGAATGTGGAATAACTATCCTTTTATTTTTTTGTAAACAATCGTTAAAGCTTGTAAAACGACAGTTTGTTGCTAATTTTTGCCGCCTATAGTCGGTATTCAATTGTTTTGTTTGAAGACAGGTGTGCTTCCAAACTTTTGGACGGTAGTGTATAGTATGATCAAACCTGACGCCACTCATTAACCTTTTGAACGCCAGAGCATAAACGCACGCGCGCGCCCTCCACGCCAAGCCACACTTTTTAAACGTTTAATTTCTCTTTTTTGTCATCAAATTTCTCTATATCCATGGTATAATTTAATTCGTTTCAAGCAATTAAATATGGACAAGAGCTTAAATATTTAAGGTATACAAATAAAAACACACAAAAGTAATTATTTAATTGTTTATTTCGTGATAAAGTGCACCGCATTTTTTGTCACATATTTGTGTCGTTGGCGTACAGGGCACGCGCTTGCTTGTCACGTATATGTGACAATGGCGTTCAAAAGGTTAGGGACGAGTCTTTTATTATACAGTTAGTAAATTGTCAAAATACATTGTCTATGCATGAAGCTGAGGTTACCGTTATTGTAGTCGCTTCATTAAATAAACATTTTAAATTGAATGATTTAAACAATGATATAAGCTTACATTTATCCGGTGAATTAACTAATATATCAATATTTAGGGTCGTCACAGACAAAAACAAATTTATTATCTTTAAAAAGTTTACTTAGTATTTCTTTCATAATGATTTAAAATGATGACAAGTTTGAGACTGGTGGTCTATAAACACACAAGAAAGTATGGCCCTCAATCTCTGCACATGCTATCTCACATAAGCGATCAACAGAGCAAGCAGTGATATCCTTCCTTCCCTTATGTCTGAAATAACTATTACATAATATTTAGATACCACCCCCTATTGAGGACCTGTTGCATGCACTAGCAACTGAAAAATTATTTACATTAAACAACATTGTATTCGGTCTTAACCAAGTTTCACAAAAACATAAGATATCCATATGATATTTATCTATTAACGATTCCACGTCTAGACATCTAGGAGTCGTCTAAGTGTGGCTATGATAAACTTTAGGTAGTAAGAGCCCATTGCTAATAATGATTGACTATTCAAAGACCTTCTGTAGCCTCGTCTTTTTACCTTCATCGAATTCATTCTGAACCTGAAAATGAAAGAGTCAATATAAAAGTTGTTATTTTATTTTAAGATTCTATATGATAATCACGGGACACCTATATCGCGTGGAAGGGACGTCCCTACTTGTGAGCTCTTATAGATCTATCCGCACAATATCATGACCGTGCCCGTGACGTGACAAGACCGTGGCAAACACAAAGCAGGCGAGTACTGAAGCTCCGCCCCGCCCCCGGGCACGGACGTGTCACGTGTGTGAACAAGTTCATATAAAATGTACTTCTACACACCGATATTGTTTAGAGCCCCTGACGGGGCACGGTCCGTTCACGTCCCGGGCACGGCCGGTATATGTGGTTAGATTTTAAGAATCAAAAACGATGTCTAATTTGAAATGATGAATTACGTATTTGCAGCAAGTGATCCACACCTACAAGCAAAAAGCGATGATGGTGGCGCCGCTGATGGTGGCCTCCGGACGTAACGTGTTCACACATCATGGACATCATTGATGAAAATATGTAACACTTTGGTTATTATTAAATGTTTTATAAAATATTGTCCTTTGTTTTATTATATTCCTAATTCTCCAGATGAAACTGCATCCTAATTGCGTAACACTATTAATCACAATCTGAATGAATTTGAAGCAAACTGCTCATTCATTGCTTCATACGTCCGAAAAATTTGTCTGCTCAACAACGTAAATAACGCAATAAATGTTGTTGAACTGTCAAATTGAAACCGATTCCTAATGTAAGTGTATTACGCAATTGCCCAGCTGAATATTATGTAGGTAGATAATACTATATTTACTGTGGGAATACTCACTTAATCGTGTTTGTTGTAACACAGAAAAAATAAAACATCGAGTTCTTTTGAAATTCGCGCTTTTGTAAAGAGTGAATGAGTGACAGTAAATCAGAGAAAACAGTGGTGTAGTTCGTTTAGAAAGGAAGTATTATTTTATGATCCCTAAAATGTTCATATGTAAATTATACTAGCTTTTGTCCGCGACTTTGCCCACGTGGATGTCGGAAAATATCCCACGGGAACGTGCTGCTGGGATTAAAAGTACCCTATGTTCCGTAATACTCTATTGGTTTACGTGGCGCCCGCCAGAAAGTTCCCAGTCGGCATGGTTTTTTCCGACATCTTCGACAATCGTCATATCATCATATTTCAAGCAATTTATACAAAACATTAATTATTTTTACACCTAAACCTTCCTTATGAATCCCTCCGTCCATTGATGAAAACCGGATGAAAATCCGTTCGGTAGTTTTTGAGTTTATCGCGTTCAGACAGACAGACCAGGCGGGAGGACTTTGTTTAGTTAAAAGTATGCCGGTCACACTCTAATAACAAATAAGAAAAACTTTTGACCGAGTGGACCGAAAACCTTATTTATAAAAAAAAACCGACTTCCAAAAAAAACATTACAAAGTGAAAAATAAAAAGTCTTTGGCTTAGTAGTTTCGTTTTTTGCCACCGACTTCCGAAACTAAAGTTATTTTTCACTTTGAAGTGTTTTTTTTTTAGAAGTCGGTTGTTTTTTTTTATAACTAAGTTTTTACTTTCCACTTTTTAGTTGTGGTATGGACGGCAGCACATCAAGCTACTACAATCTGTCAAATTTCTTTAAGAGCGTTGTCACATTTTGCACCTCTCTCGCTCACACAAAACCTAATTTTTAAGAATGTTAAATGAAAAAATGCTTTTTTGAAAAATGTAATCAATGGGCGGTCTACAAAATAATATTAATTTAATAGGTAGTTATTCAAAAACACATTTCTATTATGTTATCTAATAAACTTATGTAATTAAGTGTTATGATCTGTTTTTGAGATGATGTAAATAAATGCCACAATAAAAATGTGTTTTTAATAATTACCTATTAAACTAATATTATTTTGTAGACCGCCCATTGATTACATTTTTCAAAAATGCATCTTTTCATTTAACGTTATTAAAAATTTGGTCCCGTGTGAGCGAGAGAGGTGCAAAATGTGACAACCCTCTTAATAGATTTTCAACTTTATTGCTATAGCATTAGGCACAAGATTGATTGGGAAAATTTGACAGTTTCGGGTAGCTTGACCTGCTGGCGTCTGTACCTACCCCACCCAAATTCGTATACCATGACTTGCTAAGTAAATAATAGTGACAGGAAGTTATTAGGTATAACATTATTAACATACACTATATGGGAAAAAATACGTACTATTGAAGCTAACTCAAAAACCACTCATCAGAATTTGACCGAATTTATATGCCTCCCTACCTCAGGAGTATACCCTTTCAAATAAAAACTTTGCAAAAAGGCAAATATAATCGCTAAGTCGTGTCAGAAGTTTGGAAGGCGTAGTTTTATCAGGTTTGGACGCCGTCACCAACAAATTATTAAATCAACCACACGACGACAGATCGTTGACGAAATCTGTCTTCTGATAATCGAGACAACACATAACATAGGGCTCAAGTAGCGCAATTTGAAGCATATTACCATTAAAATCGTTCATAGCTAGAGTGCATCTCACGACAATTTCAATAAGCCCAACACGGCTAGGATACATTGTTTTATTACGGAGTTCCGGTTTCATCATCAGATCAGTTTGATGGTACCATTTTTATCAGAACCATTAATTTAACTTTGCTTCGTCATAGTCGCTTATTGTAACTATCATAATTGAGATACCTTATCGCCACCCGTGAAATACCATTGAGGAGCTCCCGTGGCCATCTGTGGTCTTCTTCATCAGTTCCACTTCACCAAATGATACTTTCTGAATGCAAATCCCTGACTTGTTGAAGAAAATACCAAAATTATTATATATGTAGTATATGCCTATAATATTTGAGGAGTTCCCTCATTTCATCATGGATCCTATCATCAGAACTGGATTTTCATAAAAATGGGACCCATCCGGAAGTATGTCCTTTCAAATGAAAAAATAATTTTCCAAATCAGTTTATAAATGAAAATTTAAAAAAAGAACAACTGGATTGAGAACCGCCTCTTTTTTTGGAAGTTGGTTAAAAAATAAAGACTAAAATGTTACCTCAAGAAGTCAAGTTACGAACTATGACTACATTTCCAATATCTTAAAAAGACGTACACAAAATTTTAAATTTTATTTGTGATTTTTAAAATCAACCCCTGGGATGAGTCCAGGGGATGATTTTTCAAAAACGCTGAACAATGTAATTCTTTATTTCCCACCAAAAGCATAAAAAATTTATATCCCTAAATGCTGGGTTTTCCATACAAACTTTCATCCCCTATATCACCCCTTGTAGGATTATTTTTGAGACAAAAAGTAGCCTATGTCCTTCCCAGGATACCATCTATCTCCTTGCCTTTTATCGAAATCCGTTCAATGGTTTAGGCGTGAAAGGTAACATTCAGACGGATATTAGTATGGATGTTGCACCTATGCCTTTACTTTAATAGATCGTAGTAGTAATAACTTAATTGCTACTTTTATTTTTTTCTTTTTAGTTACGGAAAAAAAGCACATAACATAACATCACGTCTTGTTTCCGCGAAGGGTTAGGCAGAGGTGTACCTATAGTAACACCCTCATTTCGCCAGTTATGTTTAAGTCCCATGTAATAGGGGGCGAGCCTATTGCCATCTACCGGGCACAAATCCAGACTCCGGGCCACTACTAAGAATATAACAAAAACATAACACACACACATACATGATCAATTAAATGAAAGGAAAATCATGTTAATGTTATGTTAATAAACATTTCAATGCATCATCATCATCAGACCTCGCCCCTTTACATTTTTTTTATGGGGATTGTTAAAAATCCTATGCAATTAAACGAGTTAAGAACTGAGGTTCACACTACGATTTTCAATATTAATCACAACTCGCTATAACTGCGAGTTACTGTATCCAACTAAATGGAGCTCATTTCGGGCAACAAATTAAAAAGTAGTTTGCCCTTTTTTTCGTTCAATTAAAATAAGTTAAGATTTTATGGTTTTCCTTTCTTTTAATTTATAATGTTTGTTAGAGAGATTTGGTCCTTATGATTGACCCTATCGATTGATGCCATAAAAGTACAGGGTGTTATTTTTTCGGATTTTAGCCGGTTCGATTCCCGAGTGTGGCAAACGAATTTTCAAAAATCGGTCAAATCAAAAAATCAAACGCAGATTTATTTATTTTTAAAAATAGAGGAATGTTTCCTTTGAGTAAAATTTGCTGTCTCCAGTATTTAGAATACTTTCCCTCCAGGTGCGGTTAGAAAATTCATTTAAATTTTTGAAATTTTTTTAAAATTTTTGTCTGTCTGTTTGTTCTGGCTAATCTCCGAAACGGCTAGACCAATTTTTAAGGAGTAGCTTAGGGTCTTAGGCTATTTTATATTAGAAAAACATTAGAGTCCCGCGCAAAGAAATGAAAACCCATGAAACTGTGAACAAAATCCGATTCAAATATGGAAGTATTGACATCCACGCGGGCAAAGTAGCGAGCAACAGCTAGTACACTATAAAGTAATAGTCGCAACGCAATGGAATTTAAAAAGACGTGTGTTGCTACATGTCTATTAGTAATATCTAATCTGTGGTGCGGTGTGTGGAAGTATAAGTATTCTGTGATACAATACAATATTATTATCTTATCTATGCTCATGGAGCCATGAAAGTGTTTGTTATTTTGTGTTGATCAAATGTGGATCAAATAAATAAGAATGAATAATGAAACCGAACAAATATTTTTACTAAATTCTGCCCCGAGTCATTCTTTGGCCCCCTCGCAGATTATGGGCGCCCTGGTACCGTCGCTCAACTCGCAGAGTAACCTTGATAGTGAGTAACTTAAAACTACTGTTCTTCAGTTGTTTGTATTCTTTTAGCATATTTCCGGAGAAGGACAGTGTTGTGTTACTAATTTCATTTCATGTATTTTGTTGAAAGTAGATTGTTTGGTTGTACAGGTACAACTCATAGGCCCGAATTACAGAACTTCACTCAAGACTCGAGCATTACTTAAAACTAGTTTCAACCAGTCAAATGGATTTATAGTAGATATATGTAATGCTTAAGTTTTGAGTTACATTCTGTAATATGGGCCATAGTTTCCCTTATCAAGAGCATGCCAATACTCGGCCCATTGGCATGGTCCTCACAAGTTGTTCTTTGCTACAAAGTAGGATACACATTGAAGTAGGAATATGATTTTTTTGTGTAAAAATAAAGTATTTATGTACTAAGTAGGTAGGAAATCTGATCCATTTCTTGAATACCAACTAATTATAACATTATTTGCAGATGTCCGAGACTTCTCGAATGTGTGTCGGACATGCGCCACCATCACAGAGTTTGTTATGCCCATATTCTCAGGAGATGGGCTGCAGAACAACTTAGCTGATAAAATAAAGAGACACTTACCAATACAGGTGATTATTACCTACAATAATTTGTATAATGAATCTAAGGCCTTTATTACAGAACCTCAATCAAAATTCAAATATTACTTAAACTAGTTTTTAGTATGATATGGTATGATGGTTTTTAGTATGTATATTATATGTATAGTGTATACAAAACTAAGTATGCGATTCTTGTATTTTGTAGTCACCAAAATAAACAACTATCATCCCTGTAGAGTGAAAAATCATTAAGTCGTAAAACCCTGTTTTGAGTTAATGAGAGTTAAAGTATTTGAAAATATAAATCATCATAATTTTTCCATTGCCATTTGCAAATACCTTTTTGTTTTTAGCTTTATTTTAAAGGATATAAAATAAAGTTTATATTATAAGGACTATTACTCGAAAAAAACTTCTAACTCTTCTTTCTAGTATAAGTAACTTTTCGCTCTACAGAGACAATATTATTGTGGTTATGGTAAAAGCTCTGACTAATAATAGGTTGTATCCACTTATCCAAAAGTGTACTGAATAAAAATGAGATGAAAAAGCTAGATACCTTTATCATGCCATAAATGCAGACAGACTGCATCAATATGAAGCCATAGTATTTCACACGTAATGAGTGCAAGTTCAGGAAAACTGCATGCACTTTTGCTAAGTCTGAATATCAATTATACATTTGTTTTTGTACCTTTTGTTGCACACCAAAGTGCCAAAGTGCCTGACCAGTGCCATTTTCATAGTGAATTGTGTAAATTGTACATCAAATAAGGCTAAGCGATTGTGAAAGTCTACAAATTAGACATAAGTTGTTACCAGTCCCCTAATGAAATCGTAGCGAAGTCTAAACTGTACTTTTTTTTTTAAGTAATTTTTGCGAGGTCTGGGAACGATTTAAATGCCATATAGTTTTTGGAATTTTTGTCTACATCAGTGTATTTCAACATTTTTCATGGCGCGGCTCCCTTAGTATGGAAAAATATTTCACACCCCCTACCCTCCGCTGTTTCTAACTTGAAATTAAAGTCTGTCACTTTGGGTACCTATTGGTTAAAAGAAATACAGAATACCCACAACTAACCAAGATGCTTTGTAGTGTTTGATTCCATTTGGAACCTCCTACTTGTGCAAGGAAAAATTGGTTAACGAGAATCAGGCGCAACCATCACATTAATGTGAATGGGTGCGCCCGTTCCTCTTCACATTAATGATTCATGTGATTTGTAGGTATTTGTGGATTTGTGTTAGCCTAAGCCTTTAATTAACTTACAACATTTTGAACTAGTATGGGTTTATATATGTTCACGCATTAAGCGAGTGAATCAGCGGCGGTGCGCGGTGCGCGGGCGGCGGGGTCACAGCTGATCTTGCTACTGCCGCGCCCCACACAGCTCGCCTAGACTCGGTCATCGACGGACGTACCGTGCGATCAACATTCCAAAATTTTATATATTTGTAACCGAAGTTTATTAAAAATTCATTACTCAAAGCGAGTCTACATTATTTAAATATCCAACAAATTGGCGACCGTCTTCGATAATCGAACCGAATACTGCAATCAAAGGCTGAAGAATTCAAGAGTAACAACGGATAACCGCTACTCGAATTTGAATTTTAACCGAAGAGGAGGAGATTGGATCGGATCGCTGCTTATGCTGCCTACTGCCCTGGTGGAGTGAGAACTTTGCTGAGGACTGCTGGACGACTAGCTGGATACTCAAGGGAAGTTGGCCTACACTGTCCTATCCACTATTTCTCATTTTTCCTTTCAAATTTGTGTGCAGCTTGCCGCTCCTGGAGCGTTAATGAGATAGCATTTCGAGTACACGAACTATCTTATCCTTTTTCATAAAACGCTTCGGCTATTGCGAGAGCTTGCCTATTCCTACTACCTACGTTATAATTTTTCTTTTCTAAAATATTAATTCAGTTAGCTGAAATAGTTGGAGTTTCGGCTTACCTGTAGTTTTAAATTTTCACCTATACATCACATGCATAAAGTGTTATCATCCTTAGCTATGTATCAAAACCTATAAATTCATAAAGCCAAATATTGCTTAGTTATTTTTTCGCTGTCAATTTTTCACCCTCTACCCTCTCATAAAAAAAAAATATTGTTATTAACTTTTACGCAATTCATGCAAATTCCAGATAAACTCGAGAACGGCCTTAAGTCGCGCCTAGCGGTTACCATCCTGCTGTACCCAGTGCATCGCTGCGCTGTTGCTTGCGGTTGGCGAGTCCATCGCGCGCTTGAGTGGCGGCTGCGGGAGGGCGGTTGGTTCGAAGTGCGACGGAACCGTTGTAACTGTTTTGATCATTTCATTATCTTGCCTAATTCATTGTTCAATTTTATTATTTCGAATAATTAGTCATGGAAGGGAAAGAAAGTTTAAGGGATCTTATTAAAAAGCGAAGCATAATAAAGGGTAGACTGACAAAATTTAAAGATTACGTGAATGTTTTAACCCAAGTAAGCGCGAATAAAATGACTAGTGTTCAAGTCAAAGAATTATCTTTACGGATTGACAAATTCCAAGAATTGTTATCAGAATTCAACGTGATACAATCAAACATAGAATTACTCTCGTCAAATGAAGATGAGCAGTTAATTGAGCGGGATTTGATTGAATCACAATTCTTTTCTCTTCTTGCCATGGCTAAAGAATTGATTGAATGTGCTAATTTAGAGAAAAGATCAGTGAATAATGAAAGTATGTCGAGTCAATGTTCACATTCCATGAATTCTATAAAATTACCTACTATAAATTTGCCAAAGTTTGACGGGAACTATTTGAAATGGTTAGAGTTCAGGGATACGTTCGATTCCCTTGTCAATAAAAACGACTCGATTCCATCAATAAATAAATACCATTATCTCAGATCAAGCTTAGAAAATAGTGCCGCTGTCGTTATAAGGTCAAGTGAGTTTACCGCTGATAATTATCAAAACGCGTGGCAGCTTTTATGTGACCGCTTTAATAGTAAAAATATTTTAATAAATAATCACCTTAAGTCATTATTAAGTATCGACCCTATTGTGAAGGAATCGTTTAAGGCGTTGCGATATTTAATAGATCACGTATCAAAAAACTTGAGTTCTTTGCACACTTTAGGGCTTCCTACCGAACACTGGGATGTTTTACTTATATTCATAGTCTCGGCAAAGTTAGATTCCACCACTAGTATGAAATGGGAGGAATATAAAAATAGTTTATCGGATTTACCAACGTTGGATAAATTTTACACATTTTTACGCAACCGAGCAGATATTTTAGAAACTGCCCACTATAATAGATCTGATAAACAGGAACATAATAGGACAAACCCACTAAATAAACCTGTGAGATCTTTCTTTGCTGCTTCGGATGAGGATACTAAGAAATATAAATGTGCGATTTGTAATCAGAATCATTTCGTGCATGAGTGTCCTAAGTTCAAGCAAATGAACTACGACGATAGGATTCGCGAGGTAAACAAGTTAAAACTATGCAACAAATGCTTACGTATTGGGCATAATATTCATCAGTGTCGTTTGAAGGGTTCGTGCCAGAAATGTAAAGGAAAACATAACACTCTAATTCATAAAAACGACATTAATAGTTGCGTAGAACAATGTTCACATAGTCCTGTAAATGAACCGGTTACGTTATCAGCTAGGACGATGACTCATACGTTGTTGTGTACAGCGCAGGTAGAAATCGTTAATGAGTTAAACAATAGAAAGGTAACGGCGCGAGCATTATTAGACACTGGTAGTCAGTCGTCATTTTTAACAGATGTGATGAGAGAGAAATTAGGGTTAACTAAGAACTCTAGTGAAACCTTAAATGTCTGTGGACTTAATAATATTAAAACTAGCATTTTAGGACAGTGCACCGTAAAAATTAATTCTTTTTCAACCGCATATAGTACTCAGGTGTACTGTTTATTGGTTCCAACGATAACAGGTATTTTACCCAGCGTTGAAATAAACTTTCAAGAATTAGATATTCCGTGCGGTATACAGCTAGCAGATCCAAAGTTTTTCCAGCCTTCCGCTATAGATTTGTTGTTAGGAGCGGACATATTTTGGAACATTATTGGTACAAATCAAATTAAGCTAGGGTCTAATAAGCCTACTTTACAAGAATCACAATTAGGGTGGTTGATAGCTGGCCCAGTCGGTATCAATCATTCCAAGTCTAAGGTCTATTGTTATTTCAATCAGTTTTCGAATATTGATAATGCCCTTAAGAAATTTTGGGAGATTGAAGAACTACCTTCAGAGACCAAAACATATTCATTAGAGGAACAGTTTTGCGAAACTGACTTTATAGAAAACACAAGCCGCTTACCTGACGGTCGGTTTTGTGTCCGTATGCCATTAAAAGAACCCGAAACTAGTCTTGGGGATTCATATTATAAGGCTAAAAAACGTTTCTTGAATTTGGAATTAAAAGTAAATAAAAATCCGAAACTTAAAGAGTCATACACTAAATTTATCGCTGAATATAAAGAGTTAGGTCACTTAAGTGAAGTAGATCGACCAGAATTTGGTAACTACTTGCCACACCACTGTGTAATTCGCGAGAAAAGTGAAACGACAAAATTGAGAGTCGTATTCGACGCCTCAGCCAAGACTTCCTCTGGTAAGTCTTTGAATGACATACAGGCTGTAGGTCCAGTTGTGCAGTCCGACTTAATTTCAATTTTGTTACGTTTTCGCGGGCATAGATTTGTTCTCTTAGGAGACATTGAGAAAATGTACCGACAAACGGTCTTACATACTTCTCAACGTCACCTTCAGTTAATTTTGTGGAGAGATTCATCTTCTACGGAACCCGATAATAATAATCTATTAAAAGTTTTACAATTAAATACCGTTACGTATGGGTTGGCCAGCGCTCCGTTCTTAAGTACCAGATGTTTATTACAGTTATCTAAAGAATGTAATGACGACACCATTGCGAGCGTTATTGAAAATGACTTTTACGTAGATGATTTGAATACCGGGGCGGATAGTGAAAGTGAATTACAGTACATATATCTTAATGTTAAGAAAATTCTAGATTCAGCATGTTTTCCCTTAAGGAAGATTCGTACTAACTGCTCACAGGCATTTACTGGTGATGCTAGTATATTCGACCCGATAGATTTAACTAAAGAATCCAGTGTGTTAGGTTTGATTTATTCTCCAAAACTAGACATTATTGAGTTTCCTTCAAAGATCGAATCGCCACCGCAAGTTATTACAAAAAGGGTCGTTATAGCTACTATTTGTAAAATATTTGATCCGTTAGGATTAATTTGTGCATGCATTATTAAGGCTAAAATCTTTTTACAGCAGTTATGGGTAATTAAATTAAATTGGGAGGAGCCTATACCACAAACCTTATTAAATACGTGGTTTAAATTCATTTCTAATTTGCACCTCCTTTCTAATATTAAAATTAGTAGATATGTTCTTTGTAATTTCCCGTTATCAATAGAACTGCATTGTTTTGTCGATGCGTCACAAAAGGCGTACGCCTCGTGTGTATACTTACGTTCAATAAATGACAAAAATGAGGTCACGGTAAGACTTTTGTGCGCAAAGGCAAGGGTTGCACCCTTAAAGCCTATTACTATACCAAAATTGGAATTACTTGGCACTTTGTTGGGAGCTAGATTATGTAATAAGGTTCTACAGTCATTACGATTTAATATAAGTTGTAAAACTATTTGGACTGATTCAACAGTAGTTCTAGGATGGTTGAAAACAGATGTTAGAAATCTTAAAATGTTTGTCTGCAACAGGGTTAATGAAATTAACGAGTTAACTAATAGTTTTGAACACAGACATATACCTACAAATATGAACCCAGCTGACTTGGCCTCTAGAGGGGTTGATCCCCAGGACCTATCATCTTCTTCCTTGTGGTGGGAAGGTCCTTCTTTCCTAAAGAAGGAACGTTTGGAATGGCCACAGAATTCTTTCGTAGCTGGAAAATTACCCGAGTTAAAGATACATTCGTTATTATCTGCAGAAAATAGTTCATTTATAGATTTCAATAAATACTCCAATTTCAATAGATTAAGTAGAATATTTTCTTATGTTCTTCGTTTTGTTCACAACTGTGATAAACATAAACAAAGGTACTCGGGCCCTATAAGCTCCGATGAAATAAATAATGCAGTTTTGCTATTAATTAAATTTGCTCAATTACAATCATTTTCGTTCGAAATTGAATTACTTAAGCAAAGGAAAACATTACCACACAAAAGTAAATTATTACAGTTAACTCCATTCATAGATTCTAATAACATTGTTCGTGTGGGTGGTCGTTTAGAAAACTCAAAGTATAATTTTGATAAGAAACACCCCATAATAATAGATTCAAAACATTATTTAACTAAGTTAATAATGATTAATGAACATACACGTTTGTTCCACGCAGGTCAACAGCTACTGTTAGCATCAGTGCGCGACAAGTACTGGCCTATTGGAGGGAGATGCTTAGCGCGGCAAGTAGTTAGACAATGTATTGTTTGCGTTCGTCTGCGCGCGAATACGGTGCAACCAATAATGGGTCATTTACCTGAAGCGCGTACTAATGCTTGTTTCCCTTTCTACTCTTGTGGAACTGACTTTGCTGGGCCTTTTATGATAAGCAGTCGTAAAGGTCGTGGTAACAGAATTAGTAAATGTTATCTATGTTTATTTGTATGCCTTAGTACAAAGGCAGTTCATTTGGAACTTGTAAGTGAACTGAGTACTCAAGCTTTCATTTTGTGCCTTAGACGATTCGTGTCACGCAGAGGAAAATGTCATGAGATCTTTTGCGACAACGGCAGGAATTTCGTAGGTGCAAACAATGAATTGGGTAAGGTGCTTCGATCCAGCCGTCAATCTGTCAGTGATTTTGCCACATCTGAGGGAATCAAATTTGTATTTAGTCCCGCTTACTCTCCCCACTTCGGTGGAATATTTGAGGCTGGAATTAAATCAGCTAAATACCATTTAAAACGTGTAGCTGGAAATGCTGCTTTGACGTTTGAGGAGCTAGCAACGCTGTTTACACAAATTGAAGCTATCCTAAATTCACGTCCGCTGACTCCTCTCTCGTCCAATTGTGCTGATCCTTCTCCTTTGACTCCAGGCCACTTCCTAATTGGGAGACCACTTATGTCAATTCCAACGAAGCCCATTACCGCTACCAGGCCTAACAGATACGAGCTCATAGAGACGATAAGGCAGCACTTCTGGGAGAGATGGCGCAGGGAGTACATCTCAGAGCTGCAGCAGCGCACCAAGTGGCGCACTGGACAGCACGGACTCACCTGCGGGGACGTGGTTCTACTGAAGGATGACAACGTACCGCCATTACAATGGCGGCTGGGGCGCGTGAGTCGCCTTTATCCAGGGGCCGACGGCGTCAGCAGGGTAGCTGACGTAACGACCTCAAAGGGAGTTATACGAAGGGCTGTCAACAAGCTGTGTCTCCTACCCACTTCGAACTCCAAGGATGACAACGAGGCGGAGAGGGCCGCTTCCAAGCTCCCTACCTTGTCTACATCTTGAAAGCTAGGGCTTTCAACGCGCCGGAGGATGTTCACGCATTAAGCGAGTGAATCAGCGGCGGTGCGCGGTGCGCGGGCGGCGGGGTCACAGCTGATCTTGCTACTGCCGCGCCCCACACAGCTCGCCTAGACTCGGTCATCGACGGACGTACCGTGCGATCAACATTCCAAAATTTTATATATTTGTAACCGAAGTTTATTAAAAATTCATTACTCAAAGCGAGTCTACATTATTTAAATATCCAACAATATAATTATATGAGCTTTAAATTTTAAAGTATCGGCGACCCTCTAGGGGGTCGCGACCCACACTTTGAAAACACTGGTCTACATATTTGTCTGAATGTATACAGTTTACGTGTCGATAAGGCGTGCTCAATCTTTGTCCTCTTTTAAAATTCTGGTAAAAAAACACTTCCTCTCCTTAAATCTCATCATTACATAAAGTTCCCTGCCCCAGTTTCATGTTTATTATTGTATATATATACGTATGGTATGTATTTATTGTATATATAACTGGTGCACCACTGACTACCTACAGTATTGTCTCTCCTCCCTTTAATCCATCCAAAGGTTGTCTGTAAAAGATCGCTTTTAGCGATAAGACCGCCCATTGTATCACCCTATTTGTAAAATTTCTACATTTATATCTGTAATTTTTGTGGTGTACAATAAAGAATATTCTATTCTATTCTATCTGCATTCATTCGGATGTTTCACAAATTGTCCAGTCAGCAAGAAAATGGGCAATTTTCACAAAAACTTTTTTTGATGCCAATCGATCCTGTTTCTTATAAGGATAAAAAAACTGTATGAGCTTTAAGTAGGTACCTACTAGAAAAGTCGGAAATCGCAAAAATCTTTTCCCATACATTTCGTAGGAAATGAGACTCGCAACTTACTTTTTTATGATGGACTAGCTACTGTCCGCGACTTCGTTCGCGTGGAGGTCGTATGGCACCACAAATATATTAAATAATAAAGCTGAAGAGTTTGTTTGTTTTTTGTTTGAACACGCTGATCTCTGGAAGTACCAGTCGGATTTGAAAAATTCTTTTCGCATTTGATAGCCCAATTCTTGATGAAGTTTATTATGCTATTTAACATCTCGCTACGACCCTTAGGAGCTGAGCAAAAATATAAAAAGTCAGAAAGAACGCTAAAAGAAAACGAAGCAACAGCGCGGGCGGGAAATCTGGCTGCTATTTTAGTATATTGTGATGTCTCACGACTTCCACGCGATCGAAGTCGCAGGCAGAAGCTAGTTTATAATATTTTTGTTTGTAATATTTTTGTTTGTGTGTGCAATAAAGAGTATTCTATCGATCTGTGTCTTATGCATTCAATCCATCTATCACACCAGGTACGGGAGAGCGACGAGCTGCCGCTGGTGGTGTGCTACCAGTGTGCGAGCACGCTGCTGGCATGGCATGAGCTGGTGAAGTGTTCCCTTCAGGCCGACGCAGCGCTGCGTGCGAAGATCTGCTCCACCCAACGGGTACCGGTCGCTTCTAACGTATTTATTTATAAAATTGGTCATCAATGACACTTATATCACAAAAGAAGTTGTAACCTACTAGTAAGAACAAACACCAGAAGCTTAGATCCACAATGCTGTTTACCGATCAGCGAATCATGATGATTTTGAAACTAATAAGTCTGCTTCACATACAGTAAAAGTACTGCTACAGACACACATAGCTAACTGTATCTGAAAACTTGTAAAACTTAAGAATAGCACTGTGCGGTACCGCATAGCATAGCATCATGCTGAGTGGAAGCCTTCTTATTTATTTTATTATTTATGTACACCCAGTAAATTACATAGAGATACGACATATAACTTTTGAGTAAAGTACTGCAGTAGGGATGACGTCACTGTTTCCGGCGCAAGGATAAGTCCAGTTGTCAGACAAGGATTTGTTTCTTCCAACGTACAATACTAAATGACAAATTCACGCAACAGTTTCCCAGAAGTGACGAAGGAGGGGAACTGGGATCCTCTTTTTTTTTTTGTGGATGGGAAATCATCAAATGACTTCTCCCGCTCTGGGCGGAGCGGGAGGGCGTGTCAGACTTTTACTGACTAAAGCCCACCCGTGTTCCTTCTGTTGCCTGTGCCGGGGCCACGGTAACTCTTTCGAACATCCCGCAGCCCCGGGACTGGGATCCTCTAAACCAATAAAATTACAATAAGTCTTAGGTGTAAGTTCCCACTTAATTCCCTTGGCAAGCGTGCAAAGTTCTGACATGACATAGATTCCATGCAGTGAAGAGTGAGGCCCGTCAGTCTTGCATTCTCTGAACACTTCACTGTAAAAGTGTCTGCTCAGTGCCGGCGGGTCAGCTCGGCTTCAGGACGTTGCTAGTCGGAGAACTTTTGTTTAAAATGAGCCCGGCGTGGCGGCTAAGGCTATCGTGTGTAGACACCTTAATAGCTTATTACTGGAATTAGGATGTTTGTTGCATCTGCTAATGTACAGTCGGCAACAGAACTTGCATCTGCTAATGTACAGTCGGCAACAGAAGTTGATGAACACTTCAGTTTTGTAAATCTAAATTATTTAGCTTTTATATGAAATACTGAAATACAATCTTGTACGATTACATTGCTCATTTATATAATGCGCTAGCATAAGCATTTTTACCTAATCTAATTGATGTATTACTAATATTAAGTACACTTTTGACCGTTCAGTTGTAAACACGTTGTTACAATTAATAAATAACTTATCAAGAAGTCAGCTAGATTAGTTTCCTTCCATCTCAACTTAAGACATGTATTAGCGAGCAAGTGCTCGTACAAATGTATTGAATTATTTTGCGTCAATGTAGATGATGTATAAAAGTAGCAGTGTTAATCTACTTTGTCGCTGACCGTTCCTGCAACTGAAGTAGGTATCTACAATATTTCATAAACTATGCAATAATTAAGGTTTATTTTTATTTTTCAGAAAACAAATCCACCTAACGTCACCATTAAATCAAGACCAAGTGTAGAAGACGAAGCGCAGAGCGAGTGAGTACATGACATTACCTTAGTATTGTTGATTCTGCAGAATTTGCCACATATGTTCGTCTTTCAGGTTGTTTTACACGAGTGTCAGAAATGCTCTCATTGACTTTCATATTGATATGGACGAAGAAGATACTGATGTAGAGTTTGTTTGCCAAAAGTGTGTGGAGAAGCCAGCGCTGAGCACTGTGCGCAGCCTCGCCGAACATATCCGACACGACCACTCGCCTGACACACTCGACAATACTGTTCAAACATTCATCACCAACTACATAACGTTTGAACAAGTGCTAGCGGAGGATTCTGACAGAGAAACACAATCTGACACTAAAGAGAAGTCTCAGATAGTTCTGCCAAGCCTGCACTGTCCGTTCTGCGCGAGTGTGTTCTCATCGGCCACGCGGCTCGTCTACCATCTCAACAAACACGTGGAGGTGAGCCTGGCGGCCGGCGCCATGTGCTGCGACCTCGTCTACCGCGACAAGAAACACTTCGTGCAACACTTGCAAGAGGCACACGTCGACAGGACAGCCAACGAGCCAGTGCCAGTGTGCGTCAGCTGTGACTTCACCGCAGACCATGCCGAAGAAATGAGACAGCATTATAAAGACGCGCACAACGATGTGAAAAGTGCGAAAGAGAAAAAAGTAGAAAGTCCAAACAACCAGAAGTATATCCCAGCGGTGTGCCCCGAGTGCAACAAGACGTTCTCCAACAAGTATAACATGTTCGCGCACATGCGCAGTCACACGCACACCGCGGTCTACCCGTGCGATAAGTGCACCCGGACCTACCGCAACCAGGGGAACCTTACCCATCACAAGAGGCTTGCGCACCAGGGAATACTCAACTTCATATGCGTCGAGTGCGGGGAGGCGTTCCCCAGTCGCTCGGAGCGCGACATACACGCGCGCATACACTCGGGAGAGACGCCCTACAAGTGCCCGCACTGTGGCAAGTCGTACCGCGCCAAGAACACGCTCACTCGACACCTAGAGATACACGCAGACATACGCAAATACAAGTGCGAGATGTGCTCCAAGAAGTTCCGGAAGAAAAGCCACCTGGACTACCACGTAAACACGCACATGAAGTAACAACGGGCATTATTTGTTGCAGGAGCGCCTGCGACTTGCCCGAGGATCTCCGCAGTGCCCCCTCTGACCTTTCCGAGCAGTCCGATGACGAGCCGTTGGCCACGTTCGCTACCAAAAAGCCCGCGAAACTCTATACCAACTTCTACAGAGCACTCGTGAACTTTAGAGACCATTTTGTTAATGATCAACATCATGACGATTATCCTGACGTCACCGACTCGAGTGTATCTGACGCTGAAGAAAATGACGTGGACAGGTTCGACGACCTGACGCAGTGCAACATGAGGCGAGACAGACTGGACGAGGAGACGAGGCTAGAGCTGAGAGAAGTGCAGAACAAAGTCGACAACAAGACGTACTACACGTGTAAGGTCTGCGGCAAGAACTTGAGCTCTGCGCACACGTACCTGTTCCACAAGCGCATCCACACGGGCGAGCGGCCGTGCGTGTGCCACGTGTGCGGCAAGCAGTTCCGCGCGCCCAACGGCCTGCAGCGGCACCTCACGGAGACGCACGAGCGCGTGCGCCGGTACAACTGCTCGCTCTGTACCAAGAACTTTGCCAATTCACAGAATCTCAAGCAACACTTACGGATCCACACCGGAGAGAAGCCGTTCGTGTGTTCTCAGTGCGGGAAGAGGTTCACTCAGAGCGGCTCGTTACACGTGCATCTGAAGACACACAGCGAACAGTTTGCTTACGAGTGCGCGGAGTGCGGGGCTAAGTTCAGACTGCGCTCGGGGCTGGTGCGCCACAGGCTGAAGCACACGGGCGAGCGGCCGCATGTGTGCGCCACGTGCGGCAAGGGCTTCCGGCAGCGGCACGAGCTCACGGCGCACAGCCTCGCGCACAGCGGCGCCGCGCCGCACGCCTGCGCCGCCTGCCCGCGCGCCTTCCGCCAGCGCCGCGCGCTGCGCCACCACGCGCGGCGCGCGCACCACGCGGAGCCTGCCGACCTCGTCTACAACGTCGCGCACTACTAGATGTTACCACAATATACGCTACGAACTTTTATGACAATATCATTACACCGATCCCATCCTTTCCCTTTCCAGAATGGTATTGCCAGAAGAAAGCGTCCAAGAAGACGACAAGACTAAAGTCGAAATTATCGAGAAACCGGAGTTTACAATAAGCGAGAATGGCAAGCGATACGCGAAGTGTGGCGTGTGCCAGGCGAGTGTGAGCGGGGCGGGGTGGGCGCGGCACGTGCGCGCGCACCGCGGCGACCGGCGGCACAGCTGCCACGCGTGCGGACTGGCCTTCAGCGACAGCGGCAACCTGGCGCGCCATGCGCGGGCCGTACACTCCAAGCAGCGGCCGCACGCCTGCCCCACCTGCCGCAAAACATTCTCACGGAAATCTCACCTAGAAGACCACGTAAAGTCTCATTCAGAGAGTAGAACATTCGTGTGTGATATATGCGGGAAGGGATCCAAATCAAGCGCAGCACTACGCATGCACGCGCGCACGCACGACGCATGCCGGTTCCCGTGCGTGCAGTGCGGCGCACGGTTCAAGCGGCGCGGCGAGCTGAACGCGCACGTGTCTGTGCATACCGGGGAGAAGGCACATGTCTGCCGCTGCGGGAAAACTTTCCGATTGCGAAGCCAGCTGACAGCACATACTAGAGTGCATCAAAAAACACGGGAGCAGGAAGTGGGAGATCTAACCAATGCTAGCGGTAACTAGGCGCATACGTACACGAAATTCAATGATTTTCGTGTTACAATTTGGTAGCGAGTTTGGCACCGTTTAATGAAACGGACACGCCATATCAATAGAAGCGTAGCGCGTTACCGCCGTATCGGCTATCAGTGACACGGGCCTCCGAGCTACAGGGGCGTCCCGACGCGACGTGTGTTAGTAAATATTCGTAAAATAATATCCAAACATCAAATTCTTATTGACCAATAAGAGCCCTGTAATGAGTGAATATATGAAATCCAATGAAAATATAAAAATTTATGTTATTATGGCTTACAAAGGCTTCAAGCTACATGCTCGGTCCAATTCTCAAGCCATATTCATTTAGTAAAAGCACACAGAAAATCTAACCTACTTACCTAAGTCAGGTTGCTCAAATTTTGCCTTTGCTCGCTCTTGCATTCTGTTAGTAAAATCACAACGCCAACTTAAACGTGTCTCCGAGGCAGGATGCTCCAATTTTCCAGCTCACTTTGCTCGCTCTTGCATTCTCTTAGTAAAATCACAACGCCAACTTAAACGTGTCTCCGAGGCAGGATGCTCCAATTTTCCAGCTCACTTTGCTCGGTCTTGCATTCTCTTAGTAAAATCACAACGCCAACTTAACCTTTCAAGTGAGTATACTATTTCATTTATTTTGTAAAAACAATACCCTCCTTTAACGCTTCACCGCAGTCATGTAAAAAGGACCCCCAACAAGTGTTGATACAGGGCCTCTTCAGCACTAGCTGCGCCACTGCAAGTTATTATGTGGCAGACGGGAACCAGACAGATTACTTAAATTAAGAAGGAGAGTGATCATAGCAGTGCATGGGTAAGCTGAGCTATGTGTTGTGGACTTGAGTGAAGGGGAATTGGCAATCTGAACTCTACGAGAGTAAAAGTGTGAAGAGAAATATGAATCCACTATAAGACGCTCAAGTGATCTGTACGACGATACCGACAAAATACAGATAGATCACTAGAGAAGGCCAGCAGCTGGGACAAACGGAGACATTATATGATGCAAATTATAAGGTCTATCGTAGTTGAAGACGCAAAAGGCTTGCAGAACCCTCAAACAACAGAATCAAAACAAAAAGGTATACTTTCAAAACTATCCCCTTAACTTTTAAAGTGTAGTTCATTTTAGTTCAACTGGCACATCCACAAGCTGTAACTGAGCACTTTGTTGCAGGTTCATGGCCGAGTTTTCTCGTCCGCAGCCGCAGCACTACCGCGCATGCGTGTACTGCGCGAGCACGCACCCGCTCGCCTCCTACCGGGAGCACCTGGTCGTCGCGCACTCTGACCTGCTGTTCCACTGCGAGGAGTGCGACACCTTCGTCGACAAGAAGGACTTCATCCTGCACATGTCCTTCCACGCCCTACAGTACACCTCAAAGGGCATTAGACGAAAGAAATTTAAAAAGAAAAAGGAAGAAATTGTCAGTCAGAATCCCAGCCCAGTGCCTCCAGCCCTTGTCCCACAATGCTCACCGAAAACTGAAATTAAACCACTTACTAAAACCGCAGATATAAAGCCCCCCGTGGTGGTTAAAACCAAGACGAGTGTCCAAGAGAATGAGTTCTCAGACCACAGTGACATGGACGGCTTCGAACCTCTACCCGAGTCAGTGTTCGAAGCTATCGAGGACTCGCAAGACAGCCAGCATTTAGAAGATAATACTACTCCCACGCCTGAGGATCAGCCACACAGTGATGATTCCAGACAATCTTCACAACCCGAAAACAATAATTTAAGTAATCCTGACGCGTGTTTGGGAAAAAATAATAAATTTAATAATTGTTCAGTAGTTATAAAACCTATCAATATAAATAACTGCGCCCAAATGAATATCGCAATTAAAAATAGTAATGTAAACAACAATCTTGCTCTGCCAGACAATAAAACTTCCCCAAAACCGACTGACGCTAGCAACAGTGATAGTCACCCGACTGATGAAAGGGGGAAGAGAAACCAGAAGACACGGAAGTGTCCCTTCTGTCCTAAAGAATGCAAAGCAACGTCCAGCTACTTCTACCACCTGAAATACGTCCACAAAGGAAGCAAGGAGCACGAATGCGAAGTGTGCGGCAGAAAGTTCAACACCAGATCCTGCTTGGCGCAGCACATGGCCACACACGCCGCACAGTACGAGTTCGAGTGCCAACAGTGTCACAAACAGTTCAAGACTAAAGCGAGCCTCTACATCCACGAGCAGACGCACAGCGGCAAGAAGTCGTGGTCGTGCAGCCAGTGCCAGGCGGCGTTCAGATGGAAGACGCACCTGCTGAGGCACACGAAGAGGCACGCGGCGGAGAAGGGGCACGTCTGCGACACGTGCGGGCGCGGGTTCAGCGTGCGGGGCGACCTGCTGCGGCATGCGCGCACGCACACCGCAGGGAACTTCACCTGTGATAAATGTGGACAGAAATTCGCTCAGCTGCGGTATTTGAAAGTGCACACTACGAAGCAGCACTCGCCCAATGTTAGGAAGGTATGCTAAGTAAAGGCTGCTACACACTAGCAGCCTGCCCGCGAGCTTCCGACGGCACATTGTGTAAACCCCGCGGAGAATCAATTCGATTGTCAAAAGGGAGACTTCATTTATGGCGGAAGAATAATACACGATGATGTGAAGAAAACAAACTCCCCAACACAGAATCAGATCGAATCACTCTAGCAAAAACAAACTCCCCAACACAGAATCAGATTGAATCACTCGAGCAAAAACTCATTCCTGTATGTTATTTTACGTACAAACAAACAAAACATAACAACAAAGTCGAATTGCTTTTGGCTTTCAGCCTTATTAATATTGTACAAAGAGTATGTAAGGATCGTAGCATCGATCGTAGGATCGTAGCGTTGTTCTGTAGTTTCTGCCCCCTCCGTTTCAAAAAGTCCTAATAGCAAAACGACCTTTAATCAAAACGATACTCTAGCTAAATGTCCTATTAACAAATGTCCTACGAGCTCCTGTTTGTAAAGTACAGCAGTGCTATCACTATCGCCTTCTATCGTCATGGCACGGCTCATTATCATTATACAGCATTTATTTCAAAGTATATATATACCATTACATATAGATACCACTGTAATTACAAAAGAAGACTGTTAATTTGTATTTAAAAAAGAGTATTTTCTTAATTTGCCGTTTTTGTAACATATTTGTTTTTTTTGTGCATACTAAAAAAACATATATATACAAACAGAAAACCGAGTGTATGTAAGTATTGTACCTATTTTCTGAACAGAATAAGGCAAAAAAATATGACCGTTTTTACTTTTTAAAGTTTATAAGGGTCATGATGGGCTCAGCAGTGAGCACCTACAGCACGCCGGACCACACATTACTAGGGTCTATGTTTTACTCGCTGTGCGTGAGCAATTCCTACCTGCCAGCCGACTTCATAAAAACAGTAGTAGTGCCTGTATTGAAGAATAAAACTGGTGACCTTACTGATAAGAGTCACTACAGGCCTAGTTCTCTTGCCACTGTAACTGCTAAAGTGTTGGACGGTTTGCTTAACGCACAGTTCAGTTATATAGATCGCTAACACTGCACGATAACCAGTTCGGGTTTCGTCCCCGGCTGTCCACTGAAAGTGCTATATTGTGTCTTAAGCATACTGTCAAATACTACACAGACCGTAAAGCACCCGTGTGTGCATGCTTCTGTGGCGGCATATATACATATCGCCACGTGCGAACGCGTCACACTGACGTCACATAAAATCCTGCATCGAGCAAGCAGAGTTGTTTACCGCGCGACGAGAATATATACAACGTCCCGACATCAACCGTCGGGCAGTAGCCCACCAGACACGACACCCGTCTGGTCGGAGGATCCTCCCTTTTCTAAGGAGAATGAGTGAACTTTACATCCTGTTCCTCATGCATCTTATACTTCCTTGATTTGTCCAAGGCTTTCGACCTTGTAGTGTATGACCTTTTGTGGAGCATAGATTTGTCGCCGGACTCAATCAGCATGATCCTATACTGGTATGCGCACCAGTCTAATAGTGTTAGGTGGGGTTTATTCCCGGTCGTCCCCGCCCCGTCGTCCCCACTGGGCACGAGTAGGAACAAAATGGGTTTATTCCCGGTCGTCCCCACTGGGCACGAGTGGAAAAAAAAAAGTTCCAGTCGTCACCGCTGGGGAGGAACGAAACTTTTTTTTTCCACTCTTGCCCAGTGGGGACGACCGGGAATAAACCATAGGTGGGCGGGGACAATGTCGGATGCGTAACAGCTCGAATGCGGAGTCAGGCAGGGTGGCTTAACGTCTAACGGGCTGATCGTGGCGCTCAGCAGCCAGCATGTCGGCTGTCACAAATGTGTCATTAATCTAAGTTATGCTGACGACATGGTGCTGAAGAACGCTTCGGTCTGCTTGAGGAAGCTGTCACGGATAAGCGAGGAATATGCTTGTGGTCAAAGTTTATTGTGTAATGTAATGAAGAGTCGGTGCAAAATGCCCGAGACCGCCAGTGTAAAATGTCTGGGAAGGATACCTCCGGTCAGACTGAATGGGGTTCCTTTGAAAAGAGTTGACCAGTTCACATACTTGGGGCATGTTTTGACTGTCTGCCTCAAAGATCACGCCGGCGCCGACATGGAACAGGAGCGGGGAGCGTAGTCTGTTAGAGCGAATACGATCGCCCGCATATTTGCGCAGTGCTCTAATGAGGTTAAGACTAGGCTCTTTGGAGCGTAGTGTACATCGCTGTACTCGTGCAGTCTGTGGGCTCGCTACTCTAATAGAAGTTACAGCGCCATCTGCGCCCAGTACAACAACACGTTCAGGGCGGTGATGGGGCTATCCCGATACTGCAGCGCTTCGGGTATGTTCACAGAGGTGCGCACCGACTGCTTTCACGCGACCATGCGCAAGCGCGCCGCGTCCTTGGTGCGCAGGGTAAGAGTTAGCCCCAACATCGTACTGGAGATGATTGCGGGGAGTCTGGACTGCCCCTTCATCCGGCATTGTTCCAGCAGACATGTTGCTGTACCAGTGTCGGAGAGAGGGTATTAATTTTATTAGATAATTTATTTATTTTGACATACCTAATTTAATTTATTTAGATTTGATTTCATTGTGATATAATTTATGTTTGGCAATGGGTGTTATTTACCTGACAGTAAATTAATTTATTATATTATATTTAAAAAATTCTTATAAGACATTTTGATGTGTCGTTTTAATTATAGGTAGGTAGTTTTGCTATTGGTTGGTAGTTTTGCTATTGGTTGGTAGTTTTGCTATTGGTTGGTAGTTTTGCTATTGGTTGGTAGTTTTGCTATTGGTTGGTAGTTTTGCTATTGGTTGGTAGTTTTGCTATTGGTTGGTAGTTTTGGTATTTGCATAAAATACTACTTTGCTACGGAGGGTACGGACAGAGGGCGTGAGTTTGTGTGTCAGTCAACATTTCTTGCAATTCTTCAGACGACTTTGCCAATAGAATGATGTCATCGGCAAATCTTAGGTTGGTTAGGTAGGTATTCACCATCAATTTTTGGGCCATGGTCGGTCCACTCAAACTGTCTAAAAACATCTTCTAGCACTGTGTGAAGAGTTTTTGTGAGTGAGGTTCCCCTTGTTGTACCCCCCTTTTCTATGTTAATGCTCTCTCCTTCCTTTTCTAATTTTACTGTTGCATTTCTGCCTGTGTATGTTTTTTTAAATTATTCATATGTGTTTTTCTAAGGCGGCCCCTACACCTGCAATTAGTTTGCGCAATGTTTATAGTGCGCACACTATAAACATATTATGATCGAATCAACCCTTGCACTCAAACGGTCCATTATTTAAAATAATGGATTGTAATAACATTGCCGATTCATAAGCTTCAATGTTTTCGGGTGAGCAAGAACAAACCTGAAATCGTGAAAAAAAATCAGCTGTTCCCTACATGTTGACGAGTTTTGCGCACATAAATGTAGGGAACGACTAATTTTCTTTTCGCGATTTCACGTTTGGTCCCATAGTAAAAGTTGTTTATAATATTGATTACAACACTGTCGTGGCAGCTCCCTAGCCAAATAAAAGGCAGCGTGTATATTTGATATGAAGACTTGTTGGGCGTTAGTTGTCTACATCGCGTCTGTCTCCCTTTATAAATAGATATGTCCACTGCATAGGTGTGGCTCCTGTTATTAGTACGTCGTTGTAAATAAACAGTGTGCTGATGAAATGACGTTTTGTGTACTATCAAGAGGTCGCTAGTTATGCTGTCTGAACCTGGGACTGTCCCTTTTTGTAATTTCAAAGCCTGCTCTACTTCCTCTTACTAGCAGCTTTGTTATCCATGTAATGGCAAGATATAAAGCTTTGCCCGACATTGTATCGACATCTCAATATGGATGGTACGCTAGTTGAGTCATCTAGTGTGGCATCGTCCGTGATTTTGACTTTTACAGATCTCTATAGAAGTTAGTGACTGTTTTGATTACACCTGGTCGCTTTGTCTTAACTTCTCCATTTTTATTTTTTTATATTTGGCAGTCTTTCTTCTCTACTAAGCGTTTTATTGTCTTCTTCACTCCCTCTGTTTGGGCGTGTTCTTCGAAAGTTTTTAGTCTATGAGACTGTCTTTTATCATCATGGTACGTATTTGTTTTGAAATTCTTGTTATTTTCTGCCATGCTCTGGATTTAAATGCCAATAAGTGTTGCCCTTTCTTCCTGTCACCTTAGCGTTGCTGCCACAGCTCTTGTTTTGGGCTGCTGACAAAGCATGTGCAAGCTATTTGTAAATAACAACCATTGTTGTATGATATCTTTTGTTGGCTGCACATTGAGTGTAGCTTAAAGAAAGATTTAAAATGTAGCTTACATTAGTCATTTTTGGTATTAACCAGCATAATATAGGTTTAAATACTCCAATATATTTATTCCATTCTACAATATAAACTTAGGTAAGTACACATAACACCCCCCCCCCCCCCCACCCCCTCGCTTCTTTTACTTTTGTATTATGTTATCATTTAGGTATACTCTCTATTACAAAAATTCTATTTATGTTCATTTCTACCTCCATGGCTCCAACCAAACTAAAATAGAGTACAACACTAAGGTTCGGCCGGTCAAACATTTCATAGCCTATAAGTATGTGTAAGCTGTACTTATAAGTTAGCTTTAGATGTCAAGATGGAATAAAAACGATAATATAATCTTGATTCCTTTATTTGTTTATCGTATCTTAGAGGTAAATATAAAACTATTTAGTACAATAACATTACACAAATCAACAACACGTTACTGAAACGTAGACAATCATGTTATTATTACGAATTTTGCAGTTAATTTCATTCAGTTTCATTCAAATTTGGGACGTGTTTTTGTAACGGTTGTAAATGGGTTTTCCATTTGAAATCACAATACATTCCATTATTGAAGTTTCGCTAACGGAATCGGAATGTATCGGAATACAAATGGAAGCCAAAACTTTCCGTAAAGGGTTAATGATTTTAATACTTGAATGATAATCTAATCCCAGATTTAAATATTAAATAATGAGTTATTTCATAGTTTGTAGACAATGTTTAAAAGCATTAGTTTGTACAAAATAGCTGAAAACTAAGTTACTATCACATAGTTAATTATAACGATAATTATCTTTCTACACATCGTCTTCAGCTCAGTCCCCCCCAACTTGGTGGGGTGACTACCAATTAGTTTCCTATAAATAAAATTTTATATATTAAAATGTCATTTGGCATAAATTATAACATGATAAACATCTGCAATACAACTGTCTGATAGTTTTGAGTAAAGACTTTCGAGCTCTCACTTCCAAATTAATCTAATATGGATTCGTTCATCACAGAAATTAACAATTTAAAATTAATATTTAGTAATAATAATATTTAATCGAACTTTACGCTTCATAAAAACAGGAAAGTCAAAACTAATTAATTCCCCTCTAGGTAATAGTTTTGTAAATCAATGACGTTTTCCTGTTCTCTTTAATGATACGAGGTTATAAACTGGAATGTCAACAGCTGAAATCAAAACTACTACATATTTTCATTTAACTTTTTGCCCTGCCACTTCCACATAACGAATTAACACGAATCTTACTCAACTAAAGGCAAGTAATATTACCCCATTTCTAATACATAACAATCAGTTCAATTTCATCAGCCTCCGACTTTAATCCTGGTTTAAATTCAGGTCAGATGAGTGCTTAACCCGGCGTCGGAATTTGAAGTTGGGAACTTGTCGATTCTACTTTTCTATAAAACTTCTTACGTTTACTGCAAATAAATTTTGAGTTTGGCGGGCTATATAAAAAATACCAGATCATCTTAAATAATGCTGAAATGAAATAGTTTGATGAATTTTCAACTTCAAATTCTCGTTTTAGAAACCGGGTATTCCTTTGATATATTGTATTACAATAACCTCCTAACTAATAAACGTTGTATAGCGTCTGTGTAAGAACACAACGCTTTGTCTTCTTCTTTCGAAAGTCAAATTACTGACGACTGAAAGAGAGAAATCTGTGTGTAACTATTTATCTGATATAATACATTTATTAGTAAGGAGGTTATATTATATTAACAATGATATTATTAGACATGATCTCGCTACAGAATTAGGACAATATTGGGGAAAACAATCTCGCATAGCTTATCTGACGCTCAAATAATTAGTTAATTTAGTTTCCCCATGACTATGGCGATTACTGGTCAAAAATTGGGAAATCGTAAAAATCGTGGTACATGGTGAGGTGCAGAAACTTGCTGATTTGTATTTCGCGCCAAGCGTCGAGACAAAACTATTTAATTAAAAAATTAGATGTTGTATTTTAAAATAAAAATTAAATTACAGTGACATCTCTACTACTTTTTTTTAACCCTTTAACCGCCAACGTCGGATTGATCCGACAAGTATTTTCGTGTCCATTTCGCCAGGGTCGTATATTTACGACCAAATACCGTAATAATTCACTGTGCCCGGCGCTGGGGGCACGACAACTGATATGAAGTTGGGCGGTTAAAAGGTTAATGACCTTTCAGATCAGCAAGTTTCCGCGCCGCAGCCTGTATGTAATAAAATTTAAAGAAGGATACTCAGATTGTACACTTCCAAGATAACAGTTTGACTTGGACAGCGCCCTTATGTCGTAGCAGCGAGGCTGGTATTCGTAGTGCAAGTGTTAGTCCCTACTGCCGTCATGATCATGCCGTCCGATCGACATACGATATACAATGCTAACATAGATGACACCTCCCTAACATATAACTTAGCCAATATCTTCTTACATACTCTTGTGATAGTGGTGTTAATGTGCGATGTCGATGGGTGGCGTGGAGCGTCCGTCCTGCGTGGTGGGCGAGCCGCTCTCGTTCACCAGCCGCTGTCGCTCGCGGTACATCGAGACCTGGATGTTCTCCAGCTGGTGGTACCGGCACACCTTGATGGTCGAGAACACTGCCAGGCCGACCCACGTCGCGAACGCTGCCCATGTACCGAACTGGTCGACGACAACGAAAACATATAATTTGTATAACAAGCCTATACATGCATAAAGCCCCATTTACACGGTGCAAGTTTATTGCCTGTGGCGTACCATAAAATTGAAGCAACAATGGGGTAAACTGAAAGCTCGTCATAGGTGGCAGCACTGTTCACCGTCTACAAGCCGCCATTGTTTTGTTTATGTTTATTTTTGTGTCGATCAGAATTTAAACGAAAACTAGATAAATATATATGCTATTTGGAGTGTAGCAATATTAAAAGACGAGCTAAGGAAAAGAGAAGCGTCTACAACAGGAAAAAAAGCAATAGTGTAGTGAAAAAGTAAATAAAATATGAACATTTGATAATTTATAGGTTATTTTATATTTGTTGAAGACTGGAGGCGTTCGACAGGAATAACCTGATCGGAGTTGAAAAGCAACTCGAGGATGATCTTCCTGACTGAAAAACTTCAGAGATATTAATTCTAACATTGATCTAATATGATAATATAAACACACACGCGCCTTTACTATAATTTACATAATATCATACCACAAGTGCCTGTAGGTAATGAAAACAGACAGTTCTCTTGGGAGCATCACTTGTATACGATTTTCCCCAAGTCTTCAGCTTTAAAAAGGGACATACTCTCGACGAATTATCGGGTTTCAATTTTTTTTTTTTTTGGAGAGCTTTCTCCCACAGTTTTTGTATTTTGCATCTTTGTCAAATACATGGGTCCCCGTATTTTTGCAGTCAATAGCTGCGCAACGGGGCATATACAAGGTGTAATTTTAAACAGTGTTAATCTCAAGGGGTCATTGTACTCGTCATTATGAATAAATTTTACAATGGGACCAAACCTGAAATCGCGAAAAAAATCAGCTTTTTTTTACATCTATGTTCGCATAACTCGTCAAAATGTACACCATCAACATGTAACACCCGATTTTTTTTCGCGATTTCGGGTTTGGTCCCATAGTAAAAGTTGTTCATAATGATGAGTAAAATGACCCCTTGAGAGGTTAACAGTGATTAAAATTACACCTTGTACTTATTAATTAATAATGCATAAAACAAGTCGCTTGTTTCCAAATAATTATGGATAGTGACAGCTAGCTGTCAAATTCTTAGACGCTGGATAGTAGCGACATCTGAAGTGAGCAAGTGGCAGTTTTTATCCCCATCGATTGGCATCGTCTAAACAACACGTACAATGTTGCACGATACGCGCAAGTTAGTTGCCGTTCTAAACTGGTATAGGTGTAAACAGCACGTACAATAAAATTGCATTCAATTCTGGCATGAAAATTTTCTATCATTCAGTTTTTAAAAAATCTTGAGAAGACGTTCAATAAAATTTATTGAAATATTTGGCAGCGCAAATACGGGCAAAGCTTGAATCAATTGTACAAGGATGTGCAACTCTGTGTTTAGACGAGGCAAAACTTGGATGCAATAATCGCCTTGCAATAATTGCCTTGGTGTAAACAGAACGTGCTTTATAGCATGCGATTATTGCTCTTGAACGTTCCAGAAACTTGCACCGTGTAAATGGGGCTTTAGTATGGTTTGTTCAAAAAGTATCTGATGAAAATGTAAACAAATTAATTAGAAAACGTACCCGTGGTTGCCAATTTGTAGTGCCGCTTACAAATTGCGTGCTTTGATTTGATTATTGATTATTTAATGAAGAAGCGCTAAGGTAGCCCGCGAAATTCAAATTTTCTTACGATTTTTGCAATTTGCAGCTCAAGTGTCTGGGTGCATATTGATGAAAGTATGATTCGCGACCGTAATAAATATGTATTTACATAATTATAATCATTATCTATTCCTAGAAATAACACTTTAAATAAATGCGTTCTTTATATACTTGTTCGTCAAACACTTTGTAATGGTAACCCACACAACTCGATACTCATACTACAGAATTCACCACACAATCCATATTATAACACAACCCTTCCCTTTTTAAAAAAAAAAAAACAAAGTTTTTGTTGGTATATCTGCGTGTGCTAGCTGACAAATAATTGAATTTAATGTTTTGCGTTTCGTAATGTAAATTACTTTACATACTATTGTATAATCATGTTCTTCTAACTGTGTGCGGGTAGTTTGTTGCGCCTCTTCTTCCCAGCGCCAGCACTAGGAAGTGGTGGAAGGCGGGCGTTTTGAGGGCTGTCTTAAGTAATTTTGACGTTCAAAAAATGCCGATTCTCTGTCTAGTTTGAATAAATAACTTTTCATTATGATTTTTGATCATGCACACGGAGGACAAAACGACCGCGCCACCGATGGATGCTTGCCGGATGGAGTTTCTCGCGGTCATACGCTGTCAAAATGTCCACCGTCACCGTAACAAGTATGTATTTACGAATATTTAACTGCGCGGGCTAGCTCAGCGCATGCCGACCATGCACCTAAAGGTACATTATCTATCCGAGCTGAGCGATATGGATTACGTTCGTACCTGTGAAGTGCCGATTTCCATGTAGAAGCCGCTAGTGGTGATGTTATCACGCTTGTCTATATTCTGCCCGGCCGCGTCTTCACAACTGGAAATAAAACTAATTTATTTACTACTATTAAACATAACATCACGCCTGTTTACCCCGAAGGGTTGGACAGAGGTGTACCTATAGTACACCCACATTTCACCAGTTATGTTTAAGTCAATTGTAACCGGGCACAAATCCAAACTCCGGGGCTGCTACTGAGAAATTCCAGATGGAAAAACCAATAACAGTTTGCCCGACCTGGGAATGAACCCCAGGACCTCATGCTCAGCCAGCAGTAGCGCTTGCGACCACTAGACCAACGAGGCAGTTTATTTATTTACTATCCTCAAGTTATACTGATAAGTGATGGACAGAGATCGGAATAGGTTGATCTACCTAAACTTGAAAGAAGTAAGTAACAGAGTGGGTAATACCTTTTTTTATTCGGACCTATTGCTAGTTGGCTCCGTAGTCTTGACTGCGTAGCCGGGCTTTGGTGGGGCCAGGTGAGCCTCTCACCGAGTTAGCAAAATTTTAAATAGCACGTCTATAAGGGCGTCCCCTAGCGGGACTCAAGCCTAGACTTAGGGCGCTATTGATTACTGAGCAAGTGGGGAATTGTAGCATTTGAGTGTTATTCTTATTTGGGACAGTATTTAAGGCTACTTGCTCCGCGCGGGCGGGCGGGGTCAAGAGACGGAGGATTGTCTTACTACGTTAGGACGCGTAGGTACTCGCCGCCGAGTACGGAACTAATACCGGCCTCTAAAGTCGTAGGTACTCGCCGCCGAGTACGGAACTAATACCTGCCTCTAAAGTCGTAGGTACTCGCCGCCGAGTACGGAACTAATACCTGCCTCTAAAGTCGTAGGTACTCGCCGCCGAGTACGGAACTAATACCTGCCTCTAAAGTCGTAGGTACTCGCCGCCGAGTACGGAACTAATACCTGCCTCTTAAGTCGTAGGTACTCGCCGCCGAGTACGGAACTAATACCTGCCTCTAAAGTCGTAGGTACTCGCCGCCGAGTACGGAACTAATACCTGCCTCTAAAGTCGTAGGTACTCGCCGCCGAGTACGGAACTAATACCTGCCTCTAAAGTCGTAGGTACTCGCCGCCGAGTACGGAACTAATACCTGCCTCTAAAGTCGTAGGTACTCGCCGCCGAGTACGGAACTAATACCTGCCTCTAAAGTCGTAGGTACTCGCCGCCGAGTACGGAACTAATACCTGCCTCTAAAGTCGTAGGTACTCGCTGCCGAGTACGGAACTAATACCTGCCTCTAAAGTCGTAGGTACTCGCCGCCGAGTACGGAACTAATACCTGCCTCTAAAGTACTCGCCGCGAGTACGGAACTAATACCTGTCTCTAAAGTACTCGCCGCCGAGTACGGAACTAATACCTGCCTCTAAAGTACTCGCCGCCGAGTACGGAACTAATACCTGTCTCTAAAGTACTCGCCGCCGAGTACGGAACTAATACTTGTCTCTAAAGTACTCGCCGCCGAGTACGGAACTAATACCTGTCTCTAAAGTACTCGCGGCCGAGTACGGAACTAATACCTGCCTCTAAAGTCCCAGTATGATAGTCATGACGTTTTCATCCCGGGGTTTAAGAAATTACAAATTATTTATCGATCTTTGAATACTTGCACGTTATTAGGGTTCCGTAAAAAAACGATTACCTATTCTGATCTCTGGTGATGAATTGATGATACATCAAAGTATTGTCATACTAGGTTTTTTTTGTTGCCCACCTGGGGAACCTCTCGACGATGTTCTGGCACCAGGTCATGAAGCCGAGGGTAACAATGATGGCGGCGGACACGGCCAGCCCGCACAGCATCATGCAGCCAACGGCCTCCAGGAAAGCAGACAGGAACGAGCTGTCCAGACCCTTGTACATGAACATCGACAGCCTGGGGGCAAAACATCAAACTTAAAGCATTTATACCATTTACAGGCACTTTAAATTGTCAACCAAAGGGTCCTATTTTATTTTATTTATTAGGTCTACCAACAATAATGTTTACATTAATTTACAAACAAAAATAAAACATGCGTTTAAACTCTACACAGTGCAACAATTACTTATTGTTTGAGATGCGGTCAAAATAGAGTGCTTTGTGTATTGTTGTCAAAGTATATGGAGATGTTAACTGTTCGTGGCCAAACACGGATGTCATGAAGAGAAATAGTGCAACGAGAGTTGCTATCAGATTAGATGCATGCATAGATGATGATAGACATGTGACGTGAAGATCAGTTTTCTGTTGTTATATCTGCGGTTGAGGATCTCCCATGCAGTCTCATAATTTTCCGAGCTGATTGATAGATGCTGAATGAGTTTCTCGGCTTCGCCTTTCACTTTGCTTTTGAGAAACTGCATTCTCTGTGCGTTGGAAAGAGACGGACTAGAATGGATGGTTTCCACAAATAAATCTTTGAACGCTGTCCAATGTTCGTAGCTACCACTATAGGTTGGAATTTCGATCTTCGGCGTCGACCTTTCTCGGTGGGTAACTGACCACATTTTGGAGTTGATGGTTGCTTTCATTTGGTTGTAAACGAGTTCTCACGTATTGTAAGACATCTCGTATTGCACGTCGGCTTCATTGGGCAAACTGTCAAGGTCCCAATAAAGTGAATCGACAGCTTTCCACCTTGACTCTAACATCTTTAAGGCATCTTCAAACTGCCAATTTTCTCTGAAGAGGTCCACGTTGATGTTTGACGTGGTTCTTTGGAACGCTTTGATATTGCTCCTTTGTTTGCGTAACATCTCGTCTGTCTTGCTGTTGCTCGCGATCTCAGCTATTTCAGGCACCTTTATTGAAAGGGGTGATTGGTGACCGCGTTCAGCTCCACCTGCACCTTGCTCTTGAATGAGTTTCGGCTCCGATGACTTCAAGGTTGATGGTGCCAGCTCGAATGTAAAGGCTGACGGCTTGAGTACGGGTGAAGTAGGTTTTTGTTCTTGAGTTAAATACTTGATAAAGAATTCCCTAGTGCTTTTGTAAAATTGTTTTGTCTGTTCATGGGAATCTTGCACAAAGTACTGATGAGAAGGATCCTCGCGCTCGCGAATCTTCTCGTGATTGTTTTGAAATTCTGCCCAATACTTGTCGAGAAGGTCTATTTTCTTCTGCACTCTGTCGGGAGTCTTACGGCTTGCTCCGTCTTTTTTGAAATTGATCAGAAGATTATGCATTGCCTCCATGACTTGATATTGAGTTTGAATAACTCCCTCCATGGTGGACTAATTAATTATAAATAGTTCGAGTCACCAAATCTGTTCCTGACGATACTGCTGATGATGATAATTTTCTGATTTCATCCGGCTCGAAGGACCAAAAAGATGTATGCGCTGCTGAATGGGTCGCACACATCTTGGTTGTTAACTTGAATGATAAGTCTGATTAACTAATGCTATATGAATGTTGTGTGAATGAGTACAGCTGATTATGAACACTGAATGTGTACTGTCGCGTTACAATACAATTTGTGCAAGGCGACGGAAAAGTGCTGATTATGCAATGCGCGCGTGCTTAAGACTCGTACAAAGTCAAAATATAAATCCAAGATGGCGGCCGCCAAAATTTTCAAATTTCTCATCATGGGCGTCGCTTTCATGATTATCGAGGGTACTAAAGTCGATGGTGAACAAACAAACAAACTTCAGCTTTATAATATTATATAAGTATAGATGAAATTTTGACCAAAATGTAAAAATAATAATAAGTATAAATTATTTGCAACATGAATGAAAATTTGATAGGTAAAAAGTGATTCACACTAGCGTTATCTATACACAGACAGACAGGGGACTCGTGTATAATAACAAAATGTAACATAGTCTTTCAGAGCTTATATTGTAAGATGCCAAATGAAGTATGTGTTATTTTAAAAATACTATTTTGATAATTTTTAGTATGTACCAAGGAATTTTGACTATTTATTGTTGCCAAAATACCCTGATAAACCAATCTATAGTAGGTCAATGGGTTTCTGTTGAATGATGAAAAGCCTCCACTTGTGTCAATATTGTTGCATGTCTAGCATACTCAGGGCAGTCAGAGCGTTGACAACCTTTCTGCTCCTAACAGGGGCAATTCCCATATTTTCTAGAATGTTTGCATTCTAATCTGTCTAAATCTGTCAAAAATACCTCTAACTTACCTACATTTTCATAAGTTTTTGACATTGATTCCTGATATGAGATTTCCACTAGATTTCAAATGTTTTTAATTATGGGAATTCACCTTTAGGTCTCTTTTAAGGAACCATACCACATCACATAATTATTAAGACAAAACCTCTCAACAGTTCAAAACCTTACTAGAATAACCTTCGGTAAAAGCAGTTAACACCTGACCTGTACTATACCTGTAGATCTGAATGCCGCATGCCAAGAACATGAGTACTCCGACCACAATGACATAATCGCAGTAGGCCCGGTATGCCCAGTGGACGGAGAGCTGACCATCCGACTCCCATTCACCATGAGAGAAAAGCAAGCAGTGACCCCTGAAACAAAATTATACTTCAAGGAAACTACAACATTTAAAAGTCTAACAATTATTTAAGAGAAGCTGGTTTGTTTGTGGATATTATTAAGAGTAACCGGTAAATGCAGCTCTTACATCACTGTACACATTCTGAGCACATAATAATAAAAACACAGGTGTTTTGCATTGTAAAATTTAGGTTTTTTATTTTCAGTGGTTTCTTAAGGGCTCCCACACCTTATTCAATTTTGATCAATTTATAAAATCTGTCAGAAATTAACGATAGAAGGATAAAGTGAAGTGCACCTTCGTCAACCACATTATTGCTTACTATCAAGTCATCATCTGCCTAGCCTTTTCCCAACTATATTGGGGTCGGCTTCCAGTCAAACCGGATGCAGCTGAATATCAGTATTTTATATGGAGCGACTGCCTATCTGACCTCCACAACCCCGTTTCTGGGTAACACGATACCCCTTGGTAAGACTGGTTATCAGACTTTCGGGCTTCTGACGACCCGTAACGACTGTCAAAGATCCACGAATGACAGCCGGGACCAACGACTTAACGTGCTTTCCGAGGCACGGAGGGGTCTTGATATGTAAAGATGGTCACCCATCCACGGACCAACCGCGGCAAGCGTAGCTTAACCCGATCGATCGACCCGTGCGACTGTTATTACTTCGCGTACCTATCGGACCAAAGTTCTCTATTTTATTCCCTTCACACAAGTCAACCTGCATTTTTTAAACCATAATGTTAATTTTTTTTACCTTTTAATGTTTTTTTTCTATTTTTATTTTAAAAACAAAATTAAACGTGTCGTAGCAGAAAAGTGAATCTCCGTCTTTTTATTTTTTTTTTTCGCTACAAAATGGCGCCCAGCCACAGGCCCCTCACTGCTTACTATCAAGTAATTAATATAATCTCATTGCTTACTATCAAGTAAATATTTTTTTTTTAATTACGTATTAGTAATTATTGTAGTCAAACGCGAGTGTAATTACTTTACTCTGTGCGTTACTCCAGCAGGAAAGTGGCCGCTAGAGTGATATGAGTGGAACGTAAGTATAATTATTGTAGTCAAACGCGAGTGTAATTACTTTACTCTGTGCGTTACTCCAGCAGGAAAGTGGCCGCTAGAGTGATATGAGTGGAACGTAAGTATAATTATTGTAGTCAAACGCGAGTGTAATTACTTTACTCTGTGCGTTACTCCAGCAGGAAAGTGGCCGCTAGAGTGATATGAATGGAACGTAAGTATAATTATTGTAGTCAAACGCGAGTGTAATTACTTTACTCTGTGCGTTACTCCAGCAGGAAAGTGGCCGCTAGAGTGATATGAGTGGAACGTAAGTATAATTATTGTAGTCAAACGCGAGTGTAATTACTTTACTCTGTGCGTTACTCCAGCAGGAAAGTGGCCGCTAGAGTGATATGAGTGGAACGTAAGTATAATTATTGTAGTCAAACGCGAGTGTAATTACTTTACTCTGTGCGTTACTCCAGCAGGAAAGTGGCCGCTAGAGTGATATGAATGGAACGTAAGTATAATTATTGTAGTCAAACGCGAGTGTAATTACTTTACTCTGTGCGTTACTCCAGCAGGAAAGTGGCCGCTAGAGTGATATGAGTGGAACGTAAGTATAATTATTGTAGTCAAACGCGAGTGTAATTACTTTACTCTGTGCGTTACTCCAGCAGGAAAGTGGCCGCTAGAGTGATATGAGTGGAACGTAAGTATAATTATTGTAGTCAAACGCGAGTGTAATTACTTTACTCTGTGCGTTACTCCAGCAGGAAAGTGGCCGCTAGAGTGATATGAATGGAACGTAAGTATAATTATTGTAGTCAAACGCGAGTGTAATTACTTTACTCTGTGCGTTACTCCAGCAGGAAAGTGGCCGCTAGAGTGATATGAGTGGAACGTAAGTATAATTATTGTAGTCAAACGCGAGTGTAATTACTTTACTCTGTGCGTTACTCCAGCAGGAAAGTGGCCGCTAGAGTGATATGAGTGGAACGTAAGTATAATTATTGTAGTCAAACGCGAGTGTAATTACTTTACTCTGTGCGTTACTCCAGCAGGAAAGTGGCCGCTAGAGTGATATGAGTGGAACGTAAGTATAATTATTGTAGTCAAACGCGAGTGTAATTACTTTACTCTGTGCGTTACTCCAGCAGGAAAGTGGCCGCTAGAGTGATATGAGTGGAACGTAAGTATAATTATTGTAGTCAAACGCGAGTGTAATTACTTTACTCTGTGCGTTACTCCAGCAGGAAAGTGGCCGCTAGAGTGATATGAGTGGAACGTAAGTATAATTATTGTAGTCAAACGCGAGTGTAATTACTTTACTCTGTGCGTTACTCCAGCAGGAAAGTGGCCGCTAGAGTGATATGAATGGAACGTAAGTATAATTATTGTAGTCAAACGCGAGTGTAATTACTTTACTCTGTGCGTTACTCCAGCAGGAAAGTGGCCGCTAGAGTGATATGAGTGGAACGTAAGTATAATTAGGTAGTGCGTAATTTGCTGTAAAAGAGCGCCACATAAAAAATTTGTGCGTTTTGTTGTTTTGGAAAAAAAACGGAAAAAACGATTCCTGCTGGAGTAACATTGTTCCAGCAAGAAAATTCTAAACGAATGATTGGAGAGACATATTGTGCATGGGCTTATATTTGTGCAAAAATGTGCACCGAAAATATAATTTGTGCATCTTCAGGTTTTCGAGATAGGTAGGTATTGCATTCCCTGCTAAGTAACATTTTGCAGAATCGTGTATCTCTAAAACCATTGTATGTGCGCTTGTAGAATAAACATACACGAGTAGCTCTTTATTTGTACGTATTTGTGACAGAATTAGATTTAAAAATATTTATAATTTTCAAATAACCGCACTTTAACCCGAAAAAATATCTCAGCGCCTAAATGAGACAATGTATAAACTGCCTGAAAATTGTATTCATACTTATACTCATTATTACCTCAACCCTTTTACCGTCCACTGCTGCACGTAGCACTCTGCTTGTCCCACTAAGTGAATTTTATTATGCGCAGTTTATTCAATGGTTAATTGCCAACAAATGTTTGAATGCAACTGTACGGACACCATCTTAGGTTGAATACGTCCAATAAAGAAGGTCATCATTATGAACGAATCCGTCACTTTTTTGTAGTCATTCGAATTTGGTCAGATAACCAGCCGTTGTTTACATGTTTTGTTTTTTGTTTATACCTACTTAATGCGAAACATTCCAAGCTGAATATTTTCACTACATATTTTCGTGGCTAAGTAATAACAGTCGCACGGGTCGATCCATCAGGTTAAGCTACGCTTGCCGGGGTTGGTTTGTGGATGGGGTGACCATCTTTACATACCAAGACTCCTCCGTGCCTCGGAAAGCACGTTAAGCCGTTGGTCCCGGCTGTCATTCGTGGATCTTTGACAGTCGTTACGGGTCGTCAGAAGCCCGAAAGTCGGACAACTAGTCTTACCAAGAAATATCATATTACCCCATTACTGGGTTGTGGAGGTCAGATAGGCAGTCGCTCCATGTAAAATACTGGTATTCAGCTGCATCCGGTTAGACTGGAAGCCGACCCCAGCATAGTTGGGAAAAGGCTAGGCAGATGATGATGATGATTTTTGACTAAATGCACCAATTTTTGGTTTACACCTACACATCTTGAGTTGAGCCGGTTTTTTGTATTTTCCCGTCAAAGTACTGTTGTTTTGACTTTTAGCAATATTATTCAATGATGCATGCATGTACACTTTTGAAACTGTTTATGATTATTATAAGCATCAAGAAGGACCGAATACAGTTTTCAGCGAGCTTATACGTTTTATTATTTACACACTGTGATATTTTTTCGGGTTTTCAGAAAAGCGCGATTACTTGAAAATTACAAATATTTTCTTAAATCTAATTTTGTCACAAATACGCACAAATAAAGAGCTACTCGTGTATGTTTATTCTACAAGCGCACATACAATGGTTTTAGAGATACACGATTCTGCAAAATGTTACTTAGCAGGAAATGCAATACCTATCTCGAAAACCTGAAGATGCACAAATTATATTTTCGGTGCACATTTTTGCACAAATATAAGCCCATGCACAATATATCTCTCCACTCATTAGTTTAGAATTTTCTTGCTGGAACAATGTTACTCCAGCAGGAATCGTTTTTTCCATTCTTTTCCAAAACAACAAAGCACACATATCTTTTATGTGGTGCACATTTAAAGCAGATTGCGCACTAATTATATGTTTATCTCATATCACTTTAGGAGCCACTTTCCTGCTGGAGTATCATACACCTAACGCGAGCCTACTGTGAGCCCTACAGTATCACCAAAATACCTAGCCTATATTATAGCAGAAATACAATGCACAAACTTAAAACCTACTAATTTGCTGTTAAAATAATAACTCACAAAGGAGGATAAAGGCACAGTTATTCTGGAATACAATGGTAATCTCAGTAGAAAATAAATATTTAAAATCTGATTATCGCCATCGTAATAATGACATAGAAACCAATTAAGATAAAATAACATTCTTGTTTCTAAGTAACAATATTTTGTCACACATAACAAATTCAGGCCAAAACAAATCTAGCTACATTACTCAGTTTAGAACTAGACCTGTTTTTTTTTTGCTAATAATTCCTTATTAACAAAAAAAAACATAGGACTAAGATAAGTTTTTTATTCTATTATGTCCATCCAGCTTACATGAATTCATCCTGATGCATGCTCATCGGCACTATGATACATAACGACAGTATCAGCCCGATCACATAGCCTGCTATTTGACTCAGAAGCAGCACGTTCGTCAGAGCCATCACGTTAGCTAATGCACTCACAGATTTTGCACAATAAGATAATTACGACTTATTCTTAGTAGCCTGAACAGTCTGAATCGAGGAAAACACAAAACAAAGCTGACATCTGACATTCGAGACCTTCGCACAAACTGAAATGACATTTTATTGACATTAAGTAGTGATGTGATCCCGACTCCGGACTCTCAAATATATGCTGCTGCATGTTGAACCGGTTGAAGTGGCGATGCCTATGTCCAACAGTGGATATATTGTTTTGGCTGAATGATGATGATAAATAGGATTTATAATTCTAACTGCATGTTGAATCGAAATCTTAGAAAATATTCCATGCAATAATTCAGCTCATTAATTGACCAAATATGCTGACGACAGTAACAAATATTATACTGAAATGAACACGCTTTTGTTTGTTTCAACACATGATGTAGTCTAGATTATTTATATTTTGTAGTTTTCTTTTTTATAAAACAAGAGATTATAATAATTATAACTTATCTATAAATGTCTGAGTTTTGGAAACCACAAATGAATAAAACTCATCTCACTTCGTAAAGAAACGTAAAAACAGAATTCTGTCACGGCTGTCGGGCTGTCAAAATAAAATGTCAAATTGGGACAGATTGGACGTTGGTGATGTGTTTCAATCAGTGGAATCAGAAATAAATCGTGTTATTTGAACAATTTACTATGTCATTGCCTTCCTATTAGACTGATAGTAAACAAAAATAATGAATTTCAACGCTTCCAGAAACGGTAAGAGTTTTAATCTATGTAAACAACATTGTCACCTGTTAGCGACATGCTCGAGCTGTATTTAACAATTGCTCATAAAGTTCTCATTACATTCAAGTGAACTGATCACATTATATCTTTCGTAATAGCTTCTACACACTAAACTCCTCAAGTGACCTAAATCTTATGCATATATTCTATATTTACCGCTGCATCACAAGCCTTGTTATAAACTGTTGCCGAGTAACAGCAGTCTCCCTAATTAGTCAATTAGCTCCAACTATGTGCACAGTTGTAGCTCTTGTAACTTACTAACTAACCGCTCAGCCTTAATCTTTCCCTGAGCCATAAAATAAAGCATTCAAAATAGTTAATAGTTATTTCACAATGTTTATTTGTAGTGGGTCAGGCGGGCGGGATTCGCAAGGCGAAGCGCGTGAGTGATGTAGCAGCGATGGGGGTGCCGTCGCCGAGCCCCGCATTCAGCCCGGCACCTCCAGCATATACACCTGGGTTCCAACCCGCAGGTCCCCCGCCTCCGTACCAAGAAGGAATCCAATTAGACACCACACAGGACTTTGGTGCACCTGCTACATCAACTGGAAGTAAGTTTGTTTGGGTACTTGACAACTGTCTTGCAAATAAACTCACAGAATTTGTTAACATTGCTTTTAATTGACAACAGTGTATATTTATGAAACAGAAGGTTCAGTCTGTAATTTGTTCCTCTGGAATGTTACAGAAGTGAAAGACTTACAGAATGTTGAAGTTAATTAAAGCCTGCAACTCCATACTTTCAGTCATTAATTTCTGCACATGTTAAGTACTTACCTAAATATTTTTGATATAGAACAAAAAAATTTGTAAACAGCATAAATAGTGTTTTAATGATAAAAATATTTTGTGTTTCAGATTTTGGTTACATGGGTGGCTACCCGCAGTCTCCAATGCCAAACCCAGCCCAACTAGGTTCAATGCTGCACCAGCCTATTGTACAGGTAACTTGCATGTTTAAATAACAGTAGAACCAAAGAAAAAAGAATACAGTTAAGTTATGACACAAAACGGGCATTTTATAAGTGAAATGGATTTGAAAATAAATGTGCTGCCAATATAGGGGTAGGAATCATAGGATTATGACTGTCCTGATAGAATAATGTTTTATTGGAGTTTGGTATTGGTCGTTTTGATAATGGTTATAAAGATTTAGGTTTTTTCGTTTTTTCTTTTGATCCTTTGAGCAATGGTCATTATGGCAACCTATTTTCAAACAGCTTATGGTATGATAATAATTAATGAAATTGTCATCATATAAGTTAAATCATTGTCTTATAATATCTAAGGTTAATTAATCATTATTTTGATATTGGTGGAAATAGTTAAAAATGCTTTTACATAAGTGTTGATTGGTTATTCAGTCAGGATACTCTCCTTCCGGAATAAATGCTCTAAAGTCTAAATGTTGGTGAAAACCGCATTAAAAGCCGTGGCGTAGGCGTAGTTTAGAAGATCAATGCGTTCACACAGACAGACACGAAAAGCGACTTCAATGTATAATATGTATACAATACTCCTTAGCCTTGTCTCGTCCACTAGTGTACTAGCCTCCCCCTCCCCCTCCCCCCGCAGGACATGGCGCTGCAGTACGGCAACCAGCTGGCGGCGCAGGGCCGCGAGGTGGTGCAGCGCGAGATCAACAAGTACGTGCCCGTGTCGCGCCTGCGGTACTACTTCGCGGTAGACACGAGATACGTGCTGAGGAAGTTGCTTCTCATCATGTTCCCTTACACGCATAAGGTCTGTACTAGATTGGTACTAGTTTATAAAGGCGAACGGCAGGCTTGTATGGGAATTTCGTACAGCTAATAAAATTTCGTGTTTTGGGATTTTTTTTTTGTTTTAACACTTTCAGTGCCCAGCACCCGGCTCCCGGGTCGAACGATAATTTGTTCGTGTGCCCACAACTCGGCTCCCGAGTCGTACATATAGATAGCTATAGATGACATGTGACCATGCCCAGCACCCGCCTGCCGGGCGCAAATCAAAACACGCTACTAGGGCTGCCAAAAATAAACTAGGTGCAAATGAATTATTAAAAAGTTGGTACTTTTGAGTAAGTTTTATAACAAGTCATTATTTACTTTAATTATGCCGCAGATATACTCAATAATAAAAATTATATTTTCGTAAAGGTTAACTTTCTACACAGGTGCCGATTCTCTTGTCACAAATGCGTCTAAACTAGACTAAAAATCACCAAAATTTAGTTTATTCCTGTCAAACGACAATTTCCCATTCGGAAATTGACTAAAGTGACACAACTTAACTATTTTAGTTTGACAACAGTAAGATGCCACTGAGATATTAATTTAGTGAAAATGGTAATTTTGCTATTCTGAATTTGACATTTTTCACCTAAAATTTAGATTTTCTAACTAAAACTGACCTACTCTGTAATAATAAATGTAATAGTGAAAATGTATATAAATAAATAAAAATGAAATGCTGTTCACTCGTAAGCTCATCACTTGAGAATGGATGGACCGATTTAACTGTTTTTAGCAACACTGCAACATTCCATGTTGCCAGCAACATGAAAAAGTTTCCGCAACTTTGTTTCCTAATTCCTACACAGCTTTAATTCCCTGCCGAATGACTGCACCTACAATAAAATAACCCAAGATAGCAAAAATTAAGTTTTCATCAAACTTCAGGAGTCACTAGTGGTACTAAACATTTGCACTTGTCTTAAGTGGCCAGTACTTACGACCCGATGCCGCGATGGTAAGTACTTACACCCTGAAACTCAAAAGCGATTTTCTCGAGCAATAACGATTGCAAGTTTGAGATAAGACCCACATAATAGCATGGCTTCAAAAGTACTATGTTCGTAACAACATGAAATTATTGCAATCAATACAGTAGGAGAAAATCATATTTAAAAGTTGCTAATTGTATACACATTAGTGCTTGTGACCAAGGGTGGATCCAGAATTTATTTCTGGGAGGGGCATAAGGGCTAGACAAGTAGGAGCGTGCCCCTAGTACTGCACTATGTCTTTGGGTTTATTTATTTATCAGTGACATACAATAACTATAAAAAAATACTTGTAATATAAGTTTAATAAAAAAATTATATCCTACTTCCTACTAATATTATAAAGGCGAAAGTTTGTGAGGATGGATGGATGGATGTTTGTTACTCTTTCACGCAAAAACTACTGAACGGATTTGGATGAAATTTGGCATATAGGATACTATTTATCCTGATATCCCCACGGGATCGGGTATGCGGGTGAAACCACGGAGCGCTGCTAGTATTTATTCATGATAATTTTCTATTACGTTTCCGGGGGGAGGGCAGGGCCCCTTGGCACCCGCCCTTGCTCGTGACTGTACTTACGACCCGATGAAGCTGATTTACCGCTACATTCCTCAAATATTTGCTAACATAAACTGTTTATTTCCAGGAGTGGATGGTGAAATACGACCAGGACTCGCCGGTGCAGCCTCGGTACGACATCAACGCGCCGGACCTCTACATACCCTCCATGGGCTACGTCACCTATGTGCTGCTATGTGGCTTCATGCTAGGTGAGTCATGGTGACCGATAGCCCGTAGAATTGCCAACCTTAAGTGGCAGTGGGCAGGGCACATCGCTCGCGGAACAGATGGCCGATGGGGCCGAAAGGTTCTGGAGTGGCGACGACGTAGCGTTGGAAGGCCTGTGCATTCATTGTGGACTGATAACCTTGTGAAGGTCGCAGGTATCAGCTGGATAGGAGAAGCACAGGAACGGTCGATGTGGCGACGCTTGGGGGAGGCCTGTGTCCAGCAGTGATCCGTGTCGTCAGCACTCATCTGGGTTATTAAACATTGGCCAAGTGCGAGTCGGACTCGCACATGAAGGGTTCGATACCACCGTACAATATTTAACACAATGATTTTACTTTCATTTTTAAAAAAACACGTTTCTTGTGTGGGGGGGGGGGGTGGGACCTTCTTTAATTTTTAACTTTATTTTATTTTTTGTTGTTATAGCGGCTATAGAAATACACTATCTGTGAAAATCAACTAGCTTTTATGGTTCATGAGATACAGCCTGCTGACAGACAGACAGACACAGCGGAGGCTTAGTAATAGGGTTACTTTTGGCACACTTTTTTTTTTTTGTGGATGGGAAATCATCAAATGACTTCTCCCGCTCTGGGCGGAGCGGGAGGGCGTGTCAGACTTTTACTGACTAAAACCCACCCGTGTTCCTTCTGTTGCCTGTGCCGGGGCCACGGTAACTCTTTCGAACATCCCGCAAACTTTTGGCACACTTGGAGTTCGGAACCCTAAAAATCTGTATTTCACAAGAATAAGGAGTGGAACTCTCTACCTGCGTCTGTGTTTCCGAATGCATACAACCCCGATCTCTTCAAAGTGAGAGTGAACAGGCTTCTTCTGGGTAAGCTCGCTCCATCGTCGACTTTGTCTCTGTCATCTCTGACCTAGACTAGAGTCAAGAGCAAACCTATCTTAAATATAAAAAAAAATTAAAAAAAGAATATGCCTGTAGTTGTTTATTATTAATTAATATCGTTATTTTACTAAAATTGTTATCACCACAGGAAATATGTATCACGCCTCGGTTATTGATAGATAAAGTCAAAGTTCACAATACAATCTAGTTTATTATTTAAGTGCAGTAAGTTATGTGGGTGGGAAGCGGTAGCTCAGTATTCAGGGTAATAGCATGGTACGCTAGAGTTCGCAGGGTTCGAGACCTGCTCGTGGCGTAGTATTGAAATCTCTTGCAAATAAACGGAAAGAAAAAACAAGCAAAAATATAGCTATTACATCATTAGGCAGGCCTGTTGGTCTAGTGGTTAGTGACCCTGACTGCAAAGCCGGAGGTCGTGGGTTCGATTCCCACCCAGGACAAACTTTGTGTGATGAGCATATTGTTTGTTCTGTGTCTGGGTGTAATTTATCTATAATATGTATGTATTTATAAATTATATAAGTATGTATATCAGTTGTCTGGTTACCATAACACAAGCTCTGCTTAGCTTGGGATCAGACGGCCGTGTGTAAGTTGTCAAAAAAAAAAAAAAAAAAACATCTAATAGAAATGGTGTATGAAGTGAGTGACTTCGGTAACTAAATATGTCATACATCTCATTATCTTCATACGTAAGATGTTTGGTGCCTACTACATTATTGTAACGAATTTTTTGCATGTGTTACATTGCGCGCTACGGCAAACAGCGATATTTATCTTTATATACTTTATTGTACACCAGAGGGGCAATTCTCGTAATTTTAAGAACATTCACAGTCTGATCTCAGTCTCAATATGTCAAAAATACCTATAATTGCTCTACATTTTTGACATTTGATTGTCGCTGAGATGAGATTGCGACTAGATTTTGAACGTTTTTAGTTACGAGAATTGGGCTTCAGATCATACATTACTTATAGATATTATGTGATTGGGCGCCGCCGTGAGGCACGCATTCTCGCTTTACACTTATCATTCATTCTTCCAGGTCTCCAACACCGCTTCTCCCCCGAACAGATAGGCATGCAGGCCTCTTCAGCCCTCGCCTACATCATCTTCGAGATGATAATGTACCTGGTGACGCTGTACGTGACCAACACCAGCACTCATCTGAAGACCCTGGACCTGCTGGCCTACTCGGGCTATAAGTACATCATCATGATTGGCAGCCTCTTAGCCGGCCTGATGCTGGGCAAGACGGGGTACTACTGCAGTCTTGTTTATACAAGCTGCGCGTTGTCTTATTTTTTGGTAAGTTTTTTTTTTACTGTCTAGCATGAGCATAACATCTTGCCTCTTCTCCCGTACGATTAGGCAGAGGTTTAGTACAACTACATTATGTCTGTTTAGTTCCCATGTATTAGGAGTAAGCCTGTTGCCGTTAGTCGGGCTAAAATCCGGACTGCTACTGAAAATTTCCTAACATGGAGATCGAACATAGACCGCCACCCTCGATCAGCAGAATTGCCACCGCCAAACCAACGAGGCAGTCATTGCATCAGGGGCGTAGCCTTCATACAACCCGATTCCTATCGGCTTCCGTTTGGAACAACCACTCTTCTTATAAATAAATAAAAACATTTATTTCAGAATCAAGTTCCATAATTTGTTAGTACCAGTATAAAATGCCTTATATCTAGTGTTAGTAAATAAACTAATCTAACGGGTAATTATATAATTTTAAACTAAGTACAGCCGCTAGAGACTTTCCCATCCCAATCTACTTCACTACATGGAGTCGTATCCAGCGTCCTAGAATCGGAGAGTCCCAGCGGTCTGCCAACGTCCTCAGGATAGTGTTGGGGCTGGCGCGAAACCGATATAATAATGATGCGCATCTCTTGCGCAAGACCGTTGAAAAACTGTCAACATTTGCGTCGGCAAACATACCGGATGCGCTACAAAAACGCGGCAGCCCCAACAACACCCGGAGAGCGTTGGAAGCGTTTAATGCCTATTATTGCCAAATAATATGGTACACCTGTGTGTGTAAACTGTGTATCACATCATAATTAAATCAATCAATCAATCTTCATAATGATATAATTATGTTTAATACCAGTTTAATCAAATAGATTAAAGAAACCTATAGATTTTGTCTGAGTTTATGAGAACTGAAGAATTTTTCTTCGGCTTCCCTCTAATGATATAATTGTAGCTGCGCTACCGCATTGCATTGTGGTTTATTTAAGGCTAAAAGATTGTCGAGATATACAGATTTTCCGGTCTATTAAACAAACAGCTAATAATCTAGTTTCAATAAAAAAAAAATAAGATAGATTTTGATAAATCATTTATTTATTGCAACCACAAAAAATAACAACATACAAATAAACAAAAAAAAAATTACCGAGGCTAAATCTACTTTGACATAATTATTAACTATTTGCATCAATCTTTTCCAGGTAAAAACCCTCCGACTGCAGCTCCTATCGGGCTCGCACGCACCAGAGCAGCCGCAAGCCGCGTACGGCTACACTCCAGGCTACTCGCCCAACCCGTATGCGGAGAACTGGGACAAGCCGTCCGCAGGCGGCACCAAGCGAAGAGTGTACTTCCTCCTCTTCGTGGCCGTGACCCAGCCGCTGCTGTCGTGCTGGCTCACCTACCACCTGGTGCCGAGTGCGCCCGCGTAGCAGCGACCTCTAGCGGGCACCTAGATACTTAGCCAACGGCGCGGGATCTCACTGTTCTTTGTAAATAGTTGAATGAATTTTAATGTTTATTGCATTTTATTCAGAGCGCCTTCGGACTGTACAAGTATTGAGTATCCTGTGGGCACAAATAAATTATTATTCTTTTGATTTGAAGCCTGTCTTGTCCTACAATGAGGCTAAATCTATTGACAATATATTTTTCGTCCAGTTTCCAGTGCCACCTTATACTTTACAACAAATCATGTCTCATACTCTTTTGATTTAATTTAGATTAAGATTATTAACCAATCACGGGACAGTTGGACCCCTCTGCTGTGTAAGTAATGCTGACACATCGTGTCACAATCGTAACGCGTTTACTTCCAATGGACTCGACTCGGGAACGAACCTGTGGCCCCACGTGTCAGCATCTAGTCTGAAACAAATTGTAAGAGTTGTGTATATACGAATATTATATTGATTTTATAACTGCTTCACTTTCAAGTTCGGCTTGTAACGCTTTCTACCGCTCTACTATAACAAAAGGTTTCGTAGCGTTAAAGATGTAAAAACGATGTAAAATTAATGTATTTTACGAAGCATCTACAAAGTACAGCTAGTTTACGTTTTAAAGGAACCAACATCCAAACATACTCAAAATTGAACCTATTTTGAATGAAGATGAAGTTTAAAATCGCATAAAAAATTATGCAAATTATGTTAAAATAAAAATGATTCTGATTTCTTTTGTAATAAGAATCATATTAGGAATCTCCAGATAATATATTTACGAGGGGTAGAAAATGTTATAGCAAATCAAGAAGTCTTCAACCTTCGATTTGACGGAATCCATTACATACAAATTGACCAGTATAGCTCGATGACTATGGTGAAGCTGCTTGTACAATAAAATGTTAAATCTTTTTTTTATTTTCCTGTTCCACCGTACCTACCTCAAGATATACTGGTCAAGCGTAGCATACCCTCCGCTTTCTCCAGGGTGTAACAAGATACCTAACATGACTGTACAGCCGGCCGTAAATATCACATCGAGCATTAAAAGACTGCCTCGTTGGTCTAGTGGTCGCAAGCGCAGTGCAGGGTTCGATTCCCGGGTCGGGCAAAACGTTGTTGGGTTCTTCCATCTGGAATTTCTCAGTAGCAGCCCGGAGTAGTCTGGATCTGCGCCCGGTTGATGGCAATATGCTCGCTGTTATAAGGGACTAAAACATAACTGGCGAAATGTGGGTGTACTGTAGGTACACCTCTGTCCAACTCTTCGAGGAATACAGGCGTGATGTTATCTTATGTGTTAAAAAAAAATTGACTTTATCTCATGTCGTCTCTGCCACTCATACCGATGTGACAGTCTCTTTCTAATGCCCGATGTGTCATTTACATCCGGATACTGTATACCGGGGTGTTTTGTTAATAAATAAGAGACGTAGCTGCCTGCTTACTTAGAAACTTATATATGGTGTTATTAATATAACGCACAACCTCTTTAACCTAGAAGAGTTAAAGGTTGTGAATTACTCCGGCGACTATACCGTTGTACGCCAACTGTCAAATCGTAGTCGCGCCTGCCGTACAACGGCAGCTTGGTGTGTGCAGGTATAGTGAACACAAAAGACAGGCCTAACAATAAAACACGCCATTCTAGTAACATTTTAAACGAAAAAATGGCAGCCGACATGCACTTCCGGATTTTGCAAAAATAAAATGGCGGAAAATCGCATATGTTGCGATTTTATGTTCTTTTAATTTATTGTTTAATCATCAATCATAAAAATAGAACTGATTGTAATATGGAGATAATTTAATTAAGGTTTTACTAAAACCAATAAATATTACTGAACAAAGGAGATTTTAAAAAAAGCTGCTTCGCGACCGTTGCCGTCAACTGTTTTTGTACTTGGTGTCATGTGGTATTTTTTAAATCTTTCTGAACGTTTAAGTGTTTACATAATTATGGTTAGGTACACCAATCGCTAGCAACATAACTCTCAACATAAACCACTTTGACATGTTTACGAAAAGTACAGAGCGTTGAGTGAGGCGGGTTGGCGCCGCGAAATTTTATGACGTGTTTCAATTCGTTATTTGGACATATTTTTAAATGGTTTTAAGTTATATTATTAATTTATCTTATTGATATGTTAATAAACTTCATACAAAAAATATTTTATAATGTAAAAATATGCAGAATTTTTATGGCTTGAATGAAAAAAATGGGTGAAAGTAACAAAACTTTTAGTTTAAAACATGCTCGTTTTGTTGTGAACCTACTCACACGAAAGTCGTACAACGAATAGAAAATATCGTACAGGTAACGAAAGAGTTTTATACGGGTTTCATAGTAAATAAAATAGCGAGAAATCGGGGTTTAAACGCAAGTGGTCGAAAAGGGGCGAGTCAGTGTCAAGGCCGTCGCCAGACTTGCCACTTTTGACGTTTGATAGCTCGTCAGTTGAACGGCTAAGGGGTCATTGTACTCATTATGAACAACTTTTACTATGGACCAAACATCAAATCGCGAAAAAAAAACAGCTGTTCCCTACATTTATGTTCGCATAACTCGTCAAAATGTAGGGAACAGCACATTTTTTTATCGCGATTTCAGGTTTGGTGCCATAGTAAAAGCTGTTCATAAAGATGAGTACATTGCCCTAAGAGGTTTTGCGTTATGTCAATAACAGAGAGATATAAGAGATAAAGAGAGGATCAAGATATTTATTTGTATTGAAGTATCAATATTACATTTATTAATTTAGAGTTACGGCCATAGAGCACGGAGACGCCTCGGCGGGCGCTGCTGCAGGCGGCATTGTCTACACCTTCCATACAAAGCAAGCGTGCTACCGTAGCTCGCACGACGAACTATGACGTGTACAAACTGCCGGCGCTGAAGTGCGGCGCGACACAAGTTGTGCGCTCAACGCACTTTCGGTGCCACGAATTTTAAAGGACTGCCGGCTCTACACGCTGCCGGCGCGGCGTGGCACTCCGTGCTAAGCTAGCAGCAGATGCGTGAAGCCAGATATTAGATTCATGCATATTTTTAAAATATGTCGTACAAACTAAAGATCGCATAGGTAGGTACACCCGCGAACCTTACCTATCGTCCAGTTTTCGAATTTCGCCCTTATTCCTTTAGTAATAAGGTTGAAAAGTGGTCGACCGGGAACGTTCGCCTACGTACATAGTCAATTCAAACAATTTTATAAAAAAAAAATAGAGCTATTGTCACCTAAGTAAGCAGCAAGCTACATTAAATACTTACAAATACACTTAGATACATACCTAACACCCGGTTACTCTCCTAAGATACTTTATGAAAGTGCTTATGAATGATTAATACAGTTTGTGAGTTTAAACGACGGACATACTCAAAGGAGTGTGGAACTTATGAAATATGGGACCAACCCTGAAATATGGAACAAAAAATAGCTGTTCCCTTCGCGATCAAAATTGTATGGGACAGCAGAGATTTTTTTTTCTTATTTCAGGGTTGGTCCTATAGTAACAATTGCTCATTTTCATGAGTACTACACTCCCATAGAGTATGTCCCTCGTTTAATCTAACACCCTGCATTATGTCCTTACATATTACATTTCCGTACAGTAGGTGACCGAGAACTGTTCCTTACAGCTGAGCTGTATGCGTGCACTGAGCGTGTATTTTGTACTAATTCAATGCAATATTAAAGGCTAATTTTATATTGAACGTGCTTTTATTTTTGTACCTTCAGGGCCATTCGTATTATTTACGTATTATTCATAATATTTTATCTATATTTCCATTCAGAAACTGAGATGATTATCAAAGTTTCAGAACAACAAATTCAATATCATACATCTGAGACTCCCTCCTCGTATGTGACGTCATATAGCCTATAACCCGCGGAACAGCATGACGTTTGTAAAGATACCTCGTTTGTTAAAATACGACGAGTAGTTTAGGAGTTATGAGCGAACAGATGAACATACATAGCCTGTTAAAATCATAACCCTCCTTTGGAAAGAAAGAAAATACATTTATTTAGAACAGACTAAAAGGCACACAACTTATTATACAACATATAAAACAAAACTGGCTTTGCCGCAGTCGGGTAATAAATGTACCAACGGAAGAGAAGAGGAGCTCCTTGTGAAATTGTTTCTGTAGAAAGTACTAAAGGAGTACCGAAAGTATTAAAATACGAGTCCTACCGTCTACCGCCAAGTAACATTCGGTGTTCACATTGAATTAATCAACACATGGGCGTTCTGTGTGACTTTTTTTTTGATGGGATATCATCTAATGACTTCTCCCGCTTTGGGCGGAGCGGGAGGGCGTGTCAGACTTTTGCTGACCTGCCTGTTCCGGGGCCACGGTAACTCTTTCGAACATTCCGCAATCCTGGCTGGCATCGGTCCTAGCGGACCCCTTCAATGGTACTGACATCACTGAGGCGCGCGTGGAACACAACGCCCCGTCGACTCGGGCTTGGTCCTTACCGGACGGCGAGCTACCCATTGCTCGCCGTCAGCAAACCCGGTACTCTGTGACATGAGACCTTAAGGTTGTGTCTAGGTGAGTAGGTGCTTATAATGCAGACACGTAGACATTAAACATTAGTACACGTCCTCTGATGGACGTATTAGGCGAAGTTAACAGGCACGTAACTAACAGCAGGTGGGCTGGACATTCATTCTCAAAATACTCCTCCACCTTTTTTGGCAGTATGGACAGACGTGCCTACCTAAATATTGTAAATGCATTACCAACGTTCCTCAAACAAAAACGCCAGCATGACAGCATCAGTATATAATATTATTTGCCAATCGCACACTCATACAAGTACCCAAGTGTACCTATCTAATTAGCAAGTAGTTACTACATTTATTAGAAAAAGCAGCTTTAAGGCGGGTATCACACCTCCGCCGCAAAACCATAGCAGCGAAACCGCAGTGGTTCAATTCAACTGACTCGCATGATGTTTCGCTTCTTGAGTCGCGATTCAAGAAGTGGAACATAATGCGGTTTCGCGGCGAGGTGTGATACCCGCCTAAGAGTTCCAGTTCAGTGATCAAAATAACACTTAATTTGTATTTTTTTATTCATAAAATACGTTAATGGTTGGTGGTACAGTGGTTACAAGCGCACCGACCAAGCGAGACGGCCAGGGTTCAATTCTTGAATCGAAATGTCTTTGCTAAGTCTCTTTACATCGCCTAATTAAAGTGAAACCGGTAGCACAGTGGGTATATTTGATAACAAATACATAACTCGCTCGCTACGTGCGCTGGTGGGTGAGCACAATGAGGTCGCGCATCACATGCGTTAATTGTGAAACGGTTTGCGATCATTAACAACCTTAATAATATGTTGGGCGCACACTTGCGATTTATACGACAAAATAAGTTATGAAAAGAAAGATTTGAAAATTCAAATATTCACATTCTGTGCCTGAAAATGGTCACAAGGAGTTAAGGATGACCGCTGGCCCATGGCGTGGCCAAGCCAGATATCTACATATTTACGCCACAGGTCGAAACATATATGTAACTAGCTGTGCCCCGCGACTTCGTTCGCGTGGATGTCGTAAGATACACAATATACCAAATAATAGCCACATTTTAAAAAAACTCCGTCGCGTCGTCCCCCGACCCGCCCGCGCAAGGGATTAAACTATAATACTTAAGTTGTTCAGTAGCGTATTTAAAAGTGCTTTAACAAGCATGTAGTACAATAGAATAGCCTTACAACGGGAAATATAATCCCAAAGGAGATACAAAGGCGTTTCATAGAGATATTTTACGGGAATTTGATGTAAAGCAGAGTTATCAATATGTAGGTACCTTTTTTAACGGTGTGGTGATTTCGTAGTTAAAAGTGTTTGAATGGAGTTATTAACTTCTTTTAAGACGCTTTAGCTTGTATATTGTATATTTCTCAAGCCTGAAGCTGTTAAATAGAACTTATAACAGCCTTTGAAACGTTATATCTACCTACAGCAAAAAAAATCCGTCTGTATGGTCACTATAACGGCTAAAGTAGGACGAGAGTTGTTTTACTTATTTAATTGCTGCATTGTGACTCCATTTTGAAAGATTATCGTGAGTTCATCATGGATAACGAAAATGCGTGAAAATTAAAAGAAAGATATGGTAGCGTGAGGAGAAAAATTGCATAGAATTTCTTCTAAACCTAAATAAAGATATAATTGGATTTAAAAAAGTGACTGACGATATAAAAAGAGCGTGTACACTGACTGGTGGCTTGTAATTTGACGTACCCATTCCTTACAGGACGTGATAGTATGACCCATTTGCAACCATTATTATTTATAAAGCCTAGGCGAAAATTCATGGGATTCGAGAAAACCCATTTTTTTTTGTATGATATTTTTGAAAATTTCCCAGAATTCGTCACTAAATTTAGTGTTTCTCTAAACTCTCTTTAATGGCCTTCATTGCTTTCCACTGGGTCCCTAATACTTTAACAAACCTTTCGATGTAACAAATGTTTTAAAACATCAAACAGTTAAAAGAAGAAGTTTATTAACTATTTTCAAAAATTATTTAAGAACATGAACTTTGACAACAGTTATGTCAATGGCATTAAGTGTACAAATTACGGCAAAGACGTCTTCATTTAGTCAACTATCTAACGAGGTACAAAAGTAAAAATAAATATTTAGAGGTTCCGATGGGACGGTCGGGCAAGACGGGCCCCTTAAGGTAGATCAATTAAAATCCATTTAAATGAAAATATATTTTTAGAACAAAAGAAACATTCTTGAACACAAGCTTTTTGGCTATCATAATCAACATAAGTAATGAAACAAATTATCAACATTTTTTAACATCAACAATTTTTTTTTAAACTCGTTTTGCCCTTAGGGGGTTGGTAAAACGGGTATCCTTGGCGGGCAAAACGAGTACAATATCTAGCTTACATTCTAATCAAAACAGAGATCACATAAGTAGGATCCATGCCCACTATAGGAAGAGCATGAGTCATGAGCGCACTCTTGACATTATGGGTGTCTTACAAATTCCGCGCGAACGAAGTCGCGGGGCACAGTTAGTATTTACTATTAACTGGTATTCGCACTAGTATGGAACATGCATAAAAGGACTTACCTGTTGTGTATTTGTTATTTTCAATCTGATTATCCATCACCTTCTAATGGGTACTGGTCGCTGTTACAAAATATACCACGTGTAACAGGAGGATTGAAATTCCTTTAAACCAAGTAAAGAGAATCATGTTCTTTGCCCGTATACAAAAAATCAATCAAATCCAATGATTACTTTAGCCACAGGAAATTATTTTTCATTTTCTTATTTTTCAACATGATGTAGATCTGAGTCCGTAAACATTGCCGCCGCCGCGTCCCGCATCCCGCACCATACTGTTGGTCAGTGACTTTACGTAGATAAAGCATGTTTATTTTTTATGCAGTTGATTCTACTATTTATTTTGTTTGAAAACTGCAATTTTTTAATTTTCCTTTCACTACTAATCTTCCTGTTTTAAAATATTTCAATGGATTAGTACTGTGCTCGTCTTAATTTAATGGCGTACATCCAGAAACACGTTGTATAAGTTTTGTTAATTTCCTCAAATTATTGCTACTGTATACCTACATATATTAATACAGAGCCGTAAACTCTAACTCAGAGATACTCGACGCGTCTAAATAGGATGCGAGCGCTATAGCCGTGCTACAACAACTTATTGCAGATACTAAGGCGCAAATACTGCTCGCGTAACACCCACAGTAGAGACATTGTAGAACCGATACCCGTATAAATTGTGTCAATTACAGGGGTACAGCGGCGCTGTAGCTGCTTGTACAACTACTGTAGGACTTGTTTTATGGAGCCAATGCCGTTATTAAGAACTTCTAACCAGCCAGTGTACGGCTTGTTATAGATCTTGTGTGCTACTTGGGAAGTAACATATTATAATATACTTAGTCTGGCCATAAATACTGTTACAATTAAAAATAAACAAAATATTACATTTGAATTTGGAATCTGTCATTTTTACATGATTGTTCATTGAGTTTTTTTATTTTGGCGCCAATACATTGTACAATATTTTGCGATATTAAAATGGAGTAGTATTATGAAGAGAACCGAATCGCTGTGATTGCGTTACACAAAGTAGGTATGGAGCCAAATGCAATTTTTAAAACTCTCCATACGATTGGTATTAGTAAAATGTTTATGTACCGGGCTATTAATAGGTACAATGAGACCTCCTCTGTTTGTGACAGAAAAAGATCTGGCAATCCACGTAGTGTTCGTACGAAAAAGGTGATCAAAGCAGTAAGGGAAAGAATTCGAAGAAATCCTGTCCGAAAGCAAAATATTTTATCTCGGGAGATGAAGATAGCACCTATAACCAAGTCGCGTTTTGAATGGCTCTTTTGATGATGATGATGTCTTATAGGCTGCAAGTTTGCAGCCTATAAGAGACGTACTGGTCATTTCTTAACTGATAATTTAAAAAAGAATAGGATGGTAAAATCGAAACAACTACTGAAGCGGTACGCAAAGGGAGGTCACAGAAAAATTTTGTTTACGGATGAGAATTTTTTTACAATTGAGCAACATTTTAACAAACAAAATGACCGTATTTATGCTCAAAGCTCTAAGGAAACTTCCCAATTAGTCGAGAGAGTGCAACGTGGGCACTATCCGACTTCAGTGATGGTTTGGTGGGGTATTAGCTATGAAGGAGTGACTGAGCCATACTTTTGTGAAAAAGGTATCAAAACATCGGCACAAGTGTATCAAGATACCATTCTTGAGAAGGTAGTGAAGCCCCTTAACAACACCATGTTCAATAACCAAGAATGGTCCTTCCAGCAAGACTCGGCGCCGGGTCATAAAGCTCGGTCTACGCAGTCTTGGTTGGAAACGAACGTTTCGGACTTCGTCAGAGCTGAAGACTGGCCGTAGTCTAGTCCCGATCTTAATCCGCTGGATTATGATTTATGGTCAGTTTTAGAGAGTACGGCTTGCTCTAAACGCCATGATAATTTGGAGTCCCTAAAACAATCCGTACGATTGGCAGTGAAGAATTTTCCCATGAAAAGAGTGCGTGCTTCTATTGATAACTGGCCTCAACGTTTAAAGGACTGTATTGCAGCCAATGGAGACCACTTCGAATAAGCTTTTTATATTTTAAATTGTTTTATATTTATGTATTAAACTAACACACTGTAAAGGTAATAAATGTTATTTGCAATAGAATTTTTTTTTTCTTTGTTTCAGTTATTTATGGCAAGACTAGGTAAATCATTTGATTGCGACTGCCTCGTTGGTCTAGTGGTTGCAAGCGCTACTGCTGAGCATGAGGTCCTGGGTTCAATTCCCAGGCCGGGCAAAGTGTTATTGGGTTTTTCTATCTGGAATTTCTCAGTAGCAGCTTGGAGTCTGGATTTGTGCCCGGTAGATGGAAATAGGCTCGCTCCCTATTACATGGGACTCTAAAAACATAACTGGCGAAATGTGGGTGTACTATAGGTACACCTCTGCCTAACCCTTCGGGGAAACAATATTCCTGAAGTTATGTTATATATCATATGTAAAGTCATTCAATGATATCGTGTCATCAAGATTTGGCAAAATAATCCCCAGAACACAACCATTAACCGAAATTGGTTTGATTGCGATAATTTGGCAACTCGGCCCACGGCATGGTTCGTGACTCGTTCGAACTCGGCTGACACGCACCACGCTGCGTGCCCTCTCCAGACGGACACGAAGGCGTGGCGGCTGCCGGCAATCACTATGAGGTTACCATGTAGATCAGGGATGGGCAACCTTTGGAGAGTTGCAGGCCAAACCTTAGAATATTGAAATCACGGGCTATAGGTACATGACATAACAGGTAATAGATAATTGTATAAAAAATATATTGTTAAATGCTTTCAGATGGCTGTACAATTCGTCCACCAATTTATTAGCCGTACCACCGCAATCTTATACGAAAAAAATGCGCAAAACAAGCAGTGTAGGTACATACTATCATCTATGACGAAAGACTGAAAGTATCAGTTTTGTCGCGTTAGGTTTGAATCTACCTAGAAGAATGCTAGTCTTGCTTTCTTGTTGACATGAACTGAGAATTAATATTCTTTTTCACACGTGACTTGAAAATATTTCGCGGGCCGGATCAAGTGCCGGATCGGGCCGCATCCGGCCCGCGGGCTGGTCGTTTCCCATATGATGTAGATAATGGCTTATCGAATGCTCACACAATAAAGTCAATATTGAGGTTCTATTGCTTTAGCAACATTTTTGTTTATTCACCTGAATTGTGACTGTCAGTTACACTAGGCGGCACCTAAATGAGTGCCTAGTGTTAGTGAAAACGGCCATTAGTGTAGGTAGCTTAACATGTATCCTAGCGATACTTACGTGAAATTACATACCTTACCTACGGAAGTACGGACACTGTGAAGAATTAAGAAAAGTCGTGGTGATCTTCTTCAGCTTCAGTGGGATAGAAACAGACTGATAATATTTATTAACCGACTTCAAAAAAAGGAGGAGGTTATCAATTCGGTTATATGTTTTTTTTTAAATGTTTGTTACCTCAGTACTCCGTCATTTATAAACCGTTTTGAAATTTTTTATTTTTTTATTTGTAAGGACATACTTCCAGATTGGTCACATTTTTATCAAAATCCAGTTCTAATGATAGAATCCATGAGGAATTGAGAGAACTCCTCAAATATTATAGGCATATAATATGCATGTAGGTACATAGCGATTTTGATATTTTCATCAACAAGTCAAGTATTTGCATTCAGAAAGTACCTATCATTTGGTGAAGTGGAACTGACGAAGAAGACCACAGATGGCTACGGGAACTCCTCAATTATAAGTATTTCACGGGTGGCGATAAGATATCTCGATTAAGATAATTAAGCGACTATGACGAAGCAAATTTAAATAAATGGTTCTAATGTAATTGGTACCATTGAACTGATCTGATGATGAAGCCGGAAGGATGGCACCGGAATTCCGTAATAAGAACAATGTAAGTATCCTAGCCGTGTTTGGGCTAAATTGGAATTTTCATGAAATGCACTCTGGCTATAAATGATTTTTAACCGACTTTGAAAAAGGAGGAGGTTCTCACTCAGTTTGTCGGAATCTTTTTTTTTGTGTGTTCCCCGATTACTCGAAGACCGATTTGAAAAATTATTTTCTTGTTTGTAAGAGTATACTTTCCAGGTAGTCACATTGTCATCAGGTCAGGATCTGATGGTGAAATCCTGGAGAAATATAGAGAACTCTTCAAATATTATAGGCACACCTATAGCGATTTGGGTATATTTTTTATAGTAGGTAACTTGTGCTTTTTCTCTCGGAAAGCACCATTTGGTAAAGTGGAACTGATGACGAAGACCACAGATGGTAAGATGGCCACTGGAACAACTCAATAATAAGTATTTCATGGATTGCGATTCGATTACTTTAAAATGATTGCTAAGCAATATAAGCTCGTCACAATGCATATGGTGAAGTGGAGCTGATGGTGAAGTACCAGGAGAACTCCTCAACAATTAACGTCCCAGCATCGGTAAAAGCAATTTTTTGTAAAAAGTTACGAACAGTTGTCATTAGGCTATTGTAACTTAGATAAATTCCAAATCAACCCACTCAAAAGTGAAAAATAATAAAACTTTTTTGCAAAAAAAAAAAAACAACCAACTTGCAAAAAAAAAACAATAGGTACAAAGTTAAAAATAACTAATTTCGGAAGTCGGTGACAAAAACCTAAAATACAGATCCAAAGACACCGACTTCCGAAATTAAAGTTAAGTATTTTTCACTTTATAGTGTTTTTTCTGCAAATCGGTTGTTTTTTTTTTTTTGTAAAAAAAGTTGTTTTTTCAAAGTCGTTATCGTGAGGCGAACTTATTTAACGCATGATTAAGGTAGTTAGGTAGGTATACATGTGTGTACATACAGTGGTGCTATTCTGTAAAGATCACACCGTGAAAATTTAGGTAAAGTGAGCGTGATGTGAACTGTCCCACCTTACTAGGGACTTACCATCACCTTACTTGTCGCTACGGGATTGAGCTCACTTCAAACTCACTTCACCTAAGTACTCACGCACGGTGTGATGTTTACAGATCGGCAGGTATTGTTTGTTCATTTATAAAATAACTTCGATCGCATGGCTAACCGCTCTAAATTCTAATTGCTATATTACAGCCATTTACAAATGTATGATAACTTTGTTTTCGTGCTTGATAATGAACTTTCTCTTTTGTCGAAGTCAAAAATATTCGTATAATGTAGACAAGTACAAAAGAATAGTCTACAGAGTACTATCGAGTTGTGTCTATCATCAAAATAATCACGTCTACAAAATCCTTCTAAGTCACTAGACATTTAATTTCAAATCCTACGACGACGGAGGTTAAAAAGTTGATCTAATTGGGTAGGTAAGTATCTACACATACCTACATACATATACTCACGCCTATTTCCCATGAGGATGGGCAGAAACTACAGTAAGCCGCCGCCGCGCCGCGCCGTAGGTTTCTGTATTTCAGTAACATGAATATCGCTTGAATTTTTGCCTAATCTGTAGATAACAAAGCTTAAGGGTGAAATATCAAGGGAGATACTTAGATACTATATACTCCCATCTTCATGAAGTTATTTTTTTCTACATTACTAACCAAACATTAGAACTTATTTACTTTCCTGTTAAAACAGAGAAACAATTAACTTTAGTTCATGATTTTAGATAAAAGATGGCGCTAGGTTTACCCGCAATGCGCTACCTAGGAGCTATGCGGCAAAAACTGATATAAGACTAGGGACTTTCGAACTCAAAATAAAATATCATCAAGTTGACTTTAGAAGCTTGACAATAAATTCACGTTTTACGATAAAAGTAATAATAACTACAAAAATATAAAGTTTTTGGCGTAATTTCCGCGTATCCACAGACGTTATAAGGACAAATTTTCAAAAAAGGTTTCATTTTGTAGGTTAATCCAGCTTTTGAAAGTTTCCCATTCCTTTAATTGACCCAAAATTCTCTTGATCCAGTTGCAGAAATGAGACAGAAATACTTACCTTGGTCCTTGACCTAGTTTTGAGCTATTTTACTTGCTCCATAAAAGGCGCCACATTTGAATTGTTACGAGAAGTTAAAAGGTAAAAACTAATGCAAATAAAAAGATAATGTAATTATTTCCCCTTGAACTATAAACTATTATCGGTTATCTTAGTGCAAATCATTGAAATACCGAAACACCTCAATTAACACCTCGACACTTAATTGCTCAGTTCCTAATGAGCAATAAAGTGTCGAGCTTTAAAATAAAGTACCTTACAAAAATTTTTGTAACGCATTAGAAAGGAAACAAGAAAGGAACCGTTATTGTATTAAACTTGCATTTCGATTAATTTTTTCCTTTTGAAAGCCGCGCACCTCTTTCGTCTTCTAACAGTGATGAAGTTCATAACGAATGCTGATTGGTTCCTGAACGACCTTGGCGCATTATGTATGTATAGCGTTGTGCAGCTTAGATAAATAAATTTATCGATAAAAAAGGTAAATTAAAAAAATCAAAAACCCGTCTGCGTAAAAAGTGAACTTTAAAAAAGATGGAAATAAGATAACCTATTTTTCGAAACAATCTCATGCAGTCGGAGCCAATAGGTCTTCATTGTTAAATTTAAGAAGATGCTTCCGACTGCATGAGATTGTTAGGAGACAAAATAGGTCATCTTTTTACCATCTTTTTTAAAGTTCACTTTTTACGCAGACGGGTTTTTAATTTTTTAAATTTACAATTTTAATCCCACACTTTTTAGTTAGGATCGTTTTTCTCTCACTTTATTAAGTAACGCCTTAGGTAACGGTCGTAAATAGAATACCCACTTATAATCGGGTGATAACGGCCTCTTACTCCCTCACTCCAAAAATTCAGGATTGTTTTTATCATTTCTTATTCCAAATTACAATTAAACATATAATTTGTAATCACCTTTTAAACCCCTTTATTTTGATACCTCACTATATCTAGTGAGGTATCTCTCAAACCTATCGGTTTGAGAGTTTTTTTAAACATACATTTTTGCACCAAAAATCCGCCATTTTGTTTTTTTTTTATAACCTTAATAATATAACCAGTGACACCCGCGCAATAAAGACGAATCTAACGACATATCATTCATCAAAATCGGTTCAGACGTTTAGTAGTTACGAGGGAACATAGGGACGGACATACATACTTACAGGTCAAGCACATAACCCTCCTTTTTGGCTTCGCCGCATTCGGGTAAAAATGACACGCCTTGCGATCTATACGCACAATGAAATTAACAGAGATATAAACACGATAGTGAGGTACAGTACGTCACAACTTAGATGTAGCATCGGCAAAATTCATAAAACCGATCACCATCTGAACTGAGTGCACCTTCAAAATCACCAATCTTTTTTACTACTTTAGGCGAAAATTATCTTTACGCAAACGCAATAACTTGTAAAGTCATATAACCAAATACATTCGTAAAATTTAAACGAATGAATGCAAATTTTCTTTATGCTACATCTAAGTTGTGTCGTACTGTAAGTCTGTTTTGTTTAGTAACGTCATTTACAATAATGAAAGCTCTTTCATAAAATTTTACTGTTACAGTTTTTTGAAAAAGTGGTTTTGAAAAATGTGCTATCTAATCAAATGAGTCCAACTTCTATAAAATATATCAAATATACAGGACAGTTTTGCATTAATATTTATGCCATAAAAGTATTTTTACATAATTATTAGCTTCGATAAATACCTGCTCCAGCACTAACACAATCAGCTGGTTACTGTCATAATACAGTGCGGCCAACATAACGGCGTGATATCCGCGGCTAGCTTCACGTTGGCCGTGCGCCTCAAACAGCCGCAGTATCGACAAACGTTCACAAAACGTTTAGACGTAACAACCATAGTTTCACTTCTCTTCTTATTTCATTAACTACACCATTCAAAACTTCAATTTTCCTTCGTTTCTAGTTGTATAAGTGTTAAGTGTTACCATTATTATGTTTAAATAATGCATAGTGCCGCATAATCGTACATATTTTGAAGCAATTACGTAATGGGAATTATGCTAGACAAGTTTAAAGTTTTGCCCTGAAATTCAACATGGCCGCTGACACAGGGATGGATACTTGCCCCAGTCCGGAAATCACGGACTCGAGGAAACGGCCGCTCGACGGCGACTCGGAGAATGGAGACGTAAAGAGATCACACTTCAGCTCGGGTGAGTAGCGCATTATTTACCTGCACACTATACATAGATAAGTAGTTAGATGTCTGTACTTCATTGCGTACTTGGCAAGGCGGGCATAACATTGACACAGCAAACTTGTGGTCGATTCAGCCGCACGCAGCTGGACTCCAACTAGATTCTTATCAGTACACATTGTTGTTATCATTTTGACCTATTTTTCTGTGATTGTGAGGTCATAATGTATCGAATTAATTTATACTTTAAAAAAGTATAGTGAGATAAAATGTACTGTGTAGTTAATGCCACTTGATTGCTGTAATATAATGAGTATAATTTCGTTGATAAGTTGAAGAACTAAAGGCACAAATTATCTGAGTAATTTCGCCGTACGTTTGATAAGACAGGGGGACGGCCGGGCCGGCCGCCTCATGTGTAGTATGAATTTATGCAATGTTAAAAGATAGTCGTTGTTTTTTAGTGCAAGACTTGGTGACCGCGTTGCCTCTGGCCAACGGCCATGGCAATATAACGTCTCATTTCGGTGAGTCGACAGTCAACGCATATGTTCCCTCATCGGCTTTGTGGTTGTTGCGGCGCGCATGCCTCACGCGCGCACTCTCTCGCGCTCATCACCTCTGCTGATGTCCACCGCCTTCATGAACACAATCACTTCACATCACCTATAATAGATTTCCTAACCATTCATATAAGAATCTTATTAATCACCAATCAAACCAACCAATTGATCTATTAAGTAGCTACTCTCACTAGATTGTTAATAGACAGTTATAAAGGCCACAACAATTTGATCAGACCTTGATTGTTAAAGTAGACCCTAGAGGCCATATTAACAACTGTAGTTACAATGTTGTGCAATGCATGTCATTGCCTAATCAACTAATAAAGTGTTAATATTTTTTGCATAGAGAGAGATGCAAAAAATATTTAATATTATTAAATCATGCTTGTAATATTGTACAAAATCATCAATATTAGGGATAAAAATTGTGGTCAAACATCTGTGTATTTAAATAAAATAATCTAAGCTTCTCAATTTTCTTAGATATTGGCTTCTCATCAATTGATTGCTCCTAACTATGGATTATAAAGTAATAATGTGTGCTAAATAGTACAACTCATCAGCAGAGTGTGAGCGGGCAGCGTAGGTGCAAGTGTTTATCGTTAAATGGTCCATCGTGCACAGTATACATTGCCTCGTTGTCGTGAGCCATGTTGTACTTAGCCTCACACCAATCCACCCATGGCTTAGTCTTTGCATTGTTGGTGTGAACATCCACTTCAATATACAGAATTTCTACCATTTATTATTTTGGTGTATTCTTCTCATTCTACTTCTTTGACACAAAGTGTTTATTTTTTGGCTTTGATTTTTATTGGCTTAAATGAAAACTAACAATTGGAATAATTAACATTATTTATTTTGCATTATCAGATCATTAAAAATTGATATATACCACAAGTAATATAGATTTGCACTGTATCACCATCATTAAAAAAATCTAATTAGCTTAAGTTTATGTTTATGAGTACACTTGCTATCTGGAACAGCAAGGCTGTACATTGTTTATCTCAGACTTGATCACTGCAGTAAATGTGATCTACTGCTACCTTGAGCATCTGTAATCTATTAGATGATAGAATTTCGTTGCGTTCATTATTATAAGCATATCAATGTTTTTTATTATTTAGGAACTGTGTTCTGCTGGCATGCAGAATAGCATCAGAGATGAAATGCCGAAGAAATATCCCTCTCTCGTTATCGCGAGGTATTCTATCTTTTAGGGAGATTTTCAGAACATTCCACGGACACTGAGGGATGCAAAACATTCCGCTTTTCCATTCCGCTGTACTAGTTGAAAAGGTGTTTGTAGGAAGGGGTGACATTTGTGCCCTTGTTCCTTAATTACGAGCGGCGTTATTGCCCCGGTCAGCAAGCCCGGCCCATTGTGCTACCCGACGAGTATCCAAGAGCGGTTTAGCCCGTTAATTATAGGACAGATTACATTGAAAATCTTCCCGACTTGACGCAATATGGAAACTACGATAGCATCATTGATTTAAAATATATAAGTCAATGGATAGCATCCACTTACTGATAAAAATATCTGTCGTGTTGTTAACCACACTACTTTCTAAGATAGTATATTCTTTATAAAATACCACGATAAAACAGGCGTCAATATTGGCTTCATATTTGTGGGAAAATACATATTATGGAACTTTCCCCAAATTTTTGCCAAATTAGTTCTGGCCACCGCATCAGTAACTTTCGATAGCCAGTCTATTCGGCCTTCGTTACACACTAGATTTTACAAAGGAAATCGTTATGAACTATCCAAAGAATTATTATTATGAATTTTATAGAACGTAAATTAAAAGCAATAAGTTTAGTAACTACGTGAAGGTCTTGCTTACACCAGATTGATGACAGGCAAGGTCATTACCGGCACTGACTGCACATTCTGCCTCGCTGTGTGATTCTAGGTTCAATGGCTTTGCGTTAGAGTCTATTGTCTATTGTGGGGCGCTTGATTGGCCTGAAGGTTGGCAGCACTTTGTCAAGTGTTGTCTCTTGGGTTGCGTGTCAAATGTTTACGTAGTGTAACTTGTTGGTTTAGATAGTGTGGACTGGTTACTTGAACTAACTGCTTTGGTAGGACGATGTTGTGGTTTCATACACTCCATTTGATTGGTTCAGCAGAGTGATAGAGAAGGTTTGGTTACGTACAGACTGTATGAACACTATTTTTTTCTCCTTTACCTTTCACCTCTTTTAGTTTTTATAACACAAGTTGTATGTGCAGTGCAAAATGCCATTTGCCTGATAAATTCGTTTTATTTAAGTAAACAATGAACTAAAATTCGTGCGCAGTCCAATCCGTCCACAAGCACCTTCAATTAGGACGCTTTTAATGTGCGGTAATGATACTCCATTAATTAATTTTATGAAATTAATGCGCTCGCTACAACGCGAACGCACATAATTAACGCACTTCCCGCGGTCGGAACGTGCGTCGTCAGCGGCCGAGGTAACCACACATACTAAATGTCAAGGGAATTGTAACCTTTTTAGTTGCACAATTAATCACTACACGGTTAGATAGCGGTAGACGTAATGATTCCACATGAAAATTTAATTATTTATTAGGCGTGCGTAAAATAAATAAAATAACATTCGGAGCCGCCCAGAATAAATAACGATTAGACAGGCGTATTTAATATCTGTCCAAATGTTGTCAGAAATTGTTTACATATTTTTTCAATCGTACATGACGAAACCATTGGTGTGATTTCCCGAAACATTAATAATTTAATTATACGGTTGGTTATTCAGTATAACTCTATATATCTATCTTTCTGCCCCTGTCCCGTGTTACGTGGGGGCGGCGCAACACGTTTTCTCTTTCCATTCTCCCTGTCAACCGTCACGCTAACATTCATACCCTTATCTTTCATATCATTCCTCAAAAACTTGTATCCTTCACTAATTTCCCTCGCTTTCGTTCCTTTCCGTTTTGTTTCTTGCAGACACACCACATTTATTCGTCTTCTTTTGAATAGGTATATCCGGTAATTCTCTGACTCTTCCTGTCATCGTCCCAACATTCCAACTTGCATACCTCGATCTCATTTCCCGGACTCGCTTCTTACGTTGCCCCCGCCCGGGGTGGTGCAACAACCCTTATCCACTTTCCGAAGGAGCCGGGTGCTGCCCCTGCGTGTCGCCTGTGGGGTACGCTCTAGCCCTATCGCATATCATATCAGTATAAATCTACATTCCAGAAATTTTACACGTCAGCTCTCCGCCTATAAGGACCACGAACCGTTTTGCACTACGTGAGCTGTCCAAATCGGATTCCGTACCCAAGGGACACCCTAATATTTGACCCAGATCCAAGCAGTCCTTAAAAATATTTAGTATTTCCACAGGGTGAAAAGTATAAGTAAATGAAAACGTTAATTAACTGAAGTTTTGTGTTGGCGGTTTTCCCTTGGCCCTTCAAATACCCTTGAGTTTTCTTATTAAAAACCTACGTTAAGTTTTTGCGACCCTCTCGTTAAATTTGTACAAATACACAGAAACGCTAAATTGTGCTTTATCAGTTTGGCTTGCGTGTTTGTTATTTATCTCCTCGCAAAAATTAACGATGTCGTGATGCTTTTAAACTTCCAACTTTGACTAAAGTATACTTTATAAGTTTTTATTCTTCATGTTATCGCGCTTTTTATGATACCAACCCTAACTTTATAAAGGACGTCAATGGCGCACCCATCCACCAATCATCTATTTTGTAGTCCAAAAAGTTACATTTAAATCTAAACTCACAAACCATTCGTATTTCCGGATTATGAACATTGACATCCGGATGGGGTCCGGCAGGGTAAAACCGCACGATTCCTAATTTCGAACGGTTGAGGCTAAAGTCAGGTTCCGGAAACCGAAACCCGATCGCATTTCTTAGATCCAGGATACACCTAACAACTGGAAGATCTCGGATGTTCAGCGTACCTTTCAACCGAGAGGGTTTGTTGATAACAAAGCAGCGTCAGCACAACCTAACTGCCAATTAACATTAAACCGGGCGTTTAACGACGTATGATAAACACTTTAGCCCGTAGCATAAGTTCGTAACTACGTGTAAACAGGCCGCTGTAGAGGTATTGTGTCGAAATAAATATTTACTTTGGCTCGCAGTTTGTACGCTGGGCCTTCAGGGAATATCTCGGGGGAGTCGTGGGCGAGGCCCTTAGAAAAGAAAGGTTTATTGTTTGTATGCTGCCTTCAGATGCTGAATTGTTACCAAGCTTTTGGTCTTTGAAAGAGTATTTAATGGGCGTAGACCTAAATTGGTGAATAGCTTTCGAGAAAAAGGTTTACTCTTCCGATTTCAGCAGCCAGACACCAAATTGTAACTCCACACTCCTTGAGCCACCACCCTAATTAAATAGTTGTAATAATATTTGTGTTTGCACAGGTTTCTCCTCGCATTCAGCATCATTCGCATCTTTCCGATGGCAGCGGAGATACCGCCAGCTATACATTAGTATTTGTAAGCCACTATGTACTTAGAATGTTTTGCGCAAAAGATCTGTGGCCTGAGGCTCCGAGCTCGTCTCCAACCCAATCAATTCTTGTTGAATAAAGGAATATCAGCTAGTTATTCTCCTGTCCATGTTTCTTCGTATTTTGTTTATATTGACATGTACCGAATTGTCATTTCTTGTCCAATTATGGACAATGTGGTTTCTAAACCACGCCTCGGGAGGAATTTAGACTAGGGAATTTTCTCAAATGATGGCATTTGGCTTTCTTTCGTTGTTTGACAATACTGCCGAATAAACAATTTCAGAGTGTTACTCTTTCATCCAACAAATTCAATAAATCCGAAACCGTTTACGATGTGTTTGCCAGATTCTCCTAAAGTACGAAATATCCTATGTATTTCTATTTCGGAGTGAATTTAATAATTTATTCACGTAGTAAATGTCTTGCTCTGAGCTGGATAAAGGAATAGTTTCGCTAAACAAATACAGCATGTATTCTCAAAGGATTGCGCCCGGGGATCACAAAAAGACCGCGTCAGGGATACGTTCAAAACAAAAGCGTCCTTAGTATCTTATTTTTATTAAAAATAACTTAGTTAACGCTCGTGTCGCTTTATGAGTTTCAACATACTACGTAGCTATTTAATTAATTTTATAAAACAAAGGAAAATTTACCGGAGAAAATCTCAAATAATTTGGAAAACTATTTGAATTACTCAACGCATCAGTAAAATAACCTTGCCTAACAAGTGCTTGTATCTAAAAACTAAATTACGTAACGCTACATACTCGCTTCCTAAACATAGAGTTACATTACTTATCAATACGTTCCAGACTGTGATAGCGAGCTCTCATATTATTCTACAATTTGCCGATAATGCTTGCTGATAACACTATCTTATCAGAAACCAAGTATATCTTTAAGACCTGTAAATTGACAAGTAATTACAGTCGCCTAGTTTGAAGTGCGTTCTTAAAGGTTAATTTATTTTTAAATCGGTCCTTCCGCTCATGTCCAGTCCGTCTCGTTGGTCAGAAAATCGCAAGCGCCTCAAGACCTTGGTCCCATAAGAATTTTTCTGTTAAGAAAATTGCCGTTGTAACTGCCCCTGTAAGAAAGTGTCGCCCCTTTATCATGACGCAATGAGAATAGCACTGTGTTCTAACGTATCCTCGAAGGACATCGGCGAACGCCCGGTTCGCTTTTAAAATCCACCTACCTTTTAGATAAGGTGCAATTTTGTGCGTGTCTGAATCTGAATACTTATTATATTTTAAAATGGTCCTTTGCTACGCAAAAGGTTTCAAATCGATCTCGACCGGCTGTTTAGCATTCTGAGCATCGGTTGTTGTTAGTATTCATGCTATTAAAGCTGAGAGCAGGTATACTTCGACGGATTTGTGTTTTGTGTCTAGAAACTTCGAATTTGAAGCAAAATATTGTTGTTCTGGGGCTCTGAATTTTGTGGGGCTATTCGTCGGTTGGATTTGGTTTAGCTGTCGGATAAACTAAACGGGTTAGCTATTAACTAAACTAATATTCTACGTAGGAAAGTATTTGTGGATTGTTGATACTGTATAAAATAAATCTCAATTTTGAGCTCGAATTCGAGCACTGGAGCGATAGTTTTCAGTCGTCGTATAAAAGCTAGTTGTATATAAACTAGTAAAAATACATTCAACAATTACATTCCGTAGTACAAATACACATCTAATAAAGCAATAATCGTAACATTCAGTTTGTTTATCATAACAACGTTTTATCTCTACCCACTCAACGAAATCGAAATTCAACCGAGTGTTAATGTTTTTAGAACTCACTTTTCGACGTAAGAATGAATCTAGTTTTTATTTTATCGGGAGCGTTTATCAGTGGTAATCGATGCACATTACCAATGGAATTGTCACAATAACCATGCGCAGGCGCAATCGCGAACTGAATGACAATAAGCGACCATTTTGATTTGTTCCCATTAGTTGTGAGTACTGATTTATTGCAATTGAAACAGTCGTGTACTTACGTGATTTGAATTGACTCTGTGTTCATATTGCAATTTTGTTGTCATAATTACGGCACGCCAATCGCTACACACGTTTTTAGAAAAACGACACTTCCCTATGATTTCCAGCCTAAGTCAATCAAATTACAAGAGGCTTTCGAGTTAACGATAGTTAATGTTGATTACTTGATGTGTATGGCTATCACTAAAGTCATAAAATTAACTACTTTGTAATCTTTCATGTAAGCTGTTAAAGGCTAATAATTGGAGGCAGATTTTACAGTCTCTACCACAAGAGCTTAATTGAAAAAATACAATACAAAGCCTGACTACGTGAATAGAAAAACGAATGTAAAAACTTTGTCAACTCATGAAGCCAGTCATACCATTGAAACAGTTTCCACGGAGCATTCGGAAACAAAAAGTAACAAATTACCCCCACGCGTCCTGAACTCAATAAATTGTGACTCTCATTGACCTATTAATACAATCAACAGAAATAGCACACGGCAGCTGGCAAAGTGTTACGTGTAGTTGATGGACAGGTCTTCGAGAACCACGACATTGAATGGTCGCAGGTCACCATGGTGTTTCAAGCAAGGTTTCTTCTCCGAAAGAAATATATAGTGAACTATGAACGTGTTTGGCACTCTCTAGAAACCACTTTCAGTCACGTCCGACCATCTGATGCTACCATCACAGTTTTGCTAAAACACCTAATGTCATTTCAGATCTGTACGACGGTTAAAGAGTTAATATTATAGTGATACGCTCAGCTGCGCAGCGGTTACTCATTCCAATGTCATCGGTCCAAAGGTGTTCGTGCGGCAACACAACATATACGGTAATATTCTACCGGCTTCGGCATGACATTGTAACGAGTTTCTCATCTCGAATCTCCGGCTCCCACGTGTAGACCCTTGTAACGTTTTGAAGTGTTGGAAATATTCTTCAAACTACCCCAGATCGAGTTCATCATGTCAATCGGACATCTTTATTTTGTACACAAATTCGAACGGGTGCCGCGATTGGGCTCGGCACCTGACACAATGCTTGTAAATAGGGTTACGGTGGTCATAAACATTTAGCGCGACGATATTTCGTGACGATTTGGTCCCCATGGCCAAGAATTTATACTCCGTCCTTTCCGGTGGGCGTCGTGTGCGGAGACTGGGGGCTTATGTCCAGCAAGATCTAACAGTGATTATAATACAGCAAATAAGCGAAAATCCAATGTATCTTTGAAATTTAAAGTGAGAGAAAATGCTCTGCTTAGCCATGTAAAGACTGTCTTATCATCAGTGATAGGAATAGGTAGTGCTAATTTGCCTAAACTTCGAGGAAGGAAGTAACATGGAGTAGATAATACCTCCTCTAAAATCTCGGAATAATTTTAATAATATTTTTACTTTATTTATAGATAGATAGAATACTCTTAACTACACTTCTGGACACATCTATTGGCCCACCTTGTATTTTCAGTTTCGTTTGGTTTTAGCTAAAATTTTATATTAGGTCGAGCAAAAAGTTTTTATGCAGTTTTGAACCTGGCACATTCACAATTTCATTCAATAGTCTTTTTTTGAATTTCGAACACAGAATTTAAAGAAACAAAAGACAATTTGGAGCCTGTTTGTTGATATCAAACAATCGAATACTAAGAAAACTTGGTTTTATTGGTTTACTTGGATTTAATTCTTGAAAAAGTGATTGATATCTTTGGTTTTGCAACAAACATTACTTATTCTTAACATTAAGGTGAGGTTCTATCAATAATCTATGGATACTTCACCTGAAGTCGCCGCCCAAGCTGTGGCACTTATTCAGGCCGGACACAGTCAAAGAAACGTGAGTGCTCAACTTAATTTAAGTCGATCTGCGGTCCGAAATGTTTATCGGAGGTACCTAGAGACTGGCGGCTTTGTTCGTCGCCAAGGAAGGCCACGATCTCGGGTCACAACTGAAAGGCAGGATCGATTCATCGTGACGACCAGCTTGAGAAATCGTCACCTTACCTCCATTGAGATACAAAACCAACTTCGCGACTTCCACGGAGTATCTGTGAGCGCTCGAACTGTTCGGAGAAGGTTAAAAGAACGCGATATGGTACCACACAAGCCAGCTAATGGGCCCAAACTAACGCGAGCCCACCGAACAGCGCGCCTTCATTTCGCACGCAGTCATTTAAATTGGACACAGCAAGATTGGAGCCGTGTACTCTTTTCTGATGAGTCTAAAATTGTGTTACATGGCAATGATGGAAGGAAGAAGGTCTACCGACGTAAGGGAGAGCGTTTCGCACAATGCTGCTTTGAAGAGAGGGTTGCTTATGGCGGTGGCTCATGGACTGTCTGGGGCGGTATATCCGCGAGCGGCAAAACTCAACTTGAGGTTGTTACAGGACCACGGCTGCCAACATTAAATGCTGAAAGGTACATTCGTGAGTGCTTAGAACCTCACGTGATACCATACGCGGACTATGTGGGCCCAAATTTCCTTTTTATGCATGATAATGCAAGAGCCCATGCGGCCGGCATCGTCAGGGAATATCTTCGGGATGTGAACATCACAGTTATGGACTGGCCAGCCAGAAGCCCAGACATGAACTCCATTGAGCACATGTGGGACGAGCTAAAAAGACGTGTTAGGGCTCGTCAGCCAGTTGCCCAGACGATGCAGGAGTTGAAAACTGCCATAGAAGAGGAATGGGAGATGATCCCTCAAAATTTCATAGAGCGGTTGATAAACTCTATGCCTAATCGTATGAGAGCTGTGGTAGATGCCCATGGAGGCAACACGCGTTATTAAATTAAACCTTTATTTGATAAAACATGTTTTTTATTCAAAAATCAATTGCCTTTAACAAGGCGCATATCCGACTTGTTAGGCGTAGCTCCATGTCGTATGGTATTCTGAATTCAAATTTAAAACAATACGATCGAAAAAGATGGTAAAATGTATCAGGTTTAAAACTGCATCAACAGTTTTTGTTCAATCTAGCAATCATATTTCGGTAGGGGCCATCGAAACCTAAACTCTAAGGTGGGCCAATAGATGTGTCCAGAAGTGTATATACAACATAAAAATTACATATATAAATGTGTGTGTGTGTAACCCTAAAAAATGTTATGATTTTTTAAATCCCGGGATTTAAACGTCATTAAAATTATTCCGGGATTTTAGAGGAGGTATTATCCACTCTATGTTACTTCCTTCCTCGAAGTTTAGGCAAATTAGCACTACCTATTCCTATCACTGCTCATCATCACTGATGAAGGATCTCTAGCTTTCTAATATTATTCGTACGACACAAAAATCTCTTCCTGAATACAAAATTATATGCCAAATAGCTTCGTTTATAAACTCTGCGCACGTTTCCAGTACCTGCCAGTATACAGTAGTTCTGATGATCTGTCATGTAGTATAAAAGTTGCACGGGACTTGTAATCGACCGTAACTTGTGGACTAGTGTCTGGCAACTTTTCGATTTCGATATTTGGAGAGCGCACGTTCTTTTCCTTATGAGAGCAATATTACGACTGAGGCTTCTTTGTCTTTCTTGTATTTGGCTCCCTTAGAACTATGTAAGTATGTATGTAATGTCGCATACATACATACATAAACTCACGCCTTCTTCCCATGGGGTATTCAGAAACTACAAAACGCCACCTGCTACGATCCTTACATACTCATTTTGCCTCACAAGGAGTACTCGCAACCGGCGTGTGTGTATGATGACCAGTCATACACACACGCCGGTTGCGAGTACTACGCACCTGACCTTTCTGAAGAACATCACCAATACGGTCACTATATGTCTTCCTAGGGCGTCCCCTCCCGGCGATTCCACTCACATCTGCCGTGTAAACCTTTTGTTAGTCGCCTTTCATTTATCCCCTCAACATGACCAATACATCAGCAAAATGTCGCATCAGTCATAAAGTTAGTTCATAATTATGATTTCATTGACTAGTTATGGTTTCACAAAGGATCAATACTTGGACCTCTGCTACCTAAAAATAATTTAGAGATTCGTGATTAATTACTACGAACGTTTTGAAAGCAGCTTTTGGCAATCTTGCTATTATAAAATCAAAATATTTTATTTCACATAAACCTACATGGGCGCTTATGAAACGTCCGAAGCCAGGTGCACGGTTCCAATTGGTAATTTCCTATGGAGAAGAGCCGACAAGAAACTCCACGGTTACTATTTTAAAAACAATTGGCTTTTACAATGTTTTCAAATGGCCGTGTTTATAGGTATGGGAAGACAGTGTAGGCCTATAATCGCCCCACCTCCATGAAATTCACGAGTAGTGGTGGTGGTCTCGGCCAGGGATACGTGTCTCAAATCTGTAGACATGTATACTTCTCAGATCGCCAATCATCTTGTCGAACGCCTGGTGACACATGTATTTGCATTACACCCACGTTTATCCTTAACGACATCTATATCTATACTAATAAGCTGCAGAGTTTGTTTTAACTACCAGTCGAATTCTTTTTGCATTTGATAGCCCAATTCTTGAGGAAGGTTTTAAGCTATTTAACATCACGCTACGACACTTAGGCGCCGAGCATAAAGAAAAAAGTTAGAAAGAACGCTACGCGAAAACAAAGTAATAGCGCGGGCGGGCGCTGCGATGCGAAGGGGTGGGACGGGGGAACAAGATATTTCACGCGGACGAAGTCGCGGGCAGAAGCAAGTAACTAATAAAGATAGGCAGTGCCGCGTTGACCCAAGAGCAAGACAGTAACCTATTTGATATACTTTATCTTATCAACCGCCACCGTAGTTGCGCTCACTGGCCAAAAATACGTCTTTATTTGTTTTGCGATATGTTCGCTTACTTCCTATTAATTGCTGATGAATAAATGCTTGTGTACTTAACGATTTTGGTCCTAATACTCGTATGAGGAAAGAAAGACCAGTTACTACGCCAAAGGAAAGAATTAGGGTCCATGAGGAAAAGCTTTTTAATTTACCTCATGGTGCTTCGAAACCTGATATCGTATTCGTAATAAAATAGAAATGATGTTTAAATCAAATAAAAGAAATGCTGAAAAAAAAATTGGTTCCATCTATCTGTTACTTAATAATTGTCTGTTTTATTCATATAATTGTTTGATCTTTAGTTACATAGATTCCGCGAATATTCCAAAATAAATACTTTTTCTCTTAGAAGCAAAGAAAATAATATTTTGATGATGGAAAATGTACAGCAATAAAACACTCGTTCTCCACTTAAAACAAGTCTCGGAAACTAGTACACAATCACTAGCACGATGTAATTTTATCGAACCAATAAGTGTTTGTTAGAGCCGTTTGGATGCGCAGGCGCGCTAGGCACTTTCGTTTTTATCCAAGTATACGTACGTACACGCTTACGCAACTCTTACACTATGACTTAGAGGCCTACATTCTTTTTTGGCAGACTTTCACTGAGAGACGGTGTAAAGTTTCTAATTGAAGAGTTAAAACGGCGGACTGAAATCAGATGCTCCGTCGTTTTTGTTTCACGTCCAGAACTCCTCAGGGGCACTTCAGTCTTGCCTTTCTCATGATAGAATAGAATAGAATAGATTATTTGTAAATAAATCTTACTTTTGCCAGATGTTTGTCGCAGCTTTGGCCAGATCCGCCCTTTGTAGATAACTGGGACATAGTGACATACGTACTTACGTAAAGCAAACAAATAAAAAGCAAAGAGTCGTTTTGCACGCTTGGGTTGTTTCGAGGATCATCGAACGACTGAAATCGTTGGATCATCCTCGCGATGTAAGTACATTATTTGTGTTTGCTTTGATCTTGCTGATCAAACTGTAGGCGGATAACATTCATCATAGGCCGTAATGTCTCTATGGCGCTTTAATTTGAATCAATATCGTGCATAGTCCAATTATGTTGGCAGTCTGCAACTCCCTCCACGGCCGCAATGGCCTTGCGTATCAATAATTGAACGGTTCGTGCCCGTGCAGCACACATCGATTGCACGCCATTGTGTCGCGTGCGAGCCACGCTTTATGTTGTGAAATCCTGAACAGCTATCACGGAAAGTGCATTAAGTCGCCCGTGTCACGAAACTGTACTGATTCCGATCAGCTATGTGACTCAGATTCGGGCCAAAGATTTGGGACATGAACAACTCTATGCGGATGGTTCAAGACGAAGTTACGTCACGGAAATCGATGAAGATGCCTCCACTGCCCGGTACTGGCACCTCTCCATGTTTTCCGCAGTTTTGACAGCCTAGTTCAGCTTCCGACCAAATCTACCCAGGAAAGTTTACCCCAATGTCCCCAATTCACCCCATTGCGCACATGCTACGTAGTTTGCAAAAAGGTTGAAGCTCGCTCAGCAAATATTTCTTTGTAGATATCGTTCATACTATATTTTAAGTTCAAACAACTTCAGATATTATAACAAAAATACATTCACGCGTGATATACAGAGTTTTATCTATTTTTACATAATCATGAGCGACCTCAATACTAAACTATATTATATTATTTGTGGACAAATTCGTTCTACGCTACAATTAGAATGAGAATTGGGACGTGAATTGCAATTTATTACGATTGTATTAGAATATCTTTACTACAGACGGTACAAAGAATATTTCAGATTTTGCGTCTAATGTCCATGTCGAAATGACGTGAAATATGGCTGAATAAAAAGGTTCTAAACAAGTTAGTGGTTTTAAAGTGATGGAACAAAAGGCGCGTCCAGGGCTGTTGGCGCTATTGTGCCGACGGTGTACTTGTGTACCGAGTTTGAGCTCACTTTGTTGAAGTTCTACAGTTTCGGAATATACATTGCTGAAAATGTTGTTTGTGCCGAGAGTATTTGTAATGGATCTGAAAGTTTAGATTCCTGCCATTCGCAGCGAAGAGCTATTTTTATTTCGCAATGTTGAAATCGTGCATGATCAAATCTCATAGGTAAATGAAACACGTCCCAAAAAATCATTGACTCAACATGACACGAGCATCCTCTCACACATGTCAACTGGTGTCCGATGTGCACTTTACCACGGAATCAAACTGTAAGCCTTTGACAAGCACTGTAGTAGGTCACAGTGAGTGGATTGAAGCACCCACTAGAGGCACACCGCTATTTTGTGACCGGTTTATTGCGAAGAAATTCAATAAAAATACAATATTTTCTACGATTATGAGTGCCTCACCCAGTGGTCCTTAGAGACAACTGGTTTTACGGTCGCTTTACTTCATACGTGAATAAAATTCAAGGTTTAAGGCCCAACACGTGATTTAAATAGAAACGAAGCGTTAAAATTGTTTTACATAACTCGTCACGGTGTAAAATTTGTAGTTAGGCGAGATACTGCTAGAGTAGTCACAGTTGGTAAATCATGATACCTACGCGGTCTCATGTTTGATATAACACGAGGTAATCGCCACTTATCAAACACGCTGGACTGGACGCTGACAGCCAGTAGTTACAATATCTACAAAAAGACCCAAACGAATGTTCCCAACGGCACTTGCTAAAACCTGTGCTTTGAAGCTTTTATTGATTTAGAAACCAAGTCGAAAAGTAACTATAGGTATAATAGAAGTTGAGACGTATGCAAAGCGCAAATACGTCAATGCGGGATAATGGCAAGCTAAACCGCCATATTTGAATGCCGACGAGCGAGCATCTGTGAAAAGCGTTGATGAAGCTAAAGAGCTTGTCAAGAGCTTCTGGAGTGCGACTTTTTATCTGGCACAAGCGCCAAAGGAAGTGCGCCCTCGCCAGCGGAAAACTGTACGAGCATTTCTCTATTAAAATACCCTGGACCTGGCCAACCGTAAAGTGTAATTGAATATGTAATGACTGACATAAAAGAGAAATGAGATACACGAAATGAATTATCTTATCCTCATTTTATTATTTTAACAGCGTAAAGCTTGATGTTTTATAGCAGAACTCTTTGGAGTCAGACCGCAATAAACGTCTATAAAAAACGAGTTGCGATTCCTTGTGGGAAACTTTTAATTTGTTTCTTAGGTGTTCCTAATCTCAGTTTAACAAAGTTTTATTGTTAGCTTTTATTTGGAACGCTGATAAATTGTTAGCTTGATTAAGTTTATTGGCACAATGTGGGATATCGCGAGGAGCTTCCGTGTTTGGCGCCAGTCCTATCATAGTCCAATTTGGTTGAGTGCTATGTGCTATCCTAATCAGCAGTGAGATTGGCTATTTGTACACAATATTCACCGATATGGGCGTAGACCTTACGAGGTTCACATCTGAGTTGACGTCATTCCTGAACCCTTCGAGTCTGAAGGCGATTCGGGCGTCTTATTTCCGTAAACGGGTTCCGTTTTCATATTGGGGTTTTTTTTTGCAATACATAATTCATAATTTTCTTTGAGATGTCAATTCTGATGTAGGTACTCGTAGTTTAAATTATTTCTTTTCTTATCGGCTTGTTGCTTTGATATATTGAAAGACTGATGAATGAGGAGTGGTGTGCTTGCAGTGGCGTGCACAGAGATTTCAGACAGGGTATGCACAAGAAAAAAAAACTTACCAGTTTCAGCTTGTTGTACCTACCCTAAGTGGGTTCCCAAATTACCATCATATTTATTTAGCCAACAAATCTACAAGTTCCAGAAAATTGCCTTTATTAAACGACAAGCTGGATTCGTCATGAACACTGAATGCTAATTCTTGTTTACCTAGAAAACAAACTACATCAATCAACCGTTTGAAAATGTTTCTATTTCTTTCAACTTTAGCGTTGTCTTTCAATATCTAACTTTAACTGGCTATTCAAACTAGTCTCTATTCTTCCTTTACTAAAAGTTTGGAACTTTAAGCAGGATTCTAGATGTTTTTCAGAAGAATCATGCTTAGCAGCCGCTTTCTGGAAATTATTTAAATCTGAGTACCCGCAAACAAACATTCTTTTTATCTTGATTAGTAAACAAAATGCAAGGAAAACAATACAATGTGTTTGTGTGTACACAACCAGTTAGCCAGTAATAGTTATCATAAAACTTTTTATGAAAATAACGAGTAGTATTACCATTTCATTGAGTTAAATCCAACCCGGGTACACACCTTCCCTTTGCAATCAATCTAACTTTTTCCTCAAAAGATAACAACGAAAACGCGGCGGATTTTAATTTATATAAACACACTTCGTCAGCACAGGTCTTACATGTATAATTTTCCATATTTTACAATAAACTTGCTAAATAATTACTCGACAGTTGCGCCAAGAAAAACAATATAGCGAAAAAACTTTGCAATTTATTACAATAAGAACTAAAACGAAAGAATGAATTAGTTGGTAGTCGGTCATTTGGTCAATCCGACAAAAAAAAGTCGACCCTCTGCAATGAACAATTAAGCGGTGCTTTTACCGCTTCTCAATTTGGACGGGTTGCAATGTAAGCTATGCTTCTAAAACTCCAACACGCGCACACATTTTCACGCACACAGTCACACTTTTGCTGTGTACTATACGAGATGCGTTGTATGAAGAATAAGCAAGGCGTAGTAATGCTTTTGCTCACGGGAGCGCTGACTGCGCGGTGCGCGCGGCGGTGTTACATGTTCGCTGCTCCAACGAGTTAGTTCCAAAAAAAGTAATAGATGGCGCGTAACCTAAATTACCATGATTTTTTTGAATTATAGTTATTTATCATTTAGAGGGGCATGTATGTGTAGGACTACAGGGTATGCAGAGCTTATTTGCATGTATGGAGTGCACGCCACTGTGTGCTTGAGAATAAACAAGTAAATGAGGGGTTAGTGAGAATGATTAGTATGGACGAAGTGAGAATAGCAGTAAATGAAATGAAGAATGGTAAAGCAGTAGGTCCGGACGGAATACCAGTTGAAGTATGGAAGTTATTACGGGTACATGGATGGACGTGGTTAGCTTTATTCTTCAATAAATTGTTGCTGGAAGAAGATGGCTTCTGGGCACCAGTGAACTGTTACACCATTCGTCAGGTATGGACCTGACGAATGGTGTAACAGTTCACTGGTGCCCATCTTTAAAAACAAAGGTGATGTGCTGGAGTGCAACAACTATAGAGGAATAAAACTAATATCACATAGTATGAAGGTTTGGGAAAAAGTTATTGAAAGGCGACTGAGAGAAGAGAGTGAAATTTCGCAAAACCAATTCGGTTTTATGCCTGATCGGGGAACAACAGATGCCATCTTTGCTATCCGCCAGCTGTGCGAGAAATACAGAGGTGCGCATAAAAACCTGCACATGGTATTCATTGACCTCGAAAAGGCATACGACCGAGTGCCTCGTGAAGTTCTGTGGTGGGCCCTTAAGGAGAAATGTGTGCCAGGGAAGTATATGCAGTTGATTCGAGCGATGTACAGTCGATGCAGTACCCAAGTCCGGTCTACAGTGGGCACTACCAGCAGCTTCAATGTGGCTGTCGGCTTGCACCAAGGGTCAGCACTCAGCCCTTACCTCTTCGTGATGATAATGGACGCTCTTACGTCGGATATCCACGAAGAGGCCCTGGTGTATGCTGTTCGCTGATGACATTGTGCTGGTTGCTGAGAGCGGCTTAGAAATCCAGAGCAGATTGAAGGTGTGGTGGGCAAATCTGGAGACCGCTGGCCTGAGATTAAGTCGGACCAAAACAGAATATTTGTTTTGTGATTTTGGCGGTCTCTCCAGTCCTGTGCCCATATCTCTCGCCGGAACGCCCGTACCGAGCTGCTCCGACTTCCGGTACCTCGGGTCGTTTGTCCAAGGGGATGGCGAAGTAGACCGAGACGTAGCGCACCGGATCAACTCAGGATGGATGAAATGGCGACAGGTCACAGGAACAACTTGCGACCCACGGATGCCCCTCAAATTAAAGGGAAAAATTTATAAGTCCGTGATAAGGCCCGTCGTACTGTATGGATCGGAATGCTGGGCCGTGAAGAAGACGGATGAAAAAAGATTGCATGCAGCGGAGATGAGAATGTTGAGATGGATGTGTGGAGTGACGAAATTGGATAAAGTAAAAAATGAGTATATAAGGGGAAGTTTGAAAGTGGCGCCAGTGACAGAAAAGTTGAAAGGAAATCGTTTGGCTTGGTATGGACATGTGAAGAGGAGGGAGGAAACGCATGTGACTAAAAGAGTGATGAATATAAATGTTGATGGATGGAGAGGGAGAGGAAGGCCAAAGAAAAGATGGATGGATTGTGTGAGGAATGATATGAAAGAGAAGGGAGTGAATGATAGCGTGACTTTTGACAGGGGAAAATGGAAAGAGAAAACGTGTTGCACCGACCCCAAGTAACATGGGACAAGGGCAGGAAGATGATGATGATCGGCTTGTTGCTTTGATCCGAATGTTTCTTAATTTTTTTGAAGTGAAAAATTCTTTAGGCGCGTTGAGCGCTTTTTGGTATAGGGAAAATCTTATGAGTTCGTGACATGCGACATGCTCACGTCACAACTTTAATGTGACGTGTTATGCCAGACTGGCGACGCGCAGCGGCCTGTGTACATATTAATGTTTTTTTATCTATGCCGCTTCTTCGCGTGATATCTAGTTTATTAATTCAAATATACCTATATTATTTGAAGGGCATGCATCTTTTAAACTAAGTTTTTCGAAAATTGAAACTCATTCGGATGTCCGCAGATTAGAACTAATGATCGAAATGAATTCCTCTCATTAATCATGTACTCACGTTCATTAGCCTGCCCAGACACCTCTATTACATTCAGTTTCTTGCTAAGGCTATTCAAGTCGTATCTCGATGTCAATTCATATAAACGTGAGTATAACAGGTTATTGTAAATTGTTTCGTCTTTACGACGCTGTGACAAATGCTGGGTGCTCCATACGTACGTGCATTGGCTGTGCAATCTTGTCCAATCATGTTTTACGATATTGCTATTAGTTGTTTGTTTGCATTTCACTATGTATTTGGCTACAGATAGATGTCTGAATCTTCCTCTTAATCTACGGTTTTGTGAGCTGTGCCTTCAGATGGTAATTTTAGCATTTCTGTCATATTGTAAAGTTGTCTGGAAATATTATACCGTAGCATCCTTAAAAACTCAGGTTAGTCAACACCTATATTCACCGTTAATTTGTCTAGAGAGAATTTAAATAAAATTTTATAAATTCACGATAGTAATTTTTTGTACAAATATTTCAACACTCTTTGCGAGAGGAAGGTCCTTAAACTTCTGGAAGCTCTATAAAGTCGAGCTCATTGATAAACAAGGAAAAAAAGGGGGCGATCCAAAAGATTTCAGCAAAAAAGTTGAAATGTGAAGAAAGGAATCCTTACTGTACCTTAATTTATTTAATAGACTTTAAATTATAAGTCCGGGCCCTCCAACATATTTTTAGCTCGATCAATAAAATCTTTGGAACATCTCAAATTATATTCCCATTTTTTCATCTAGTTGCTAGTTACTAACGAGAAAATTATTAGGTTGAATGATTTATTACTGGCGCACACAGTATTTTTTAAAGAAATATTAAAACGATGATAACCCTGTGAGGTTGGGTGGGGTAGGTATCTGGCAGAAATGCGTTATCAGTTCAGACGTGAGTTCAAATCCGAGGATGCTCTCCATCGGTCTATAGGATAAATAACAAAAGAAAATAATATAAGTCCCTATTTAAATCAGAAGTGCGGAGACGGCGTTACGTCACTTAACGTGGAACATGAATCTCACGAGCTACGTGTTCAGTTACAACGTTTCAGTTTGCCGCGAAGGTAGGTGTAACTTCGATTAGAAAATTGGGCATGAAATTGCGACATTTCTAACCAACCTTAGTCTTCAAGTCCATAAATATGGCTTCTTCCATATAATTCACATAATAGAAAGTTAACGACCGAAAAGTCTCCAGTCCCATTTCTACGAATTTGCGGGAGACGCCGATAAGTTTTATAAACGAGGCATAATGGTTTTCCAATTTTACATTTTTCCAGTTAGATGGGACTCTCGGGAAGGGACGCGTCTGTTTTTCAAAGCTGCCTTTATACAACACGTCTGCGTTATTGACAGCTGTATCCGAGCCGGGACTCGCTCCCTCTTGCGTCACTTCCGTTCGTATTCTACCTTCGGTATTTGCATTACTTCGGTTAGTGTCCTGAATTTGTCCAGCCATTCCAGCATTGTGCCAAATAGCTGCTGTTCCAACGCAAAGGGTTTGTTTAGACAACCCGAAACTTCGCATAATTCCACCGAGTTCTGAAATAGCTGTTGTCCTGTTTACATTGTGTAATTTAGCGTATCAGATAGTTATGTTATTAAGTATTTAAGAGCTCGTTATGAGGAAATGTCAACTAAAGTACGCTCGGATGAGCAATGTGCAAAAACCCAGATATTTTCGATAGATAACTCACCTAACCTCAATATATCCATATTTTGTTTGTTGTGGTAAGTAGGTTGGATAAATTTCATGCATAATGCATGCTTGATGCGCAAGCGGGCTGTCGTTGTGTCGTCATGGGCCTTTTTTAGATAGCCGCAGATAACCTCAGAGCCCCGCGGGATGGACACGGCGAGTGATCGGATCACGCGTGATTTATTAGAGCCATGCGCGGCCATTTTGCTAAAATGCGGTAAAAATAAATACCTACCGCCCGTACGTACCCGCTTTAGACAGAGTTTAAAGGAAGATTAAAACGTTTGAGGAAGTTGAGCAGCCAAGTTGATCCGGGAATTTATAAAGCTTATTTCTTTGTTGCTGATTATTACGCTAAGAGATGCCGCAATGTCTTAAAAGCTTCAAAAATGTTGTTGGGAACATTCTCCTCGCAATAATCACTAATTACTTAGATGTTGGGAAAAAGTTTGCAGCTATATGCTGTGTGCGAGGTATGATGAGAGAGACAAAGTCGCCATTAATCTCGCCAGCAGCTCCAGATCAAAGCACAAAGATGAAACGCCAGCAGCTTTGTGCACACCGAGTACCATCAGGAATGGGAACACGTCAGGAACTATATTTATATAATGTAGGTGCTCGATGCTACGTTAATCTTGAGCCAGTTATAACAATATGCGCATTTTTATGGTTTCCTAAATCTTCGATTGTTCACTCATAGCATTCTAAAAAACAAGCTATGTAGCTGCATTTACAGATATACTTTGTATTAGATTTAGCCCACGTTCCAACGGACGCGTAAAAATCGCGACGTGGAAATATCGCCTGGCGCGATTTTTTCACGCCTTCAACAGTGTTCGAACGAGCGTTAAAAAATCACTTCGAACTGATTCGTCACGCAGCGCGGACGTACCATGAACTCCGTAAAATTTTTAGCGGTAGCTATTTGGGTGGCCTGGAGACGACAAAAAAAAAACAGAAAAAGTGTTGGGTGCATCCCTTGAACAAGGATCGATATTGTAAAGGCCAATTTGTGACGCTCTATGATGATTTAACACGATATCCAGAAGAAAATTACTTATTTTAGAATGTCGATGCGCACATTTGACGTGATATTAAATTTAGTAGAGCCAGCAATAACACGCCAAGATACCAACATGCGATTTTGTCCGCCCGCACTTGCGGCACGTCTACACTCTACAAGCCGGCGCGTCGTACTGACCAACGCGTGATTTTTTCGCGTCCGTGGGAACACAAGTATCTACAGAACTTCATATGTCGTATTCATTCAACGTTCAACGCCGAGCGTTGAAAATCGAACACCGCGAGATTTAACATCGCGACGTGGAAAAATCGCGGCCGTGTGAACAGATGTACCTCTTTCTATGTGTTTGTTCCATTCCTAGCGCGGCACGCGATTTTTCCGCGCGCGATGTTTTCGCGTCAGTGCGAACGTGGGCTTACACTTAAGAAACAAAGATTATTCTATGATACATAGAAAACACATCAGTTTCCACATAACCAAATAATATTATACTAGAAAGCTTAAAAACTTCTTCGAAGCCTTCAAAATTCGTGCTTACCGCTATAAAAAGTGTGTAGGAGCAACCAAATTTGAATACACAACAAATTCGATCTTGGCTAGTGACCTGACAAAAGAATCCTATCTATTCGGCCTAGATTCACCTACTGGTGGGTAAAGGCCTCTCGTGCCTTCCGACCTCTTTAGTCTTTAGGCCTTGTGTCCGGTCTTTAAAAAGAACAAAAAAAAAAAAACCGGGACGCCACTGACACAGATTTCGTTGCAGAGTTAAGAATATTATAGCGGCAGTTAATAGACGGTGAAAGGCAGCTTGACGTCAAAGTGGATTGTTACTTGTTAGTGTCGATTGGTCGTCATGTCGCCGGGAGCTCGGTTAGAACAATCGGTTCATGACAGCAACGCTCGTCTGTTGCGACTGTTGCGACTCGACTGAAGCTAATTGATTGACGAGATGTGATTGCTAGCTTTCCATGCAGTATATTGACGGGTTTATATGCTGCTTTGTAATTTGATTTCTCTTAAACGCTTTTACATGGATTACCATAGTTATGGTACGTGGTCTGTTCACTTCATGTAATGATGATTCTGCAGCATTTTGCTACAGTGGCTCTTTAGTCAACGCGCATCTTAGCAATAAATCTAGAGAACGATAAAAGCTTTGGCGAACATAGCTACTAATTTTCAATTGCGGTGACGCCTAGAACCTTGACGTTTAAATAACGAGTAATTAGAACACAAAGCAGAAATATGACCAGTCCGAGCTTAGAGATATCTAAACACTACGTTGTGTTAGCTATTGTGGTCAGTGGCTCGCAACATTCTCATTACGTATTACTGCTGAACAAATTAATGCACATTGCTCAGACTTAACAAGGACACAAAGCTCATAATAGGGCAAAACTTGGCTAATTCGTGATATGCAGCTATTCGGTGATAGATAATTGTGTTTTATTACCAAGTTACTACTGACTTGATAAATGTACATTTTTCAATCATTATAGTATTTGCCACATTTTTAGATATAAGTTAGCAAAACTTATTTTGTCTACTATATCACAGTAAATTTAAAAAATAGTCTGATCAATGAATCGAATTTTACAAGTAAAAAACAAAACTATCACCGATTACCCAAGTTTTGCCCTACTATGCGTCGAAGTAATGAGAGAAAGCAGTTTCAACGTTACATTAGACAAATTAAGTTTTCATGGGACCATGTCATATGTGACGAGCCTCTGGCAGTTTGGTTTAGCGACCGAGAAAAAGTAAATAGTCATTCCTGGTGCTGGCCAATGAAGACGCAGATATACGCCAACGACCTTGAGTGGTTGGTGCATAGCTTAGGTGTTCTGTGCTGAGATCACGCAATGAGTTGACGTCCACCCAGTAATAGCGCTCGCCCATCACGGAGCGCTGTCCCAAATTAGACGCATTATTAATTTAATATACATAAAACAAAAGGTATTATATTAAAAAAACGTATTCTGAAAGATATATAATTAAATTATCTTTAAAATTGTGAAGGTTTCATAAAAATACGCTTAATACTTTTTGCGTGATTCTCAGTTTCTTTCCGTGTTAGACATAACTTTACAAATTAATTACACATAATCTAAAATATTCACATTATTTAAGAAAATGCTCTAATTTAACATATATTTTTTCAAATCATTGACACTACTCGTTTAGACGTGATCTTTAAAATCATTAGAAGTCGTTTATCAGCGCCTCGATCTGTCGGATTTCGTTAGACGTAACATCGGTTGCATGATCTTGTAGCGAAAGCAATATATTCGTGTCGAAAAGCTTGCATCGCCAAACTTTTAAATGCTTAGCATTGCCAAATGCGGCGCTTGGCAACGTGTGTCTGTAAGGTCGCGACCTAGAACACGGCAGAGGTGCGGCAGCGGTGCGGCAAACTCACCTATTTATAATCCTCTGATTTCTATGACGACCGACACGACCAACTTTCCAAAGAAGACGGCTATTAAAAAATAATTGATGCGAAAAATAAGAACACGAGCATGCTATTAAATAAGCTCCTTTGTCAAAGAGCGACCTGACTCCCGAATTCGAGCTTATTATTATTTCTAAACAGAAAAAATGTTTTGTTAAAAACGTCCCGAAAGCTATAAAGGCTTGTAATCTTTCATAAGACGTTATTAAAATGAAGACAATGTCAAATTGAGTGCGAAATTAATCTTGGCGTAACCCTGTCGAAATAATTCGTCAGTGGTCAGCCCGGTCTAGATTATCAGCTTCCGAGCCTATCGGATAAGTCCCAGACCTCCATTGTTACTGTGGGGTAGGAAGAATGGGCCTGTTCGCCTGCCTTCCCCTCCTCCGTTATCCAGATAATGACGAGATTGTACATAGAAATCTTTCTCTCTGAAAAATTCTTTGCAATTGTCCATGTCTCTTTATTTTGACGTGAATGGCTGCAGCTCGTAGATGAAAAATATTCCAAGTATTGTTTTAATTTAAATAATGAGAAATTATAATGGGCTACTCGCCGTAGATCTCTGGTATCGCAATTTTTCCTGAGTTAATTAAAGAAGCTTTTCCTGTTGTGCAGAAATTAAGTAAAGCAATTTGTTTTAGAGTCAAGTCGGAGGTCCCTAAAATTAATTGGATTTTTTGGTTAGATGAAGTCCGTGCAAAAACAACAAAGCATAGCCTTTGTTGTTTATTAATGTATGCCACCAAAAATCACGTTTGTAGCAGTAACGTTATAAAATAATAGCCAATTATCGCCCATGCTACATAAAATAACGATGACACAGAGAAAGAACTATAATAAATTCATCACTCGGGCGGCGTTTGGCTACGTCTTGAAGATCTATAAATCAATGACAACCATTTTTTTAATGCACAATGTTTGAAAAGAATATGATTTGCACCGCTCGCGTTCTAAATCTAGAAAAATATATTTTCTTTGTTCTTGTCGTTGAGACGTCTTTTCCTTAGTATTTTCTCCTTTTAAAAGAATATTGGATCGCAGACACTGTATTATCTTTCCATCTCAGAATTTTGTCGTCCTACGTAACTTTATTTTTATCGGGACAGTTTTTCTTAGACGCTCCTCACTTTTTTTTGGAGATACTTTTTGATATAAAGGATATTTTGCAAGAAGTTCACCTATTTTGGTTAAGCGGCTTGCAAAATCTACCTACTAACTTTTTAGGCGAAAATGTTTTAAATTGCAGCTTTAAACGAAGAAAAGAAGTATATACAAATTAGATAAATCCCGGATGTAACAATATTGAAAGCACAGAATACCGCGAACCGACCGCACTCCCGCAAAGCTGTGAAAATTTTACTCGAATTTAACTGCCAATTTTCCTGAGGCCCATTAAAAATTAGCTTGTGTTTTTACTGGCGTAAAAACTTGAAACATGATAGACTGACTAGCTAATAGCTTGTAGAAAAAATAGTATCTGGTGTATTGTCGCTTATATCTTGCGGTGCTAGATGTGGCAGGTGAACTGCCATGCTCCATTTGAAATGAGGTCAAATGAGACGCGCCGTCAGACGGGGGATGCCACTCAATTGAAACATATTGAATGTAGGTGGCACACTAGTTTCTTCACATTGTTATCCACAACGGTGCTTCGTAATACATCTGATTAATGACTCTTAACAAAAGCCACGAGGCGTCCCTCAAGGTCTGCTCTAAATTACTTTTTGATTGAATTATTGTGTCCCAAAAATTCAATCATAATGCAATTGTCTTTAGAGATTAGTGTTTCATTGCTTTACATTTTCGTTAAGTAACTTTCAAGTGGAACGTGCACAGCGGTTTGGTGCGTAATTAGATATGAATCATGGAAACAAACAAGTGAAACTTGTCCTGTACTTAGTTTGTGCTGCCAACTTTGTCCGTTCTCTTTGTCAAATTCAACTTGTTTATCCTTTCGGGAAACATCAAAACTTCAAAACATTCTGATCTACACTTGATATCTTTCTTCAAAGTGTTTCATGTACGGGTCTCGATTTCTGCACAATCCCATTCTTACTTGGACGAGTCTTCGAAGTAGGGATCATTTTATTTCTATCATCAATCATTTAGTCTAGGCTTCTTCTTCGTCGTATTCTCCATCTGTGTTAGCTCTAGCATTAATCAGCGAAATAAATTGCATGTTAATAACTATACAATTAAAAGCTGTACTATTTGCCTTCAAATTAAAATTAAAAGCATTTAAAACAAACACATAACACTGGCACATTGAAACATATCGTGCCAAAACAAACTTGCGTAATTAATTCGTCACCAAACATGCTAATGTTGGTGCTAATTAATATAATAATAATAATTTATTTTTGATCTTGGCTATTGAATCTTCATACACCGTCATTGCGACTGACATTAGCACAGGTCCTGCAGGTGTGGTTTACAATACATACATACATAATAATGCACATCACACTGACTCATGCGATAGTTATACCGGAACTGGTTCTCCAAAGTTCGGACTTCTCACGCTTTTGATCACCAGCCTCTACGCTGAAATATTTTACGTATAAATTGGGATTTCATGGTCGAAATCAAGCTGCAATATCCACATAATCCCATGAAACCTCATTTAAATGTAGCCGAGTGAATCTGAGCACTGTGTGTTGTTGTTTAGATTTTATGTACGGTCCATTTATTGGATTCCTTTTAACGAAGCTAGTCAATTTATTCAACCCTTTACACATTTAATCACGGTTGTATTTTCTTTGATTACCTATGTAAATCCCTGGTTAATTTATATTGGGAGCCGGGAGCTATATCCAGAATATTGTTGAAACCAATTAGTATAGTCTGCTGTTACGCCTAATCTTCAAAGGGGTTTAGGCTGTAAAGCCATCGTATTGATTTATTACCAATTCCCAATTTGTATCCTTAGTTATGTAATTTGGTAGCCGTAGTTTGGAGCATACAGTCCAAATTTCGACATTATGTGGCCATCTATCTATCTCTTAGAATATAGCGTCCTACGCTGCCTACGCATACATTTGCTCTCGCCAGTCCTTGTTTATTTTAATGAAAATCATTTCGTATTTTTTCTTTAATTAATTCTTCTACATATACAATCTTAACAAACGTTTTTGGGTTGTACCAATACTACATAGCTTTCGAAATTAGATTTTCTCACTTTGCTTGTTTATTTTTTCGTAACAAAACACAGTGCTCAGTTTCTAATATTAACTTTGGACTCTTCTCATTATGCTACTTATGGTCTACAGCCGTGGAGCCGACATACCACTTCAAGGTGCTGGTGCCGTCCATGGTGGCCGGCGCCATCATCGGCAAGGGTGGCGAGACCATCGCCCAGCTGCAGAAGGACACTGGCGCCAGGGTCAAGATGTCCAAGTCCCATGACTTCTATCCTGGTAAGTGGTATTTTTTAATTCTATTAAATAATTGATGCAAATTACTCACATTACAACTAAACTCCATTTGTAATAAGATTAGAAATTTAACTAAACCTTTTTTACAGTCCGTTCAACCGATTTTAACTTCTATTGCGTTGGTGGCATGACAAATGGCACCTGCAGTAAATAGTTGGTAATGAAACCACGTTTTTGCTTTTAATGCCTTCCTTAGGGCTACGAAATAGAAGTCAAAACGGTTGAACGGACTGTAAAAAAGGTTTGTTTAAATTTCTAATCTTAATTCAAATGCGAGTATAAGTATGTGGAAATTGCTAAAAACCAATAAGACCATGTTATGATTGAGAAATTTTCGCAAGAAAAAAAAAAACGGAAAATCACGAAATAGAAAAATTAATGGGTTTGTTGCTGTTTTAACAAAATGGAAAATTTCATAAATATTCACCATCAACAACCATAAAAAAGAACAAAACAAACTCCTGCCAAACCATTACTCACCCGAATGTCAAAATTCGCTGACTTCACATGATTTTCCATTTACGGCGATCCCTTATCTCCGATCAGCAGTCGTTGGAGTGCAATTATTCCTACAACAGTTTTCAAACGTCGGCAATCAGGGTAACAATGTATGATAACATCTTGAGGTCCATTCAGCTTACATCACGCGAGATTTTGGCTTCAAATTGTTTAGGTGTGTCAAGGTCTCGAAACGTGTGATCAGATTTAATGCCAAAGAGTTAATGCATATTCTATAGCAACTTCTGGCTTGGGAAATGGCGATGTAGACTGTGAAGATGATTAAAACGTAAGTGATGAAACTGGGTAGGGTTTTGTGGAAGATCTCCCGATTCTATTCTAGATTCATCATCTCATCAATGAATATTATATACTCGGATGATTTTTTTTACCGTCTCGAAATTTTTACAGGGTGTTCTACCCATGAAAATGAACAACTTTCACTATGGGACCAACTATGAGATCACGAAAAAAAAATCAGCTGTTTCATACATTTTGGTCAAGTAGGTTTGAACTATTAAACAGTAGATTTTTTTTTTCGTGATTTCAGAGTTGGTCCCGTAGTGAAAGTTGTTCATATTCATGGGTGGACCACCCTGTAAAAATTTCGAGACGGTAAAAAAAATCATCCAGTATAGTAATAAAACTAGTCGTATATGGTTATCGTCACAATGCCAACAGAACCTGGAACCAAGCTGGAAAATAATACAGATTTGAAACAATAGAACGAATCCTTTGCTTCTATGCACCCACGATTTTCAACAAAACATCTGCACACGCGAGCTTTACTACAAAACGTAACATAGAAATGATAATGCGCAGTACGACAGTATGCTTCATTAGAATGTAGGTCACAGTGTCAGGTTCGATTTCCGAGCCAGTGCCTCGCAGCGATGCGCATAGTCAAGCAGCTCTGATTGGACATGTCGCCGTGCTCCGCGCTAATTTTGTTATTCATGTGTATTCATCTAATGTATGGATTAAAATGGATTATAATAAGGAATAGTCTGAAAGAAATCTAAGAGTAAATACTGCACTAGTATTTGCCAAAAGGAGTGAATGTGTATGATGCGATGGGAACGGTGCAGCATTTATCAAGCTCAAACAATTTAAACCTTGGAAAATTTATTCAGCTGAGAATGCACGTCTTTTAAAATAACTTATCTTCCACCGCTATCAAAATGATATCCATCCTTTTCGCTTACCCAGTAAAAGATAAACGAAAAATAAAAATTGTCAAACCAAAAATTGTAACTAATTATGTTTTGGGCCTAGCCTACTAGTACTAGTACTACCGGAGATTCAGACTGTCGTTGCTTCAGTTGATCAACAAACTAAATATAACCACATTTATTAAAGTTGATTTCGTGTGGGTAGGTTACCATTATAGTATTTATTGCATAAAGTATAACGCCCATGCGTGCAAGCTACATATCGCACAGTATATTACATTTATTTACAACGTCAGATTACGTCACTCGCTACTATTTCCGAGGCATTGTGTCACAGATTTAATTATTTATTATTATGCTTCGTAGTTTCTTTTACTTGTTTGTTGTTTTATTTTTAATTGTGATTGGAAGAAAGTGACTCGTTTCTTTTAAAGAAATAGCTATATGTGAGCGTCCAAGCAAAAAGGGTCCAGTTCTCGGCCTTTAGTTTACGAGATATACGCAGTTTTGTAAAGTTGAGTGAAAACGCATTTCTCGATTTTACTTGATTATTAATTAATGCTCAATTATCACAAGTTCATATAGTATATAACTTCATATAATGTTTCTAAGTACCAGAAAATGTACTTAGAAACATCAGAAAATGTACTAAGTTGTACCAAAAATCAAACTTTGAAAATGCTTTTTCTCAAATCAAGCTGTTTCAGAGTGTCAACTTCAATGTCTGATAAAAAAAAATGTACCAGTTTTTAAATATTTTTTTTAATCCTTATTATCAATTGACCATTCTAGATACTGAATCTGGTCTTAACTCAATACCCCACTACTGGACCCTTTTTGCTTGGACGCCCACATATCATCGACGTAGAATGCCGTAGCGACAAATGCCAATGTTATACTGCCGATGTGTTTGATAATATTGTCGTATGAACCTGGATAGAAACGGCTGTGAATATACGGCTATGAATCATGCTCATATCCACATCATAGTCAATAAAGCAACTATTGTTTTACTTACCTATATTTCTATTTATGGCTCACTAAGTATTTAGCTTTCTTCACAGCATTGTAGTCCTTGAACATTGATTTGCACCTTAGTCGGTATAGTGCGGTTTTTTCTCGTTGCTCCTTAATTTGATTATTGGCATAATATACCATTATACAGTATGTTAGTTTAACCTTATGAGCCCCACCGTCCCCGAATCGGCGCCACCCGCAGATGAGCAAAACATTCCATAACAAGTTGTTGTTAGATGTTTGACATGTGATATAATATATCACGGAATGTTGCACTCAATAAAGTCTAGTCTAGACAAGCGCGGCGCCGATTCGGGGACGGTGGATAATGCGAAATATTGCATTCTAAAAAATAATACCCACTAATAATAATAATAATTCCTGAAATACAGTCTCGTGGAATCGGAAGTGCCGTACTACAGGTATGTGCCCGACCCAGTTCTCGAAAATGGACATATCACATTGTACTGGGATCGATCCATCATCACTGACAGGACTATTGTTGCCAATAAGCCTGATATAGTGGTGGTGGATCGAATAGAGCGGCGCGCAATGATTATTGACGTAACTGTCCCGCATGACGGGAACCTCGTGAAAGCCGAGAAAGATAAACAAATCAAGTATCTTGACTTGGCCCGCGAGGTTGTCGACATGTGGGATGTGGACTCAGCGATCATTGTGCCGATAGTCGTTACAGCCAATGGCTTAATTGCCAAGAGCCTCGACCAACACCTAAGGAGGCTCTCGTTGGGCAGCTGGATTAAGGGCTTGATTCAGAAAGCGGTACTTCTGGACACGGCTCGCATTGTTAGGAGGTTCCTCTCTCTAGAGCCCTGACCGCCGGTAGCTTGGACCCTGTTCCCGATACCGGTGGGCTACTATTTTTTATATTTTTAAATGTTTTTTTATAATCTTTATATTCTAATATTTAAAAATATAATTTATATGTATTTAGTTTAATAAAGGAAATAATAATTCCTACACTCTATGTAAATTAGAAAAGGAAAGGTATACTCTAGCAGGCAATATTTCGCATTAAGTCCGACCCGAATAACGCCGACTCATTGAGTCGACGTGACAGATGCACGTGTTTTGACGTCGCCGAGAGGTTAAACGAGGGATGTATTCAAACCCACAATAGTTCATGCTTACATGATACTAAAAAATATGAATGAAAAATAAAACTGATAAATAACAGACAGAACCATACCAAAAATTTCGCAAAAAATCTCGCTACGTGTATGTCTTGCGCTAGACAAAAACCAGCTGCAAAAATTCACGCGTGGTTCGTGGTCGTTGACCCCGAGTTCTTGAACGGGTCTAAAATGATATGGGTGCATTCCTTCTTCATGTAGCAGCTTCCACACAGTCCAATGCGATACACGGAACCGTCTGGCTTCCTTCCTCGTCCTTGGGCATGCGTTGGTACGGTGAATTGACCGAATGTTCGCAATCGTTGGTTGACACCTAAGATTGTACGACGAAATCTGGCGGTTGGGAAACATTTCTCGGTACAAATTAATGGCTCCTCGCACACTATCATTAGATAACGCGTAGGCACGAACCATATCCCAATATTCTTCATTGGAATATTGATAAGACGTCATTTTTGTTTATTCAACAACATGTTTACAGGACAACCTTTATCGCGAAGTAAGTGGGGTTGTTTAAGCGATACGCGGAAGCGTAATTAGACAAGCGGAAATGGCGGCGCACTCGCATAAACTGCGGTCAGCGCGGTAGTGTGTCCTGGGTCGATGTATCGGAGATAACACAAAGGAAAGGGGCGGGGTTTGCGCACGGGATTCCCTTTTGGCAGGATCGGCATGTGTTTTGCCGCTTGATTATTTTACTGTTTACAATTTCACTTCTTGCGCGCTCAGTGTTCATGAGTAATGTATTTTATTGGAAAATTATGTTACAAATTAAGGTTATAGCTTTTTTACATATTTGGGAACGAGAATCGAATACTGAATACCCTCCCTCAATAAGTCCCTCGTTTAACCTAACATACTGTATTACCAACGTTGTGATACTTGTGACATATTCGTGCGTGTAGTTAAATTTTAAGTTTTGTAATGTCCCAGAACACAGAATGAGAATCATAGAATAACTTAATGGTCCTGTAAAGTAGATAGATTCTTGTTGCGGTAACATATGTATGTACTTATGTAGATAACATGCTGGCATCCTGTCAACTTTCATTCCATTTTTAAAACGAACTATATTAGTACACATATCACAAATGCCATAATCATGACGAAACAAGTCGCGGGGGCGTCATATTTATACAAAGTACATTATCAACAAAATAGTCGAGTAAAAAATAGCAATGACTAGCTCGCGCGCAATGAATGACATTAATTATCCTGACCGTGTGTCCTGTGCCAAATTGGTTGATGTAGTTTTGTCAAAAATTTAGGTTAACTGGTTAACTCCACTCATTTGCTGATTGGGTCGTCTGGAAATAAACGGTAAACACCTATTAACGGATGCTGCGGCGTTTTTAATGGTAAAACAGTTTGTAGTGGCTTGGGCAAAAGAAATATCAATCTGAATTATTTGGAGCACAAGTAATAAATAAATATTCTTCTTCAACGGTAGCCACATCGACCTGGTTGTAAGCCTTCGCTTGATCGCGCTATTTCCTTCTGTCCAGTAGGTACTATTCTTATTTAATGTAAGAGCGAAATTATGATCTTATTTTACTACATCTATCTACAAGAATTTTACGACTGAAACGCTCTACATCCTCGTGTTTTTTCATATTTTATGAAAGAAACGGACGTTGTTAGAGAGTTATACTCGTAGAAAGCTCTAAGATGTTTCGGTCATCAAATATCCAATATTGACTCTATTTATTGACACTAACCATTAGCGAACACGAGTACACATAAAGTGTAAGGATTGATATCGCCTATTTACTTTGATGTTGTGAATTATGTCAATGTCGAAACGATATGCTCTACGTTGGTTGGTTCACGCCCAGCTAATAGTGCCCGCTGAGTAGGCGCCGATAGAATATAGACTAAACAACCCACCAGTCTTTTTGTTAGACATATTAGTGCTGCTTGGATGCAGAAGTGGGGGCACTGATATTGTGTCATATAATTGTGGAACATTAAGAAGATTTATTGAGCAGAAGCTTGCTTTTATTGAGACTGTTAGGGATTGTTCTGTATCTCTTCTTAGGCTTCTTTTCCTTTTCTTGTGTTTGCTCCATAAGCTTTGTTATGCGGGTTACTGCCCTGTTCGCGGTACCTCTGCCTCTGCTACTTAATTCACCATAAAATATGAAGCAGCAGTTCGAACTTTCGTAGTGTATCCGGTAAAATGATAAGATGTTTCTTGTTCCTTCGTCGCATTAATTTCGACCTAAATGGCGCAATGGTGTACGTCTGCTCCGTGTCGTGAATTTTATTCCCGCATCAGATTTTTTTATGATCCTACAGTGTACAGATGTACATTCCGTGTGTGCATGTTTGTGTACGTGATTTGTACTGGTAACGACTCCCACGAGTCACGACACGAGATAATCCTGCTGTGGGCTATGTGAAGTGTTTATGTTGGTATTAATGCCGCTGTTACTCAACCCTTAGGACGTATCTCGAACAACAAACAAATAATTCATGACTTAAGATTAGTTAGAAGAAGAGACAACGAATTTACTATACACGAATTATTGCCGTTCTTCTCTGTACATTATCTCTCTAGATAAAGGTTAAAGCTAAAAGAAACAGAAATGTATGGGACTGTCATCAGCATTCTATTCACAATAATTTCGACAACTTCCCACTGAAAGTACATCTAAGTACAGCAGTGGCGCAGATACAATCATCATTAGAGGGAAGCCGAAGAATAGCAATAGTAGACATCAAGAAGAGTGGTTGTTCCGAAGGGAAGCCGATAGGAATCGGGTTGTATGAAGGCTTCGCCCCTGAAGTACAGATTGCTTACTATTTTATTCTGAAATTGCAACCCATGACAAGTATTTTAGATTCTAATCTCAGCCAATTTAAATTTCTAAACAGTGCAAAAACTCAGACCTTCAAAAGTTGACACACCTTTTCCTTGCTCAACACGCATTATTAACTGTAAAATAAATTCATAATTAACTCGGCCTGGCCTTGACTGACGCTAAAAGCGTGTGTAATCTGCTAAGCTTGGAAAAAACAAGCACGACTGTGGTTAGACCTGGTGCATATCGGCCATGTTGGCGTGACTAGCACTCGTTTTGTTTGTAGCTTTATTTGTAGTTATACACTAAGGTACTATGCTCATGTGAGTGATGTATGATGCCCAGCCATCGACGATGTGAGCACGACAGCCTGAGGACCTTGCCTACGGAAACAGGTGGCCCAGCTTGGAGGAGTAGCTTAAAAATAGGCAAAGAATGAGAAAAAAGGGAAATGCGTTAATTGGTATATGAACAACAAACGCTAAGTAAGAATAAGAACAGCAAAGACTAAGTAAAGAAGTAGCGATTATGTGAATATTCATGAGAACACCGAGATTGTCCAGTTCTGTCAAACTCAGATGACTCCGAAGCCGACCTAACCCAGAAAGACGCTATGCATTGGCAACACGGTAAAAAAATGCGATCAACAACATGCAGGAAAAAAATTTGAACAAATATTATCTTATAGTCGTATATTATTGAGATAAAACTCCGGTGTACAAGATTGAAGGTGGTCCAGCCTTGACTACTCGATGTCATCAGTGCGTCACCTTGTGTGACTGGGAGCTTAACAACAGGTTCTTCATTAGCGATGCTTAGGTTAAAGATCGTGATAATACTTTGTCATTATGACACATCGAAGGATTTCATAGTGTCAAGTTTTAAATAAGTACTGTATACTAGTATACAGACTATACACCAGAGTGTAAAATAATCGCAAAAGGAGGACATGCTCATAAAAAGACCTTACATTTTGGATTGCTTTGTGACGATGGCTCATTGAGAGCAGTGGTAGCCCAGTGGTCCGACTTACGAGTTTGTAGGTTATGGGTTCGAACCCAAGCAGGCGTTTTACTTTGCGTAATTTATTCCATTATCACTGCTCTCAAAATGGTGAAGGAAAACATCGTGAGGAAACCGGCATATCCTAGAACTAAAAATTCGAACACATTTGTGACATCCACCAACTCGCACTGGGCCCGCGTGGTGGATTATGGTCTACTCCCTCTCACAGAGAGGAGGCCTGTGTCCCAGCAGTGGGAACATTATAGGCTGATTATGCTACGTTCTGCTATGATGACTCATTTCGCCTGCTCCTGTATGAAGTCAGCTTTAATAGGTTTATATTTAAGTCAATTTTTTTTTTTTTTTGACAAATCTAAATACATATAGCTATGTCAATTGTACCTATTCACTTTCACGCGTTGACCGTGGTTTTAGCGTCCGAAGTCATGGCCAGAGATCGAAAGTGTCGAGTGTAAAATCCGTACCAGTTGAGCCAGCAGTGTGTATGCTTAGAATAACTCCACAAACGACACAAAGTATCCATAAAATAAAATTCCAGTCCTTTAGTTGCGGGTTGTTTGTTGACCTTTCAGACCATTTGAGAGAGGTATACAAAGAGAAATATTTTCCTTGGCATTCATATGCAAAATGAAGATTAAAACATAATTCGTGTGTGCTCGGGTCAAAGCTGAAATGTTTGAAACAATCCTGAGTAGTGTTGTTGCTGACATTTCGTTTGCTACCCTTCTCACGTCCAACTCTCAGACCGTGTTTTTATTTAACAAAATAACTTGAGAAAGTATTTTTACGGTAAAGGGAGAATAAGCAAAGACAGCCAGTTTAGTGTCAGTCACTGTGATAAATTATTTTTATCTCCTTTAGTCCTACAAGACAGCTACAAAACCAACCTTTTCAAAGGGATTCTGAAAGCGTCCGCTGTCACATTGCTTATCTTTAAAAGTTTTCATTCCATTTTGGTAGAACTTAATAACTAAGACATACCTTCAAGTAGCCCGTGAATACAAACAATGTGTCCCACGAGAATTAACTTAGCTTTGAACAGCTATTTGTATTCAAAACACTGCAAGTGCAAATCCAATTCAACAAATACCTTGTTTTCTAGCCCGACTTAATCGTTTTGTCGCAAATAATCCCCAGCTGGCCTTGCAACTAGTTAAGACTGACGTTACAGTAACTGCTGTTACAACCGGCGACTATGTAACTAATGGCCGCGCAGGCGCACAGTATAACGCTGAAAGGGAAATTAACATTGATTGAAAAAGGCGTTGGTTGAGTGCGGCTATAGATAAAACGTCTTCTATTTGAACATATATTTCGTTTCCTAACGATTCTGTATCTGTCCAAAGAAGCAATTTTTCTTCGTCATTCTTTTCATAACATAACATCACGCCTTGTTTCCGCGAAGGGCTGGGCAGAGGTGTACCTATAGTACACCCACATTCTTTTCATTGTCATTAAAAAGCGCATGTCTTTCATATACGAAATTCTTATCATGATAAGAATTTTTGTTATTACGACGATTTACTTCATCGTCGACGGCTTCACCTTTGACTTTGACTGACCTGATGCTATCTTTAACGTTATACTGTTAAGTATATTTATCGGATGTTTTGTATTAGGTTTCTTTTCATCTCCACTTTTTAGCCATTCTGTTTTTATTTTCATAATAGCTATTTCTTCACAATTTACCAGAGAAACTGTTTACAATTCTTTCATTTTAAAACACTGTATAAAAGTTAAATTTGCTTATTGATCATAAATGTAAATGTTAGCACAAGTTTTGACATTTAAAATATTCCTTATTCAGACCCAGTGAGTAAGCACACTGATCAGCACTTCACATTTCTCTGCCTTATCATCTACGACATAAAGATTGTAATCGTTTGTTTTTTCAACTAGTTGTAATACAAGAATCACACAGATTGTATAAGTGGTAGGTTTTTGTGTAATTTAAGCGAAATGTATTCGCATATCGATTGGGTTACGTCACGAGTTGTAGCAAGCAGTCCGCGGTTCTTGAACAATGTTATATTGTTCCCTCTAACTTCACTATTGAAGATAACTCTGTTTTATTACCTTATTATCTTTTTGTATTTTATTCTATATTCTTTTCAATTATTCTTCATTCTTTTTTCTATATTTCCCGTCTTTATTTCTTTCCGTAATGTAGTCTACATCAGTGATCATTAAAATTTCTTGTATCGGAAAATTACTAGTGTGCGATACTTTGCACGTCAATTTTTTCCAGTGTTTGAAAATTATAAAAAGAATACTGGCAATTTATTTACATTTAATAATAACAGACAAATAAGTAAAAACATTAATATCATTTCCGTTTTACTCATGTAACTTGAAAAACCACTTTGAATTTTGATGTAACATCAACCTAATTAGTAACTAGCTTCTGCCCGCGGCTTCGCCCGCGTGGATGCGGGAAATTATCCCACGGGAACGTGCTACCGGGATAAAAAGTAACCTTATGTAGGCACTCAGGTCATGGCCTATATACCTATCATCCAAATCCATTCAGCCGTTAAAGCGTGAAAGGGACAGACAGATAATAAATGCAGGTAATGTTATTTTTTTTTTATTAAACCGGTTTTTATGATTCTAAGGCCCACTTGCACGGTTAGTCGGGTTAAATAAATAAATATAGAGTTTGTAAACTTGGAGTTAAGTAATTAACATTTTAACTCTTATTACGCGTTGCGCCATTTAAAAGTAACACGGGTTAGATAACCTGATATTAGTATTTTTTGGGTTGGAACATTGCAATTCAATCGACGAAACATAAAATAGAATTGCAATGTCTGTGCCCTGATATGTAATCCGACTAAAAATGAATGAACGAACAATAAACGGAAATTGTATACCCATCTCCTTTACACTACATTACGATACGTAATACTTTCTTGTCTTTGAATTTTATAACATGACCTTTAATTTTAATCGTTTTGTATGTGGTTTCCTATTGATTTATTTTCATCAGTCAACTAAATCTCTCTCTCTTATCTCTCTCTAAAGCTTATCTGACGTTTTCGTCACTTACGGATAATATGTTTTAAGTTTTTTATCATTTGTATCTATATTGAGTTCATAACTTTTGCCCGCGGTTTCGCCCGCGTGGAGGTCGGAAAATATTCCACGTACTACCGGGATTAAAAGGAAGCGAAGCGATGATCGCATACCTAATAAGCGAGGAAAAGGACATTGACTCCTGTCCTTGCGCTGCGCCGCCGACAACCATAATTATTTTGTTACGCGTAATTTTAAATCTGTGGATATCTATTAAAGTATTCATTTAAATGATATGATGTCAATCTAAATGGAATGCCCAATTTAAATAACATATTTTATTTGATAAGGATTAATACAATACCGGTCAAAATAGCTTCGGATATAACTGTTAAATTTTTATCTAATTCCGAAAGATAAAAATGGTTACTGTGGGTCATCCTTAGAAGATTCACATATTTATGCTATTGCGGATTTTCGGTTGATCTCTTTTAAGATGTACAAACCTTTAGTACATTAATTTAATGTTTCTCTTATGGTTTACGCGACGCACGCCAGTAAAGCTCCCAGTCGGCATGATATTTGCGACATCTACGATAATCGTCATATTTCAGCAAATTTACATAAAACTTTAGAGTTCGCCTACATTATAAAACTGACCCTTGTGCAAAATTTCTGATATGATGTCAGTCAATCAGCACTTCACCCGCGTTTCGTTCGCGTGGATTTCGTACTTTCCCCTACAAACACAACCACCTCCTCCCGCTTTAAATTATAGTAGGTTAAGACCATGATTACATATTTATACATAAGTGTAAGTAGACATGTTGCGCTGACCCCAAATAAATTGGTATTAGGGCAGGAGAATGATGATGAAGTATTCGGGCCAAGTTTCTAGTTTATAGGTCAACAAAATAATATTTTTTCATACAAACTATCCCTCCTTTTCACCCCCAATTTTCATTATTTGACTTATAGTTTATGTATACCAAATTTCGAGTTAATCAAGCCAAGCAGTAAAATCCTCCCCTGTAAAATTGACTACCCTTTTTCACCCCGTCAGAGGTAGATTTTCGAAAAACCCTGATACACATTTGTTTTTTTGTTTTAAGTACAAATACTGAGTTTTAATTTAATCGGACCGCGCGTTAAAATTCTTCCATATAAACTTTAACGCCCCTTAACTCTCCTTTGAGGGGTAGTTTTGAAAAACTTATAGTGAGAAACTTTATTGCTTACTTAGGCAAATATTCGTGCCACGTTTATTAAACAAATGAATAAGATTATTTTCATATAAACTTTATCGCCCCTTTCCACCCCTTAAAGGAGTTCATTATTTAAACATCGCTTGTGAAGTTTCCATTATTTGACTTATAGGTATTTATACCAATTTTCAAGTTAACCAAACCACGCAATAAAACAATTCCCTTCTAAAATTGATTACCCCTTTCCACGAAAACCTTAAGTAAAAAACTTTAAGTATAAATACCGAGTTTCAAGTTTATCAAACCGCGCGTTAAAATTTTTCCATACAAACTTTGATACCCCCCAATCACCCTTTAGGGGATAGTTGAAAAAAACTGAAAATGACAAACTTTATTCTTTACTTAGATATCATTCGTGCCAAGTGTCAAGTTTATTACCTTAAGAAAAGATTTTTCTCACAAAAAAAATCCCCGCTTTATACCCCCTAAGGGGTGGAATTTCCAAAAATCCCTCCTTAGTGGATGCCTACACTGTATAAGTTATATAAGTGCAAAATTTCAAGTCTCTAGGTCCAGCGGTTTGGGCTGTGTGTTGATATATCACCCAGTAGGATTATCGAAGCCCTATTTGACCCTGTTGGGGGATGATTTTGTAAAAACTGTGATACACTTGTCTCATTTTAAATGAAGGGTACATATGTGTACCAATTTTCGAGTCAATCGACCCAGAGCATAAAAAGTTTCCAAGAAAATTTAACCCCCCATTTCACCCTCTTAGGGGTAGAATTTCAAAAAACTCTTTCTTAGTGGATACCTACTCTTTACAAAGAACATACCCTCCAAATTTCATGTCTCTAGGACCAGCGGTTAGGCTGTGCGTTGATATATCAGTCAGTGAGTCAGTCAGGACTTTGAATTTTATATACATACATATATATTATTTTTTAATCACCAGCCAAATTTTCACAGGGTGTTCTACCCATGAATATCAATAACTTACACTATAGGACCAACTCTGAAATCGCGAGAAAAAAATCAGCTGTTTCATACATTTTAGCCGAGTAGGTATTGAACTTTTGTATGAAACAGCAGATTTTTTTTTGTGATTTTAGAGTTGGCCCCACAGTGAAAGTTGTTAATATTCATGGGTAGAACACCCTGTGAAAATTTGGCCGGTTATCGAAAACTAACCCTGTAATAGATTAATTGGGCATACAAAAGAATTCAGAATATAGGTAGGTACTTTAACCGTACTTCATTTTAAGTATTATGTAAGTGAAGCTATAGTAATCAAAGTAATGTTTACGGAACATTTGATACTAATACATGACACGTTGGCACATGTAGTTGCGTCATCATTAAAATAAACTAATACTGCGTGAGAATGATCGAAGCTTCGTGCGACATCAATTAAACATTATAACAGAAAATCATTTATAAACCTATTTTGTACATTAATTGGCCACGAACCAGCGCGTCTAAATCTTTTTGAATTACTCGAGTAAGAGACTGCTCTACTTCCAATTAATAAGATCGAATTCGATTCTGTATCATAAAGTTGATCCAGAACACGCAGTGCTCCGCCGATATGCTACTCAACCAGCTGTAGATTTTTTTTAATGATCAACCTGTATTGTCCCACTGCTGGGCAAAGGTGTCGCCCATAACTTTCCATTGTTCCTTGTGTGTTGCCTTCCCCGGCCAATCTTCCGTAAACGCATGTAAGTCACCAAGCCAGCGTTTCCTTGGCCGCCCACGGCGACGACGCCCGTCTTCTGGCATTCTCTGCGTGTCTCAACCATATCAGTTTATTTTGACTACCCAAAAACACTTCGAAAATTGTAATTTAACGAGGTTAAAGAAATATAGTTGACACATCCGTGGTCCATTAACATTTTAGAGGTGTTGTTCGCCAATGATCGTCAAAATTCGGATTTGATACGATCTATCCAATACGGATACGTGCGAGACTTATCTCCAGAGATCACCGCATTATTACTCCGATTCGTACAAGTGTTTCCTTCGACGTAACTGTGTTTCAAAGTAAGTGAGCCATTAAGTAGATGACTGCAGACTTAAGTCATTACTGACTCCCAGGAGGATTACGGGATTTCAGACATATTTATCAAGCTCTGTGGTTTTTGTGTCGAATGTTACCCTAGGAACGGAACGTTTATTACTGTGGCTTTCTGAACTTTTATGGCATTTGTGGTGTTCGACTTCAGCAAAATTTTGATATTTCTGACGGCCATATTTATAAAGACCTTTCAGCAGCTATGTAGACTATAGATTCTACCAGGACAAAACTCTAATAACATAATATAAACATTTACAATATTACACTCATATTGTATCTGTGGTTTATCTCGCGTGCAAATCGTAAGAGTGATAGAGGAAAAAGGTTGCAAATATGTATGTGCATTGGGTCGCGCTTGTCAGTCCCCTGCATTCTTTCTGGGAATTCAATATAAGGTATAGTCATTTGTTAGGTACTTAATTTCCAGTTACTTTATTACGACTGATGCGGTTAGTTAAAAATATACTTTCTGCATATAGCATAGGTACCTAAAGTCAAAAGAAATCTTTGAAATAGGCCGGAAATATATTCGGTTAATTATTCTTGTGTATTTCCTTTCAAGCTTTGTCTGAAAGATCTATTACAATAATCACACAACTATTTCCTTAACTTAAAACATGACAAGTTTCCTAAAATGTAACTTCACTTACAACCGTCACACAGGCGCTCATCCAATTCGTACAGTCTCTTTGAGGGGTTCAAACCTTACGACACCACGAATAATAAAGATGAGCTTTAACCCACATGGCGCTTATGAAGACGCATTACGAAACTTATTTCAGTAAGTAATAGTGCAGACATCTAATACGCGAGGTCCATTCTAAATACTGCAATCTTTCAATGAAGAGTCAAGGCGGCGTACATATCTAGGACTGATGTCACCGTTGCTAAAATAAAAGTGAATATATATACCTGTTAACTGTAATAGAAAACGTTTAAAAATGTCCAAGAGTTGGCTGAGAGTGGCTAGTGATAATTTCGTCATTTGCAAATGGAGAAAGAATTTGACTTTTAATTCGACTAACGTAGCTTTGACACAATAGTTAAGAGTTTGATACTTAACCATGTTTTTAAAAGTCTGTTAGTGGGACATTATTAATATTACGTCATGTCGTTATTTATTTCCGTTAAACATGAATGTCAACAAAGAAATAAATGAAACTTATTTTGAATACTTAATATTGTTAATTGGGGTTAAGGATCAAGAGTTAAGAACATGGTCATTAGCAATCTTCTGTTAATTGATAACAAAATTATCAACATGTTGCATAATGCAACTGTCATCACCAACCCGCTCGCCTAGTGGCTAGTGGCCCGGCGAGTAATCTTAGCAGAAACAAACAAACTTCTTTTACTTCATCGTAACTTGTAAGGTCGGCAAGATTGATGCACATCTCGCACTGTACCACACAATTATGATAACTACAACTACGGGTTTTTCCATCAGTCCTCGCCTGCAATGACATTAGAACTCGTTCGAACAATAAAGGTTAATTACAAATTAATGTTGCCTCCTGAACTCGACGACATGTTTGTTCCATTGTTCGGCCGTCGTAAAAACTAGATGGTTTACGTATACAAGCATTTTTTAATACTATTAGTCAGGTTCCTTTATACAATGTAGGCTACAGAGCCATCAGTGTTACATAAAAGCGACATTGGATCTGATATCTTTTGTCAGGCTTGGTAGGAATGAAAATGTAATCATGCATGACAATAAGGGATTATCCTCGACCTTCCGCTGGACAGTACTGGACAATGCTGGCCTTAAACGGGAGGTAAAAGGGTTGTAGTGGGTAGTGACCACTGGCAGAATAAATTGTGCTTAAAGCTTATCCTTACTATCTTATCACTGACTCAGGATTAGGAGCAAAACATTTTTGAGAAGATAGGAACTTTTGGAGAAGAAATAAATTTGAGAAGATAAAAAAAAGAGAAAAAAAAATTGGAGAATAAGAAACAAATAAGTACTTACTAGATAGATTGTAGAGTTTCGTGTCTATTTCACATTCCGTTTGGATGTTCTAATGAATTAGGATAGGCAGTTACGATAACTGGATATTTTAAACGTAGGTAGCTAATTCTATAAATAATTTGTATTGTTGTGTATTTAAATTCGTGCAGGTATGTAAAAGCGGGGGCGAATTATGGTATTTGTACAGTATTGTTTAACAACCGAGCGGGAAAGTGGTATAACCACGAAAATAATTTTCCTCTTTTCTTTAAATTTGGTCTTTTGTTTTTACTCCTTATTTTAGGGAATACATAAGGCCTATATCGTACAAATAGTTAATAGTAGTTTTGCCCAAGATCTATTTTTTTTTCTATTAAATGATGTCAGCAAAATTAGTTTCAAAAACTAATAATAATATTTACTGGTTCAAATAAATGAACAGCAGATACATATTATGTAAGTATATAAACCATTTCTTTTTATTTATGTGATCGTCGACGCTCCCGCCAATGTTACGGTAGAACGTTTTACGATGAATTAATGCACTCTACTACACATAAACTATCTATAACTGTTATAAATTATATTTATTTTAATGGCAGTCGTCCGGTGGTGACAAATTACGATGATAAGGTTCACAATGTCGTAGAACATTTAATCACTTGTTGGTCACACTGTGTAAATTTCTCCTGCTTCCTTAATCATCGTTTTATCCACACTATCTCAGAACCACAGTCTCAGCGCCACTTTTTTATTATTTAAATTGACAGACAAATGTCACAAACATTGCAACATTCTAACTTTCAGACATGTTTTTTTAACTAATAAAAATATTTAAAGAATCACCTTGACCGACCACATTCAAATGAGCAGTAAAAAAACTAAAATGTTCAAAGCGTGTGCTTGTGTAGTTTGTTCGTCATTCGTCAACGGGCTTGTCATTCGCACGTCGAAGAATATTAGAATATAGAACTGCAAGTTGGCTGCTGGCTTAGTTCTCGAGACCTTGACCCAAAAATAACAAAACATTCGTCTTGACACCGTGACATCGAAGTCTAGAATACTTTTTGCTCACGAATGTATGAGAGCTATTGTTCTGCTGCGGAGATCACTTTCAGTTTTACCTACTAGGCGCGCGTGGAGATGAGGCGTTATGAAACAACGTCAGGACGTGACGCGAACCACTCTGTCACAATATATCAATGGCATTTTCCAACTGTTAGGTATGTACCAAAAGTCAGTAAAAGTCTGACACGCCCTCCCGCTCCGCCCAGAGCGGGAGAAGTCATTTGATGATTTCCCATAAAAAAAAGATGTACCAAAGCTATGCAAAAAAGACAATATTTGCACTCGATATTCAGATCAGCCATGAATTCAGTATCGTTGCCTTGATCTCTTTTTGTAAGCATAATAATGAATATGGGATCATTTCTCATTTAATTCAGTTATTCAGTATTCTGCTTTCCAGTCGATTGCAAATAGACCAAATAGCTGTGTTCTTTTAAACAGGTTTATTGCATACGAAATCGAGAATTTTATAACACTGTCAGCGTGTTATGTGCTGCCATCTATTAACTGACTTAGAAATAATAAAACTTAACAAGTTTCTTACATGAAGCAGGAAATATTAACATAACCAGCTCCCTCAAAAAATAAAATGTAATAAATACAACAGAAACGAAGATTCCTCTGAAATACTAGTTCATACCTACGAGGTTTGACATTGCTCACGGTAACTATGAAAATAAAAAGTGTTCTGAATAGCTGACCTAAATAATTATGAGCGTAACAAATGATTTATAGCAAAGCAAACTACTTGATATTGGAGTGTTTCATAACGGAGTGTGTAAACACGCGGCATATCTTCGCGAAGTACTACAATAACTCAATAGCATGTATAATTGGATAATAGTGATAATCTTTCTTTATGAGCCCGGCCTTGCGCCGACCGTGCCGGCAACCCGGCCGAGTGTGATGAGAACTACGCGCGCGCACAACGCGATGCAACTATACAACATTACAATTTAGCAGAACTGCACCAAACAAATGTTTGCGCCAAATGCGGCGACAGATTTTAAATACTGCTCACATTTGTGCCAACGCATTACCAACCTACCTATTTCTAACTCGGTACAGTTTTTTGGCCCACTGATCTCAATTATTATCATAGCATTATAACATTGGACTAATACCAAACGATAATGACATGTTTTAAACGATAATAGGCTTTAAAGTTTTATGGTTAGGATTTAGAATTGTTTGTGTTAGCTACCGATGTTTCCAAGGTCATGGGAGTTACTCAATAAGACCGGTTGTGTATGACACTGTCTGTTCGTTGCATAATTTCTCGTGGTTTGTGTTCACGACGCCAAAGATGTCTCGACATACTCGTTTCTATATTTCTTCAATTTTACGTATCAATAAAACCTTTTTTATACGACACTGCTTTTAGATTTCCTATTCGAATGTGGCGGATGTGACGCAAGCAGCAAGTTGTTCTAAGGTCCAGGTTTTTCTGCGGGTGAATAAATAGATAATTATGTTAATGAGTAACTGTGTTTGACAAGAATAGATAAAGGTACTGAAAAATATTTGTAATTTAACACAGTGGCTGATGCCACATAGCAACTTAGCAATGGCCTTGGATTCAACAGTTATTATTTTATAGCGTCAGTCGATAACATTGCACTTCGTTGATATCGATTGGAAATCTGCACATTATTGTTTGGAAGCAGAAAGCTTTTTGGTACTGAAAATTTTATCAATTTCCGTCAGAGCTGTACCATTCTCCTACTTTAATCCTGTGGCTCCTGGAAGTGTTTAGTGCTTTGGATTTTTTCTCCATCCACCTCTACACCTCCTTATGATCCCAAAACAAAATCTGTGTAGCAGTGAGCCGTTCCAGAAGATTTTACCGAAAGTGATCTCACTTGAGTCTACCTTATCCAAAAGTAAGCCCGACAAGCTTCAGAAAAAGAGAAAATATTGGCGAATGCCGAAAAATCATTATTTGGACAAGTAGTTTCAAAACAAGTAACAACAAGTAGCAACAAAGAAGCAAGCAAGCAAGTAGTAACCAGTAGTTTTTAAACATGATTGGCGAAATGTGGGTGTATACTATAGGTACACCTCTGCCTAACCCTTCGGGGAAACAAGGCGTGATGTTATGTGTATGCTATGTAGTTTCAACAAATCGTAAAGTTACATGTTTCTACCATTAAACAATACATGACGTGTCCAACGTTGTGATTTACAACAAAGTCCCTCTGTAGGAGCAGAGCAGGAGCAGCCCATGCCCATTAGTGCAAGTTTGACCTTATGATAAATAATGGAGGAAATTCTGACCCAAATGGAAGTTAAGGGCCATATCTATAAGGAAATACAAAACTCATTGAGGGACGATTACTATTATTCCAAAGTCGAGAACATTATGACTCTATCAAGGCGCTCGAAACAGGAAAATATAAATGTTAATTTGGCCGTATATCGGAATTTATAGACGCTATCAAGGTAATTAACTAATTCCAGCAACATTCGCTTATAATATCTAAGCTAACAATACCTGCGATATAATTGCATTCATGATTATTATTGGATTTTCTAAATGTCATGAGACCAGACTTTGGAGTCGCATCCCTGAATGGGCGAGAATTTGGTCAAGTAATTTTCGGAGATCAAATTTTTAACATTTCGGAGATCAAAGGCTCTGAATTGTTTCCCAAAGTTTTATTTTTATTACTTAATAAATCTACAAACAAAAAGTTTATTAAATGTAATGATTCAATCAAATTTATTCTTTTAACGACAGTAAATTGGTCAAATTAAATTGCAACAAGCTCCATCATTGATATTCTAAGCAAGTTGTAGTAATAGAAACAAACGTTTACACGCCAGGTGTAGCGTAAGCGTTGCATCATCAGGAGGAACAAATTAGCTCATCACCCAGAAATATTGAGAAACACGCCTGTAATGTTACTTGTATTGCGATGTGGCTGATACGATTCATTAATCAGCTACATTCATGAAATCATTTGATAATTCCTTTGTTGGGGAAATACCAAAATAGTGTAAACGTTCGCTTGAGTTCCCACTCCCAGATTACTTTTAGGCATGTAATAACCATCAGGACGCCTCTGAAGGTCGCCTAATATTCTCAAACAAAGAATAAGTATTAAACTCAACAGCATTTGTGTCTATCACAAATTCACAGGGAAACATTAGTTACAAACATCATTAATCTTCCATCGAACTTAGCAAAATGAAGTCTTGATAAAATCACAATAAAACTTTGGCACAAATAACGCGTGACGGTGGCCTATTCATTTGGGCACAAAGCTGGCCCGCCCGACCGAGCGATCAATAATGCCGAAACACCGGGTGCCGTTCCCCATAACCCTCCAGCGCTGATAGGCGACCTCTAAACCTTGATTAGCTTGAACCTCCACAAAAGGGATTTGGAAAATTGGAATCTGAATTGTAATTGTACGATTTGGAGCACCCTGAGGCTATTGATAATATGTATTTTATTTAAGTCACATTTTCCTTTTATGGTTCAGTATAATTCCGAATTGTTTTCGTTTAAGGCGATTGAAATTCAGAACAAAGAAAAGGCGGTGATAGCCCTGCAGTCGTCAATAATAAATTTTGGTTTACGTCCTTTGTCTTTCAACTCGTTAGGATAATTCGCAAATAAATTAAGAACTACGGACAAATAGTAAAAGCTAAAAGATTAAATTAAAAATGCTTCTTCAATAAAATAAATTAGATCACACCAGCATTCGTTTCAATTAATGTCAAAATTTCCTCTTTGCTAATAAAGTGTTTTAATGGTTCTCATATAACGCAGTGCACCACTGGCGCACTGCCCCATATCTCGATAGTCTGCCAGATTCTGGCGAGTGTTTGATCGCTATCCGTCATTTTTGGAACTATTTATAAATTGGAGGTAAGTGCTCTATTTCTGGAAAGCGCATTTTCTTAAACGTCCATGAAATGTTCGTTTAAAGACACGGGATGTGCAAATTTGTCTTCCTTACGGGATAAACTTCAAAGACTGGAATCTGACTGGTCCTGATGGTACAAAAATGTAATGTACTCATAACCTGCTGAATGCAGTCCAGAATTTAAAAGAAGTCCGGAATACTTGTTGCATGACACACTGAGATTTCACAACTCTGAAAGCTTCTTAGTTGATTTTAAATTACCTTTACCTCCAGTCCTAGATTGAAACGTAAATTGATTAAAAATTACATCAAGTGAAACATTTCCAGCATGTTTAATAATCATTAATCAAATATGCTGTCATAGAAGTAATATTTAAAATTGAACTCGTAATTATTTGCAGCTTTCGCTTGGATTCAAATAAATGCTATATTCACATAGCAATCATCAACATTACTTATTTATTTATTTATTTATTTATTACGTTATTTATCCACAAGAGTTCTTCACTTTTTCCGGTAGTTGAACACAGATGCATTCGTTTTTCTGTTTTGATGCGAATATAGGCTACTTAAATAAAAAACGTGGAATGTTCCTTGAATTTTAGAGTTACAATTATGCGGTAGGTATACATTGATGATATGCTGTTTGCTCTAAAATGCCTTTGAAATCCCTACGGATCCTTGAAATAAAGCAACATTTTCTTAGACGGATAAAGCAGCATAATTATTAACGCTTATCTTCCCATCCTTTGCGCACAGGAGGACCTTAAAATAACCGGTTGTTTTATTCCAGTCCGCAAGAGCATTAAGAGCGTTGTCACATTTTGCACCTCTCTCGCTCACACAAAACCTAATTTTTAAGAATGTTAAATGAAAAAATGCTTTTTTGAAAAATGTAATCAATGGGCGGTCTACAAAATAATATTAATTTAATAGGTAGTTATTCAAAAACACATTTCTATTGTGTTATCTAATAAACTTATGTAATTAAGTGTTATGATCTGTTTTTGAGATGATGTAAATAAATGCCATAATAAAAATGTGTTTTTAATAATTACCTATTAAACTAATATTATTTTGTAGACCGCCCATTGATTACATTTTTCAAAAATGCATCTTTTCATTTAACGTTATTAAAAATTTGGTCCCGTGTGAGCGAGAGAGGTGCAAAATGTGACAACCCTCTTAACAAGAATAATCATTAGATAGCGAACAATACAATTCTGATTATATGGTTTTGCTGAATTTGTACTACACAATTCACAAAGCATTTAAACATGATCTTGTTGATACAGCAAATTCTATATCTCTTATTTCTCAATGGACTCTCAATAACCTGATCTCTTGTCAACAGGCACAACAGAGAGAGCATGCCTCATCACCGGCTCCGTCGAAGGCATCATGGTGGTCCTGGACTTCATCATGGACAAGATCAAGGAGAAGCCAGAGCTGGTCAAACCCTTCCCGGAAGGCGTCGACACGAAGATGCCTCAGGATAGGGATAAGCAGGTATGGCTGAACATTTATTATACTAGGAAATTTTAGAAGGTGAATACAAGGGGCTTTGTGGAAATCGATACTAAATTGTAAGGCAATTTCCAGCTGCGAGGAAATACCGACAAAGAAAGTAGTAAAAGCAAACGTGTGACATTGAGCATCTTTTTATGATCGTGAAGAGTTCAAACTCCGGGAAACTTACAGTGAGTATGCGTGCTTCCCGAGCAAAACTTTATCAGGTTAAGAAAGAGATATCAAAAACTGTTTTAGACATTTCGGAACCGGCAGCCTTTCACATAACGTCACCGAATATAAAAGTAGACATTCTTTCTACAAAACGCTAACGGTCACTTCGGGTATTTTAATGTACGGATGTGACCTGTTTGCCGTGCATAATAAATTAGCCAGTTTCCGTCCTGTTTTTCGACTTAGATATAACCCCCGAACCATATTTGATAATGTTTCGACACGTAAGTAAAAACTGCGGTATCTTCGGTCTTCAATCATCGCATTACGCCTGTCATGGCGTCCGCATACGGGAACGGGAGTGGCGCATAAATTGTAAGCAACGGCACGGTACGAAACCGAGACAAATGGCCGCCATTTAGACGAAACCCCTAAATAAGTGTAATGTTCAGCTCGTCTCGTATATCGTGCCATCATTTGAAATGGATTTCGGATTTAGAAAGTGTAGAAGATGTGGGTGGCTCCGATTTTAGTTGTCTCTTTATTATGGAATAAATTATCCCTGTAAAGCTTCCATTTTCATTATACTCTTTCTTCTATTGGATCCATTAAATCTGAATTTCTCCCAGTACAGTTTATTCGCACATACCTACTCTATTACCCTAGCCCGAATTTTAAAGGCTTCTAATTTTGCATGTTAGTACTGCATAAAATTCAGCATACAGTGTAAAGGGTTATAAACATTTTGTATTACACCGAAACATAAAGTACACAGCGTAAAAAAACAGCCGAACAATTGTACCGAAAGTAACAATTATGTACTTATACCCGTTTCCCGAGTACTGCGCCTCGAATGCTCGCACTGCGCTGTGCCAAAATTGTTATATTTACATATTTGTTCAGCCTCTTCGTTACATTGTTGTGTATACTATGTGAAGCGTTACTATGTATGTCAGGGTGGTAGATCCGAGCCAGAAATTCAGTTTCATAGAAGTATTTGTGCTACTGCGGGTAGCTGCGCTCTTCGCTGTGCTAGCGATAGACAAACAAGAATACTCTATAAAACATAAAGTAGAGATAGGCAGCACTGAATGTTCGTGACAAACTGATCACCCGTCAGATCAGTTTTAATACCAAGCATGGTGATTATAGCAATTTTCCACTAAAATTGTTCTCGTAGGAACTCGCATGTTCGTCTCAATGAGCTTTTCACTATCGTTCAGGAACTTTTTAACAACCAGTACATAAACATCTTCACTAGAAACAATATTGTTTGCTATTCAGCAACAAACTGTCAGTATAAAACAATTTGTTTCAAGTAAAGCAGTTGATTCACTGTAGGGAAACTTCCTCAGAACCGTTTAAGCCAGTCAGTGGTATTCAAGTTACAGGGCAACCCGGCTTGTCCGGACGGCAAGCCCAGCTTTTCGCTCTTGAAATTTAAAGTAATTAAGGCTACTATTAGTTGAGAGGGTGCTTCTTGTGTTCGTTTAATATTATAAACTATTATTGTAAGTATCTTTTGAAAGCAAATTCTGCGATGAGAATTCAGTAGAGGTCATGTGGGCAGAACAGTCAAGAAAAATCAAAATGATTTAATTAAAAGATGTAAAAACGTAAATTCTAACACGTGTATGAAATGGAACATCTTCATTAAGCGTTCATTTAGGAATTAAGAAGAAAAAAAGCAAGCCCTTTTTAAGCGCTACCTTTCATGGCATGAGCCACTAACAAAGTTAAATATTTCGGTTATCCATGAAGCAGACTGTGGTCTACATTCCAAAAACACTATCGATTAACTCATAAATAGACGCCTATCAAAAATTAAACAAATTTTCTTCACGTTGTTTCTCGCGATGGCGTGAACGATTTTAAACGGTATCAACGCTGGCATATTAAATTAGCGCCGACTAAGGGCGCGCCACGTGCTCGGAACACGTGCCCAGCTTACTGATCACAGTGATCAATAAATCATAATTATATAACGAGGAAACATTGTTTTATAAACGTTTTTTATAGAAATTGTGTTTACAAAATATATAAAATCGTCTCAGAACGTAATGCCATTAATATAGGATGTAATGTCTAAATGATTGGGAATATGTATTTGTTATTTGTGACGTGTCACGTAAAATATTATAATCTGAATATATGTATATTGGTATATGAGATACTAGGTAGATATACTAATGTTAAAAGGTTTGCAATTTCTGATCTAGGTCGACTCGATGCGAGCGCTACACCAAACATTCGGATAGTGTGGTCCGATCGTTGGTTACTTTCAATTAACGTGCTGCCGAAACAAAGGCTAGTCGAAACTGACACCGAATTTCTGTAATATCGTGACCGACATTTTCATCAATGCAAACCGAAAATACAGTCGAAATTCAATATTCCTTGCATTTCAATTTGGCACTTGTGATTCTTTCATCCTTTTCTAGTGTACAAGGATCTTGTGGCGCATGATCAAAATCGGATCTAATAGCGCTTTCTAGTTTTTTAAATACATTTCACAAAACAATTGAACAAATGTTTACCAACAGCGCCCCTTTGTCAACGTCATTCGATCCTTGTATAGCTGTAGAGAGAAGCTCCTGTCGTACCCGTAGATACCAAGCAAAATAAACGATATTTTAATGTTAGGTAGTACAGAAACAGCATTAATGTCATGTGGCGAACATAAAATGAGTTTATGTTAGTGCAGCTTATCTACACAGCCGGCACTGCTGCATTAGATAAAATTAACAGTCGCCTTTTTACTACATATTGTGTGCTTGATCAATTTATTTACGGAATATGTAGGACTTCATCAACTCAAACTATCGCAGTACCTAACTGACTGGACATTATTTGCACCTCTATCGGCCTTCCGCCTTCCGCCTCCAGCCTCCGTTCAGCACAAGTTTTCGGTCTATGCGACCGTTAATTTTCTGATACATTTGTTTTTATAAGCTTTATATTAACTTGCTTCGTTCGTATTCGTTCCGGTTACTCTCTTTATCATCCGTTTTTTTTTCAACGAATACTATTCTAGTGCTGCCGCACTGGTCTTCTCCATAGTCTTCCACACTCTCTGTGTTGTCTTTTCTGACAAATCCCTCATGAACACATCTAAGTAGACGCGCTAGCTTTTCTTAAATCTTTATCACATCTGTGACGTTCGATCTTCCAAAATCTGACGATCTATAGCTGTTACTTGGATTTGTTTGATCCTTGCGCTAATCCTGAAATTCATGCATTGAGCAGTCCTGGTTATATCACCTATTACTAAGTTAAGAATTCCATGGCACGTCAGTCGGGAAGAAAAAACAGTCCCATGATCGCATGTCGCATGATATGTCGCTACGTTTCAATTTCTACATAATTGGTAATTTGTATCTTGCCTAAAAGGAAAGGTATCATTTTCCGCTACGGAGCGGTAGCTCTGCGCGATATTCTAACGAAAGGGAAAAGCCTTTCGGATACGCGCTCGCTCCAATATAATCATTTCGTTGAGTTGTATCGGTAACGACGAGGGAAATTTTATTTGAACGAGGTTAGGTTGAGAGCTATATCAACACTTTATTTTAAGTGAAAATAGTACTTCTCTTCTTTTAAAAACTGCTCCACTTTTACGTAAAATAACAGATTCAGTAGAGTTCTCATCAGTGAACACATAACCATTAATGTTTCTGTTCCATTTAGCACTCGTCAGTGATAGATCCAATGAAAAGTGATTACGCGCAGTAATTTGATGTGAGAACATTATCCTGTGTCCACAGCAGGTTAGCTAAGTGAAAATCAAATTGTGATTGTAAGCAGAAACCGTTGTGCTTCCATATCAGACGATTTGCATGCAAATGGCCGCCCGCAGTTAAGCGCCAACTTTGTATTCATAGAGAAGAGTATTTTTCTTTATTTATTGAGGTAGGCCACTTTGTGTGCTTGATGGTTTCAGAAGAATGTGATGCCGCGTCCGCTATTCAGTAAAAATATTAGTTTTCAATCTTTAGTGTTACCTTCCCGATATTTTTCGGTTAGCCACAGAAAAGGGAAAAGTTGGTTTACAAAGGCTTCAATATGAAACGAATGCCTATCGAATGATCGTTAGAGTCTTCCGTGGAAACGGAATTTCAGTGTCGGTTGGGCGCATGGACAGGTCAGCTGTGACGGGCTTTGTTTAAAGCTTTCAGAATATTACAGTTACAATTTGGGAATGAGTGGAGAGATTTTAGACCCATCAGCCCATAACATGCTAAATATGCTCACTCCCAAGCCTCGTTCATAGAACTAATATTGCCGTAATCTTATGCTTGACATTTATGCTGGAGATCTCAGTATGTTGTAACTAACGCACATCTGCTTCCAACCTTGTTCCATCGACCGTTTGGTACAGGTAAACATTGTCAGCCCATCATTTCTGTACTGAGGCTCCCTACATAATATCCCAACTGCCATTCGATTGTTTAGATTGCATTTCGAATGTGACTGCTTCTTTGTTCAAACAAGATTGGTCAACCATCGCCCAACTGTACACAACGCTCTCTTTTGCATTTCTTTCGTAAACATGATTATGCCTAAAATTAAGACCGCCGGCATAAACAATTTGCCCTGATTTAATGTTAAGGGGAAGCGCCAAGGTAGCCCGCGAAATTCAAATTTTCTTAAGATTTTTGCAATTTGCAGCTCAGTGTCTGGGCGTATGTTAAATAAAGTAGGTATGATTCGCGAGCATAACAAATATGTATTTACAGAATTATAATCATTAGAATCAGTAATACAATTCCTTAAGTTGTATAATCCTGAAATGTTAATATTTCATGAAATAGTCATTCAATAGAATTACTTGGTCTTAGAGAGTTGTATTGATGACTTTAATGATTATAATGGTGTAAAGACATGTTTGTCACGGTCGCGACTCATATTTTAATTAACATACAACCTAATACTGACCTGCAAATTGCAAAAAACCTAAGAAAATTTGAATTTCGCGGGCTACCCTGGCGCGTTCACCTTAAAGATCAAACCTTAGCGATTTTCTTAACTTTGACCTTTCAAGGCTGAACTTTTAACACAAACTTATTCTATTATTCAGCCTAATCTGTGAAATACCTGCAAAGTTTGAACACTTAGAGGGTGGATGGAGGTCAGAGTTCACCTCAATATAACAATTTGGAAGCATCGCGTGAAAACACTTTCGCGGACGGAATCGCATCCATCACGAGTGATTTATTATTACTGTTGTTATATTGTCGTTATTATCAGAGTGGAGGTACCATTGTGCGAGAATTTCGTTCGTTGATCGCTATGGGCAAAATACGTTTTCAAAGCTTATAGGTGTTGCCGCTGCGGCAAAACTTTGGCAGGTGTTAGGGCGTTTCCCATTACTCTGATCATTATCGGCCCGAATGTATAAATCCACCTTTGTTATAAGAGCTGATTTAAATTATCTTATTACAGAATATAAAATAATCTTATCTTTAAACCAAACCAAATAATCCGCACAAATTAATTCTTCGACAACCTTTCCCTACTTTCAGTAGAGCTACTTAATGATAATGTAAATAGAACTTTACGTATTGTCTATAATAATATTACCTTATCAGTGGTGTACATAACCGTGCCGTTTATATAACGAACATGTATGTATGTCTCTAACTGCTAATCAATACTACCCACTTGAGACTTATGAGCGTGGTATTAGAAAAGGGACAGAGAAGCTATCAAAGGATTAAGTTCAATATTTCATATGTGGAAGTTGATGATCAGTGTTAATTATCGAATAAAACTGAAATTAATTAATGATTTTAGATTTATGAATCTAATTAAGCTATCTTAACTAAGTATCTAGGTATATGAAACGTTTCAAGTCATCAAAACACTACATCATTAAAAATTTAAAGTACTCACAAATTAAAATGCTATTACAGAACCACATTCGGAGCGTACGTCACAAAATTTAAGTCTGAATTATGAAGTAAGCTATGTGCGGTCGTGAAACCACTAAATGCATATTTATATTATGCATGAGCTTCCGTTCTGCTTGCGGGGAGAAAAAACATAAATCACGTAAGGCTTGTAATGTAGGAGACACGTACAAATGGACTGTACGTATGTGTCGTACGTACGTAGGTCGATTCGATCGAACGATGATTTATCGTATTGTTAAGCCGGTTACATTTGCGGTATGAAATGGAAATGTACAATAAAAATAACGTTGCTAGTGCCCAGTTTCCGAGGTTTTTAAACTGAGTTTGTCCATTCGATAGTGATACTTCAGATACAGTGATCCATATTTTTGTTAGTATACTTACGAATTTTGTTAGTAGGTATCTAACCAAGATTCAAATACACACCACAATCATACTATTATAACTAAAATTATTGGTGATTATTGGTTCGATATCGTGTTTCTGAACACTTTCTTAATGAAGAATTTAGCTTAAAAGTCGAGTGAATTACTACCAAGGGTTTATCTGAGGACTTCAAAAACGGAGCACAAGGAAGGAATTTGTAAAAATAGATAATTTGGTCGAATCAATGGCTATCTGTGGATCTCAGAAAGCGGGTATAGGAGTGATGTCATTATTACGTAACCACTAATAGCAACGAAATATTCGCTTCCGAAAAATAAATATTGGTCCTAGTCCTAGTTCAAGCTTTTCGTCCGTATTAGTTAGTTGGTAAGCTCTCGTAGCGACACTTGACACTTTTACACACCGTGCACCGTATCAACCTAGAGAATACTGTCTAGGAAGTATCAGACCAAATCTGCCGTCAATCGAGCCCAGAACTTCATAAAACTGATCATAAAAATGCCGGACTGTTGCACTTAATCTGCAGTAAATTGTAACTGCACCAAAGTACATTAGAACAAGTAGTACAAGCTAAGTGGTCGGCGCAAGGTCAAACGCGAGCGAATCACGTTCCGACACTATCGGCGTACGTAATTCATTAGTGTGTCGCGATAAACACCTCGCTGTGCCTGAATCTATGTTGTATCAACTATTACATTTACTATTACTCTTGGGCCCTGTAAATGTCTTAGTATTGTCCTGAACAATTTCTCCAGATGGTCCCCAATGTCTTATGATATTGTCCAAAGGCCTAAAGGCGTATGGTCCCTAAATACATTGCGCGTTGTCTCGTCTTTACTTGGGTTGGCGCTCATAACTCCTTGTAATCCTTCAAAGCTCGGCCAAACGTTCTCTATTAAGAGGCGTTACGTAGCCTGTGCTTTGTTGCTTCTAATAAAAACCTGCGATTTCGATGTCTAAGATATTTCAATGAAGCTACAGAAACATCTCAAATATTTGTTATTGTATCGTCATATCAGCCGAAAGACTTCTCCAAAATTATGGGCTGGTCACAGCTGTAAATTTTTGTCATATCGTATCAACCATCGGGTCTGGTCGATACTCAACTCAAAGTAGTTTTCCATTTCCCAATGAACACCCTGAAAACGAGTAAAGTCAATAGTTAGGAGCATTAAAAGTAACAATTACACCATAACTTATGTAACAGAAGCAATAAAGTTTATTTCTGAACGGTTATCTTCTCGGCTGATTAGAGTCAGCGGAACAGTGCTCGATATCGCCATTCGCCGGTGCCGAGTGTGACCGAACACGTGCGGTGACGTGCGGACGTGCAGGTCATAGATCAATAGCGTGCGGGGAAAGGTACGAATGCCTGGGTGCCTGCTGGCGCCGAGCACAAAGGAAAACGAGGCCTGTATCCTAGTAATGCCACCGCAGTTGAGTGCTGCGGCCATACTTGCCTGTATCATCTGTAGTGTAGCTACACTTTGTTTTTTTGGCGATACGATGCGGACTCTGCGGTCGTTACATCATTTGTGGGAGGGTCTTTCTGTGGGCAATGCGGATGTTAACTTTAGAGTAATTGCGATCCCAATCTCGACAAAATATGGAGAAAATTTTAGGGAGAAAATATTTTTCTCCAACATAATAATAAGAACGTATGTATGTGTTAGGCACTATATAATGTTGTGTTAAGCCTGTACAAAGACGACTTCAAAACTAGTTCCCAATCATTTGGCAGGCACAGTTGATCAGAAGATCAAGGATAATTCAGTTGCTAAAGATGGCCTAGCCTAGACCCAATTAAATATATTACAATAAAGACGCATATACACTACAGCGTCGCTTTATTTTGTGCTGGCTGCCGTACGTCTGCATCATTATATGTCAGATCGTGTGTCGCAGGACTATTCATTAGCGACTAACAGCCACCGTAACTACCAGGAAGAGACTCGTATCTGTGTGTTATTATCGTAATTCTGCTAAGCACTAAACGTTCAGGTAAACGTGATGCTAGTTATAGCTACAGAGATTGCCCGTAACAACATCCTCGCAATTTTTATACAGGAAATCAACGAAGATTTTCTTAGATCAGTAAATGTCTAGCAAATTAATTTACTGTAGGAAATCTAAACAAGCAATTCTGCCAGTCGTCGTAATTGAGCTGGGGCGTATAAACTTGGTGTTTGTCCTTCAGTTTCGTATTCTCTTTGTTATGCTCCAACAATTTTTGAAATGGAATTGAATATGCGTGGTATTAGGAAATTGCTTGAGTTTAAAGTATAGACAACAGAGACTGTGGTAACAATGCCAGTAAAAAAACAATCGGCTTCCAATCTTTCGAGACCATCAAATGACATTCAGAAATGCTAAATAATTCATAAACAACAATTAAGAATGCCATATTAAATTCAACAATACTAATTAGCTATTCCCGTGGCAACGGCGGATCCTTCGAAATTATGAATTCTCAGCAATATTGCCTGTTTACTACGTAAATGCCATTTAACATAAAATCAAGTTTACCGTATAAATCATTTTTATTCACTCTTTATGATTCCGTAGCTTCAATTCAAGATCATAAAAGAGGAGCGCTGTTCAACTTTAAGGCCTACATAAAATGGAGTTTAAACGCCAGGCCGTGGCGTTGGTTTTATTCTAGCTCGTTTGGATCGTCGTAGGAAACTAACGTACGGTTTCTTTTAGAAAAAGCTTAGATTAGCCAGCGATCCTTGAGTGCGATAGCACACTAACTTTTTGCCTCTACCTTAAGTTTCTACGCCATCATCTAGTAACCTTTCATTTTATAGATTTCTTTCTATCTGTGCATAAATTCACGCCAGAAGCTTGTATCGTTGGGTCACAATTCGCCGGTTCCACTCACGGTCAACCAACATTATAAACACAGCAATTTCACGTCTTCTCATTCGCCTCTTAACATTTCCATTACCACAGCCACGTCTTCTTTCCAGGTGAAGATCCTGGTGCCGAACTCCACAGCTGGCATGATCATCGGCAAGGGAGGCAACTACATCAAGCAGATCAAGGAACAGAGCGGCAGCTACGTGCAAATCTCGCAGAAGGCCAAGGAGCTGTCGCTGCAGGAGAGGTGCATCACTGTTGTCGGTGAGTATCGAGGTACCAGTAACCACCATCATCATATCAGACCAAAAACTCCATGACAGGCTTACATAACTGTTCCCACATCATTATAATCACCTTGGTAAAGGATTGGTGATTGTCTTTTGTTATTAGCAGACGGGAGGACGCAGGCCTATCCTCTGGACTCCCAACAAGGAAACAAGGATTTGCCTGTAACATTTACGACGAAGTGTACCTATAATTTTATTATTGTAATTAAGTGGGTGCTGTACCCAGGTGAAAATAAATGCTCAATTAATTAAATATTAATGGACTGCGGGTAGATATCTGGGATCACGGTGAGCCTCATTAGATAAGCAGCCCCTTAAACCGCTCATTTGCAATTCACCGGATTGTCCTATCTTTATTATTCACAGATAAGTTTTGTACCTTAAATTCCGTGTCTCGGTACCCCACTGTAGGGCTTTAATTTGAATTGAAGGGATTATTGTTAGGCGCTTCCCATCTTCCCACGCGCAATCCTATTTGTATGTTATGGGAGTACAATAAGTGTCCCGAGAGCACGTTGAGCAGTCGGTGCCTGTTACGACACGGATATCGGTGACAATGACAGTCGTTACAGACGGTTATAAGCCCGGAAGTTTCACTCCGGGTCGCACTTCAGATTATCGGTTTTTCCCTTGTAATTACAAAGGCAAAACCGATGGCGCAACCAAATCTGGTTGCGCAAGTTCAGATGACATTTGCTTTGCACTTAGTACGAATGTGATTTTTTTTTATGAAATGTTTAAAATTAAACAGTTAGCAGAATTGTGTATTCCGTTTCCATATCAACCTGCTTTAACACAATACTTTGCCGATCCTCCATCTTTTGAAATATAAAGCACGCAGCTTTACTTAACCTTATGCTATCTAGAATTCATCACTTTTCCTTTCTTAGTAAAAATCATTCTAAACTGCGTCTGAGTATCCTATCTGCCTAGAACTAGCCATAAAACAGGCAATGAAATAGAAGGTCCTGACCGGAGATTATACTGACGAATGGAACTATAAATAAAAGTTTAACGCTAGAGCTTCGCGTTGACATAGTCGGGCTGATGCGTCTAATGAATGTTGAGGCTGTTGTTAGATTGGCGTATTAGCAAAGTAAATCTGCATTGTCGAACGTTATAGAATATTATAGGACTCCCGTTAGACCTATAAAAAGAAAGATCGTGATAGAACACTGCCTAATCGCCACTGTTTAAGGCCGTTAATGTTAATCTATGTATAAGCTTTAATTTAGTAGATAACAGATGCTTCGCTTTATGTTCATTTTTGTCTTTCATTCGACGACATCTTTCCCTCGAAGTGAAACCTTCGAATACAAAATGAATCAAAAGTGAAAAATGAATTCATTAGTGATCCAACCTAACGATGTGCGATGTATATCAGTTGTCTGGTTACCATAGCACAAGCTCTGCTTAGCTTGGGATCAGATGGCCGTGTGTGAGTTGTCCCAAGATATTTATTATTATTTCAGCGCTTAGCATTTTTCACACTCGCCTACCGAAAAATGAAATGAAAGGAGCAGATGAATGTTTATTCCTTTGTCATGTTGTCGGTGATGTGTGAACGTGGAATGAAACAAAAATAAACATTCACTCGAGTTTCTTCTTTCTGGACTCACAACAGTAATTTATGATAGTCTATAATTTCAAGCAATTTTTTCGTAGTTTCCTTTCGTCTGATTACACAACAACTTCCTCTTCTTTTCGATACTTTAGGATATTGAGACTTGTGTATTTTCCAGTTGATTTTGGATATTTTCTCGTGGACAACCATCGCAGTTAGTCGCGGATGTGTATAACTGCTTCATTGGATATCGGCGCGCTATAGGCGCCCAGCCAAATGTCCGCAGTTGTGGCACGTAACACCATCGATCAATAATAGTCACGTTTAGACTACGACGAGGATTATCTCCTTGGATGAGCTTTTGTAGCGGAAGACGTGGGTGTTTCCTCCTTTTAAAGATATTTATTGTTATCTTTTCCAGGCAATAATTGCCATCTTCTTTACAAATTATAAATTAAACTTGCTTTTCGTGTCTGTCTGTGTGACTGCGTTGTTCTTCTAAACTACGCAACTGATTTTGATTCGGTTTTCACAATGATTTAGAGAATTTATATTAAAAACTTACTTGCATATTATAAAGAACTCGATGTTTATTCTAATCGTAAAAACCGTACGAAGCAGGGGCGGGTTGCTAGTTTTCCAATAAGATATGGCATATGTATGGATTTCTATTGTTTATTGCTAAACAAAAGAGAAAGTAATAACAAAATATTCGTAGTTACCACGGACAATGTTGCAATTGTCTGCCAAATGTGTCCACGGAGTGAGAGGATATCGGCTTACACAACCGCGTCTACTCTACGGTCTATAGACATAGTATAAAGTGAGGAAGTAGGTTATCTCCGGCACAATCCGCGATATAATTGCCTACTGTCTCAGGGTTGTCACTTTTAGTTAAATTTTAATTCAGTGCCAATAAATTGGCAAGGGTCGGGAAGTTGTATTTTTTACTTGTATTGTCTGGGTACCTAAACGATGATGAAACCTTTCACGATGAAAGAAAGAGCGACGGGCCAGCAGACGGGCGGCGCGGGGCGGTGATGAGCACGAGTAAACGGTAGGTGATTCGAACTTTGCTCTATTTATCTGATTCACAATTAGTCAATTACTTATTTTTTAAGTACGATTTTATAACTGTAAGTAGGTACTTAGTTACTATACCTACAATAGGTACTGAGAAATCGGCATGACTAAACATAAACAAAGCAATAGCGGCAAATCAATTGACAGATCAAAAGTACCTAGTACATTCTAGTGGGAATGTAGGCCTACCTACTTCCTCTGTCTGATAGAAAACTAATACAACAAAAAATAAGTAAGTAGGTATCTCATCATCAAGTAAAAATGATATGCTAGAAAAAGTCACTTCTTTCCTGTTCAATAGGTAATTTGAACAGAGACAATTCTGGAATCGATGAATTATTAAGACACCCAAACACACAGCAATACGTTCTCCTGCGATTATCACACATTTTTCATTCATTTAGCGGTGCCGAAAAGCCGTGACGCGCGAACCTCGTGCGATGTTAGCCCCGACTGGCGCGCTGCGAAACGGGCCGAGATTTGTTTAAGTGTGCGTGCGGCGACGCATAGATACTTTGGCGCACACATACAAGCCGCGCGCGGTGTGTTTGTATGAAGATAACGTACTTCCTCTCTTTTTACTATGCTATAGATCACTGATTTTGCTTTTTAAAAGCTTTGATGTTTGTATGACTGAAACTTGACGCTTTTTCGACACGTTACGAAGAGATTTTTGAAAAGGTAGAACTGATTTTGAAGCGAGTTGTTATAGTCAAATTAATTGCTCAACCTTTGAACACTATGAATTATGAATCAAAAAAAAATTTCACAATATAACCATTACATCACCATAAATAATAACATCACGAAAAACGTAGTTTTTTTTCCTTTAACCACATTCCAATGTAAAGGGCGAACGCATAGAAATCCGATAGTTTTTTTGGCTAGTGCCCTTCACGTGCGTGAGGTCACATTGAGGCCCTAATTATATGCAGCATCGTTTTTGTTGACCAACATAATTATTTACATATTGTAAGCTATGAACCTTGACTCTTGACTTTTGATGGCATCTTGTATACTGAGTGTGAAAATGTGTCGTCCGGGAAAATAAAGAAGCTTACTGGCACCACTAGTTAAAAATATTATGAACTAGCTTCTGTCAGCGACTTTCGTCCGCATGGAATTCAACTATCAAACAAATCCCCTTGGAGCTCGGCAGTAGTGTAGCTTTCTATCTGTGAAAGAAGTTTTGCTATCGGATTCCAGAGATTACCTCGTAACACAAACGAACAATGTTACCTCTTTATAATATCAGTTTAAAGTTACCTTTGCAATAATTATATTCGTGTGTTTTGGAAAATCTTAGTAGGTAATAATATATTTGGTTCTCAAGTATATTTCAATCACCCAACAAGTCAAGTTTACCGATAAAACTCCTCGATGTTTGCTGATATTTTAAAACTTGAATAAATGGCTGACTAGTTGAAAGCCAGATTATCTGATATTGGATTTGCGGCATCCATATCGTTGCGGTACGGATGCGACGGGAAATTGCGCCGGATTGTGCCGGATAGGTAACCGTGCGGTTAACGGGTAAGCCGTTACCGCCGCGGGCACTGAATTTGTATCCGATAAGATGAAACGTAAACTGGGATTAAGAAATATGTGTTGGTACTGCATTTTTATCGACGGTGATAGCACTTTTTAAAGCACTAGGAAGTGAAGAGCGGGCGTTTTGAGGAACTATCATAAGTCATTTTGATATTCAAAAAAGTGGTGATTCTCAACTTAATTTGAATAAAAATTACTTTTGATTTTTTTAAGCGGAGGTATTTTATTTTTGTTTGCATTTTTCCAAAAAAAAAAAAAAAAATTAAATATTAAGTTAGATGTTTGTTGTTTGTTTGTTGTTGACCAAATTGAAGGCTGAATTTACCTATAAATGATAAGTGACCTCCATAAAGTTTTAAGATGGATATGGACATATTGGCTAGTCCTTAACTAAGCTTCCGTAGACGACGATGCAGACAGGATTAATAGATTTCTTATTTTTCGTTTTGAAAGATATTTTTGTTGGTCCAAAGTCCTCACAGTATTTAGCTAGCATCCATGATTCAATAGTTACAGTAATTTATACAAACTAATATATTGCCATAAATAATATTCGCTATTCCACCGACACGTACAGCAGTGCTAAAGGTCAAATCACAAGGTGTGGTGACAATGATGACAATGACTAATGACATATTCCGATGTTTATCCAAGGTTGTCCTACTATACGTGCCCATGTGTTCTGTTTGCCGTTGTTTAAACATTTGATTTGTGAAAGATATATAGATGTGGGTCTAGTGTAGCTAGGGACAGCTGAACGTGGGGTCATGAGTTCGGAATTCGATCCTTAGGATCGGGATTTTTGGTACTGAATTTCTCAGTAGAGGCCCAGGGTCTGGATTTTTGCCCGGTTTAGCAACGGGCTTCTGTCTATTACATGGGACTCAAACATTACTGGCGAAATGCGGGTGTACAATACATAAAAAGTAAGGGAAATTAATTGTTAAAAGCCCACTGAAATGGTCCGTATATTCTAATCAGAAAGGGGTATTATGAAGAATTAATGCTATCATTTTTCCAGTGTCAGAAAGAGATGGATCTATACTTGACCCATAGCACCATCCCTTTTTCGCATCGGAATCATGATGGCATTAATCAATATCAATATAAATGATAAAAGAAAGTGTACAATGTGCTTGCCGCAAAAAATCAGAAATGAGTCCCGGTACGATCAAGGGAGTTATATGTTGTGGTAGCCCTCTATCTCTCATCCAGGAAGAAGGTTCCCGTTTTTACCTGAAGGGCGTGCTTTTGAAGATATAAGGGCTGGAAGTTTCGCCCTCTAGAAATTTCTAGAACATTCGAGAATATTCGAGAGAGAGGGTATTAAATATAATTATTATGTAATGTGATGTGATACACAGTTACACACACAGGTGTACCATATTATTAGGCCATAGTAGACATTAAGAAGAGTGTTTGTTCCGATAGGAATCGGGTTATATGAAGGCTGCGCCCCTGGTAGAGTGTCAATTTGTCTGGCTGTGTTTAAATGATTTAAGAATGTGATAGCTACTCAGCTAGCTGTGAGTGTATGAGCGGCTGCTAACAGAGACATTAGTAGAAACAATGCATGAAATAGTGCAGAACTTGCAGCTGCTGGCCGGCTGCCCGGTTGCGCCATGCTATACTAACGGCTAATTTATATCAGTTTGTATGCGGAGTGTGGACGGCGCGTGTAGCAGCTGATGCGTGGGTACTTGTCTTTAATAGTCATGGAAGACTAGAAGAATCTCTTAGAAAACATGATAGTAATATTGGGGACCAAGATGTTTTGTTTCAAAACGATTGTTTCCATCAAACGTCATCTGCGGAACCAGTGGCTCTACACTGCTGTTTTGTTACGCTTTAGTTTTGACTTCGTTGAGGGCGTTAAGTTAGGTTCGCTTGATATTAAAAAGCTATGATTATATACTCCAAACGTTTGCAGGTCCATTTAAAAAAGAGTAAGATTCCTCAAAATATCTTTTCCTATCTAAATACAATAATGCTATCCATATTTTTCTCTGGCCCGTTGTAGTATTCATTAATGATATTAATTCTCCTTTCAGGCGAAAAAGAGAACAACAAGAAGGCCTGCCTGATGATCCTACAGAAAGTCGTCGACGATCCTCAGTCCGGGTCGTGTCCGAACGTGTCGTACGCCGACGTGGCCGGTCCGGTGGCCAACTACAACCCGACCGGCTCGCCGTACGCCGTGCCCACCGCAGAGGTGAAAGAGGTGACCTCTCGTACACGCTCCTTTGTCGTGACTGTGGCCCTGAGCTTGCGGGGGCGCCCCACGGGCGGTGTGGAACTGGCTCTTGAATGAGGACTAGGGTTCTGAAGATTGATGTCTGCTTTGTGGTTCTTGGTGTGTGATGTAGTCGTTTCAGACGCAAGGCCTATAAAATTCGGCTCCATTCCATAACCGAGTGAGCTCTAGAAAAGAAATTAAGTTTTTTTTAAGAAACTCATTCAAATAATAATAATAAACCTGTAATTTGAGACCACAGAGAATCCATACAGTAGAGTTAGTAAAGAAAATTTAGGTGACAAGCGCATTCATTTAATATGACAATCAAAACCATAATAGAACTAGATTATCGTTGAAATTGCGTTGATTTAGTAATCGGTTTGAACTAAAATAACTAAAGAATATGTGCTGCCAAGGATATTTAAATTTTTATCACATTTCGGAACCGTTGCTTACTTTTCTCAGACGCTTCTTGCAATAAGTACTTAGAGATTGCTTGCCTGTAGATGAAACCACTATTACCACACGACAACCATCATTACCTTAACAATTTATTCGGAAATCGTCCTCACCACTATAGCACGGACGTACGGCGGAGCGCCCCCGTGCGCGTGCGGCACGGAGCGTGTGCAAGCGGCTCCGGCGCCCGACTCGCTCCACGCGCCGCACTGCGCTCCGTACACTAGCCCAGTAGCCCACTAGCCCACTAGCCTGCTAGCTACTTGTTTAACGAAACACAAGCAATGCGGAACGATGTCAACCAGCCTAATTATGCTGATGATTTAGATTTTTTGACACAAAACACGTTAACATGTGTAATGGAAAAGTATCAAAACTTTTTATGGAGCCCAAAGAAGCTTTACATAAGAAGTTCGACTATCTTGTCAATGTTAATAATTTAGTATCGTTTTATAAAAACGTGCTGGGCTACTGTGTGGAGTAGCAAGTGACACTGACACTAACCGCTTCCACTGTGTGTACACTAGTACTTGTACACTATACTAACTCTTAACACACACTTTTTTGGGTTGCTCGGTGAAATAAAATAATTATTTTTCACCCTACCTTTCGAATACAAGACGAAAAACTTTCCTTTCCAGAATTTTAATAAAATCCTTCTGTTTCCGACGAGAATTAATTATTTAAGAGGTTTTTATTTGTTTTTGGATTGTTTTACACATGTTACACGAAAACATAAATGTCTATTGTAGATTGTATGTAATTGATCGAAAACCAGTTTTAAGCACGATGGCCACTTGCAAAGTAACATCTACAACATCACAGTGAGTTCTAATGTCAAGTAACTAAAATTGACGAAAATAACAATTCACTCAATAAAGCTTGCCAGTTACCTCTGTGCATGCGGCTGGTTATCTCCCAGTGCCACGCGAGGAAGCTAGGAAAAACTAGCAATAAGATTGATTCGTTTGTGGCTTCATCGCCCAGCACGGGTCACTGCCCTTAGAATGCAACTAGACTGCGGACAATTATTAACATCGTGGTGATACTCAGCGTCCTATTTAATTCGAAAACGAAGCGAAACTTCTGCAATGTTTCACTCTTCTCAAAACATGACAAAGACAAAAAAAAAGTTTTTTTAAACTGTGTGAAGTTTTACCGACTAATTTAAGTTGACCCTGTCTAAAGTGACCAATAGTGAGGTTGTGGCCGCTCGACTGCAGCCTGCAGGCTAGTTGCACTTTTAGGGCCGCTTGCACCACAAATCACTAAATGCGTTTAGCGCTACACGAATGTAAAACATTCTTCTGTTTCTGTCAATTCCTTAAAGATGACAGAGACAGGATGATGTTTCAAATATGTTTATCATTAAACGTATTCAGTGATTAATGTTGCAAGCGCGCCATACAGCCAGTTTCTCGGACGAAAATGATCACAAAATGAATGTGACAAATGGTCAAGCGCGCGTAAACTGCTGCGATTGGTTGAATAATTTACAACAGCCAATCGCATCACTTGACTTGCGTTTAATTGTGACGCGTCGATAAATTTTGTTCCAGAAACAGGTGTTAAGTCTAATAAGTCTCGCATATCTATGTTATCTTATTAACAAAAATCATTGTACCAATCATAGTTGTGTATTCACCCTCCTCCTCGCCTCCTGTCACAGGGCATGGACATGTTACAGAACCACGGCCTCGGCGGCGGCGTGGGCGGCGTGCTGGTGAACGGGGCTGTGGGGGGCGCAGGCCTGGGCTCTCTGTCACTCAGTCTGAGCCTGGCCCCGCCCGGGACGCAGCCGCCTGCGCCCATTACGCAGCACACGCTTGACCATATCAAGGTAACAATATTGTATTATTTACTTTTATTACTGACGTATAATTTCCGTATTTTTAAGATCGTTTGCATTCTAATGTAAGTTTCAATCTGGCAAATATACCTCATTTTTTTCTACATTTCTGACATTGATTATGGCCGAGATGAGATTGAGATAATACATTTTAAACGTTTTTAATTACGGGAATTGGCATCTCGTCGACAAGATGCTCTCGAATGACCGCGTCCGTGTGAAAGTCTGAAAACAACATAAATACCTGCCACCTTATTCTAATATAGAGCTACTGTTATTGAACTGGCGACACGTGGCTGTGCTACAGGCGAACCTCTGCCTAACCCTTCCGGAGAAAACAGGCGTGATGATATGTTATGTTCTATTACTGCTCATTTGTAGTAACATTTTAGTTTTACACTTATTATTAAATTAAATTATTTTTCATTGATTGTTTTAATTCTTACTAATGTTATATTGTAAGTTTGTGAAAAAGAAATTATATCCTCAAACAGATCCACACATACAGAAAATAAAATCCAAACTTTCCAAATTTTTGTACGCTTTTCGTGAAATAAAAAAGACCACAAACTTGCAAACTGCTCTGGTCACCTACTATGCCTACGCTCATGCATGGCTTAGCTACGGCGTAATAATGTGGGGAAACAGCACAGACGCACCGGCACTGTTCACAACTCAAAAAAAGTTAATTCGTATTTTAGTTAATTTAGAACAAACGGATAGCTGCAAACCCCATTTCAAAAAACTAAACATTCTAACTCTGCCTTGTATATACATACTGGAAATCTGTAAATTCGCACACATACACCAAGACTTTTACACAAAACGTGAAGACATACAAGCAAGATACACACTGCGACACAAAACACGATTAAACCTACCGATATCCCGTTTAAAAATGCACTCATCTAGTCCACTGGTTATGTCGATAAAAATATATAACAAACTACCCGAGGTACTCAGAAATGAGAAAAAGATTGCCGTTTTTACGAACAAATTAAAAAAGTTATTACTAAATAAATGTTATTATAGCATAAATGAATATTTAATTGAGAAATGTATAGAACTGACATGATTATATAAATTAATTTAAAAAAAAATTGATTAAAATAATAATTAAGTAATAAAATGATACCTTAGTAGATTATACTTAGAATAAGTTAGTTGCATGAATACCTAAATAAGTCCTCTTCCTTCAAACTTTTCTTTTGCTGTGCCCGACAGGGTCCACGATTGTTTCGGCAAATATTTACTTACCACCTAAGCATATACATTGTGGAATGCAATAAATGATTGAGTATTGAGTATTGAGATCGTTTTCTCGATCAAAACACAAGATCCCAGAAAACGAGATAACTTGGAGAAAATCGAATACATAACTGCCCCTCCCCTCCTCAGGTGGCGCTGCGCCAGGCGGGCTACAGCGAGGCGGGCATCAGCGAGGTGGGCGCGGCGCTGGCGCTGCTGGTGAAGCACGGCGTGCTGGGCCTGGCGCTGCCGACCGCGCTGCCCGCGCCGCCGCTGTCGGCCGCCTACTTCCCGCTGCCCGCGCAGGACCCGCCCACCGTGTTCGGGCCCATCGGGCAGGTCCCGCTCGGTATGTACTCAGGTTCGGACACGCACGTATCTATGTAGCCTAATATACCACTTCACTTTTACGGCCAATTTCACAGATGAAACTAAACGCGATCAGCACACCTGTGCCACGTTCGAGAGCTGTCAGTGTCAGTTACGAAACTGACAACTCTTGAATGCGGTTTTGATGTGCTGTTCGCGTTCAGTTACATTGGTGGAATTCGCTCTTAGTAGCTGCTAGGATGAGGCTCATTTCAGAACGCGTATACAATATAAATTAATTTAAAAATGAGAAAATGCTTTAACTTAGTGACTGGTGCGCTAACGCGTAATTGTTGCTCTCAAATAAGCCTGAGGCCGCAGCGTCGTGACCGCGGCGCGTTCTGCGGGCAGCCGCAGTATGCTCTCAATAGATGGAAATGAACTCTCATATTACAGCAACTAGCACAAACTAAATACTGCCGCCATGTACGCACCGCAGTCGTGACTTTACAAGCTAACATGCCAACGGCGTATAATTAATTAAAAAACGCTGGTTTTAAATTACTGTTGTGCTTTTTGTACTACAGCGCAAAGCCCCTTATAAAACTCACAAAATAAATACAAATTCTTTGTTTATTGTAAACTTTCGTCTGAAACAAAGATGCTTCCTCCGCACAAACTAAATATTACAACAAAAGATAACACCCTAGTTTTTCAAATACAGTTCCTAATTAGACCAAACATCATAAAATATTAAAACCTGGCATTGTTGGCAACCTCTATACGAATTAATGTTACAATATGTATCTTGATAAGACCAGTAATTATGTAACAACAATACTACCTAATTAACTCACTGTAACTAGACCTTGAAATTAACTACTTGTTTACGGAAAACAATCATTTTGTATTAAGTTTGCTACTGGTTTTATCAATGAATTATATTCTGTGGAGAATATTTTCATTGTTTTTCCAAAAAATAATCCAAAATTGCTTAAAAGATAAAGTTAAAAATGCTTGCTACTTCTCTCTTGCTTACCATCCATGGATCCTCAGTATAAGTACTTTCTAAATATATATTCTCTACAGAACAACTTGTATAATATGACTTCTTTTGATTTTGAACTTAATAATGATAGAAATATACTGAAATACAGAAATTCTCATTTTCTCCAAAAATGACGAAATGGCAATTTCAGCTTATTTCTTCCCAAAATTCCTCTTTGAAGATTTTGAACAGTATAGTTGAACCAAACTTTCCAAAACTGAGTAGTGTCCGGGCCGGCGCGAGCCCGCCCAGCGCAGATGGATGGTGCACAGCTGTGGTACCATACCTCACACGCTTCCAAATTCTAAATTTCACAACGCTTGTCATTCTGTCTTGGTATCTGATTGGCTATCGTGACAATAATAACTTTCAATGATGCTTTTGTTCTCACTCTGCCGTGTTTTATTTCAAATGATAAGTTCAAAAAACGTTTTTGTTTATTTTTGTTATGTTGTTGTCTGGTTCCAAAACGAAATTGAATCAAAAAGGGTTGTTTAGACGAAACCTAGCTTGATTGAGCGCAATACAACTGCATGTGATCCAAATTGAGTACCGAGGTATCGGCAGTCCGGGCTGAGAGTCTGAGACACACGTTGTCCCGGAACATAGATGTCTAATCAACAGACGTTTTTCAGGTGTGGATGTGATTTCAGATTACACACAGCAAATGATGTGGGCCTATAAGTGTTACCAAAAAGACTAAAACATATGAGGCATGTAGTAGCATCCAGTGGGGCGTGAATATAATGACTTTTGAAACGAAACACGGTTATATTACTAAGACAAGACTATGTATACTATATCGTTACAATTGCATGCTTAGATATTTTTTATGGTGTTTCAAGTGTTGTATTGCTGATCCAAGTAACACAATTGGCTTCCAGTTTTATTTTTTTGTTTATAATATCTATCAAAAGTTTTTCCAAATTCTTGACCATCGCTTTACCATACCATTCTGTCGGCAATACATAACATGAGCTTGTGTCATGGACGGACGTTAATATTCAAATCATTTAACTCTAAATTCATGACTTAATTATGGAAATGGGAACCAAAGTTTAAAGTTGATTAAAACTTTAATATGTATTCTATAACATTGCATTAACAAGAATACTATCTTATAAAAACCATTAAGTTTGTAGTAAAAATGCATTCTTAACTGGATTTTCTAATATTGCTTGCTTAAACTTCAAAATGTTTGGCACTTTTTCATACCAAGTCCGTCCAGGACACAAATAATAGAAAGAACAACTTTAGAGTAAAATGTTCTAAATTAGAAGAAAGTTCTGTAACTGAAATGTATTTATTTAAATTACTCTCTGTGAAAAGAATATTACCTACGCAACTTTATATTATATTATTATTTGGATCGTATTATAGTTTTGTCTAGACCTAGCGAAATTGTAAAAAAAGATTGTAAGTAAAGTTAAGTTTTTTCTATGAAACACCAAAAAATACGGTAATCGGTAAAGTTGTTCTTTTGTGTTGTATCATGTATCTTCTGTCCGCGACACGCCCGCGCGGCTAGCCGCACTAGCCGCACAGCCACCGCTAGTGTAGTCGCCGCCACAACACTATCCGATGCATGACAGTACAGTATACGTAGACTCACTTAGTCACAATTCTTAGGACTGTAATATTTCAGCGTGTAAAATAAATTCTTCTAACGGAGATATTTTTCTCCAATCACAATTCATTTCTTTGTGCATTTTTACGGTTCCGTACTATTGAATTTGGTACATTTTGCGTATCTATCTTTGTTTGTAACTTTGAGCCAAGAGCTAGCCATCCTGTCTTCGTAATACCACGAAGATGGCTCAAAGTTAATTTTTATTTTATTTTACTATTCCCAAATAATATGATCCCAATTGGTTTATCTTAAACCCCTTTTTTTCATATGCCTAAAAATCTTCAAATGCTAAAATGTCAGAGCCAATTTTGTTAATTACTGGAAAAAGGGAACATAATTTTTATTTAACAAAAAGTTTAATTAATAAATGCAATGCACGCTGAAATATGAAGTCTCTTATTTTGAGTATAATTTTAAAGCTGGTAAAGTAAATGACAGTCGGCAGTAACAAGTTTAGAGACACGAAGGACAAAGAAGCCATAGAAGTCGCGTTGAGTAGTTAGGCTAGCCGTGCGGTGCGGTGTGCGCGGGCGCTGCCGGGCCGCTGCCGCTGTCGCTAACACGTGCTCTGTGCGCAACAGCGCGAAACGTTCTAATGTAAGGTCGCTGGGTCGCGCCGGCCCGGCCGCGGCGCGAGGCGCGGTGACGGCGCGTGACGTATGACGGCCCGCAGGCGGCGCGCGCGGCGGCTCCTTAGAGCGTTTCGCGGAGGTTGCATTCGAGGCGCTTCGCCCCCCAGCCGTGGCGCCCATCTCGCTGTCGGCCGGTGTGGGCGGCGTGGGTGGCGTGGGCGGCGTGGCCGGCTTCCCTTCGGCCTCGCTGCTGCCGCTCTCCAAGAGTCCCACGCCCGCCGACGCGGGAGCGAAGGACTCCAAGAATGTGGAGATCGCCGAGGTCATCGTCGGGGCTATACTAGGTCAGTTATTCGTGTATTCACTTTTAAATTGATATTTTGAAAATATCGCTCGCCAAAATGTCACCACTTGAAAAGAATACTTTGATACAGGTTTAAATTAAATTAGCTTTTACTAAGTTACTTAAATTCGCTGGTGAAACTAATTTAAACATTAAAGTTGCGCCAGCTAATTTAATAAACATACACCAAATTTTTGGAGAAGTTTTGTGATTAACGAAAAGCATACATACTTGTGTATCCATGCGGCTTTCTTCTTTCGAATCCACAAGAAAAATGTGAATTTGGTCAAAATGAAAATCCAAGATGGCGGCTGCGAAAATTTTCAAGTTTTTCGTCATGGGTATCGTTTTCATAGTTTTCGAGGGTGCTAAAGCCGATAGTGACGACAAAATGTAAATCCAAGATGGCGGCTGTGAAAATTTTACGTCATGGGTGTCGTTTTCATAGTTTTCGAGGGTGCTAAGCCGATAGCGACGTCAAAAATGTAAATCCAAAATGGCGGCTGCGAATTTTTTTTTTTTCTTTAAATTATTTCGTTCCTGACGGAGGTCCCCCGACCGCACACGTATTTTTTTTTTATTATTTCTACACTCATTGTTTCAAAGGACTACACTGCCAGCGACAGCAGCCGTTGACCATTATCTGCTTTAATTACTTAATTAAAATGATGAGTATAGAAAATCTTATTTTTCGATACTCATCACTGTGAAGTTTCGCCAGCTAATTTAATTTAACCCTGTATACCTAACCTCTTTGAAAACGTTGTAGTAGTCCCGGGAAAAATACTACCCAGTAGGAAAATATTGTGTTAACCCAACCAACGCACTCAAATTATGTACCAACCTACTCAATAGGATATTTTTCTGAAAACATTGACAAAGCGCGTAATCCGCTGACCTGTGTACTGTTGCACTCTACAGGCCCCGGCGGGCGCAGCCTGGTCGAGATCCAACAAATGTCGGGCGCCAACATCCAGATCTCCAAGAAGGGCACGTTCGCGCCGGGCACGCGCAACCGCATCGTCACCATCACGGGCACGCCCACGGCCATCTCCAACGCGCAGTACCTCATCGAGCAGAAGATCCAGGAGGAGGAGCTGAAGCGCACGCGCCACAACGCCATCTCCGGCCTCATGCAGTAACACGCCTCGCACGGTACGCCCCGCCCGTGCCGCCTCCTCTATCTCGTTCTAGCGTAGTATCTAGTTCTAGTCAAACACTGTTGGATCACAGACCGCGTCACTGCGTCGTCACTGCGGCGTCACTGTGGCGTCAGCTCGTCACCGTGAACATTGGCGCGAGTTACCTGACTCTAGTTAAGAAGTTTTGTTTTGTTTTATCTGACGGAGGATATAATTTATGCAGCTCTCGATATGCGTCGCGCGCAGCCTGGGACTGTGCGCGCCGCGACACATATCGACACATAGTTACCTATTTACAATAATACAATTTTATGCATGTAACATAGATAGTGTTACGTGGCGGGGATGTGCGCTACTCGCTGGTCGCTGGTGGCTCGGGAAGCCAAACGTTCTAAAGCTGACTATTTCAGTTCGACGGAACACTGGATTGTTGCACATAATAATATGAAAGTACAATACTAGTGAGTACGCCCGGCGTCGCTCCCCGCCACACTATATTTTACGTTCTTATCGTGATGACAAGTAATTACTTTGTTCTGCCTAGCAGACGTTATTGTTGATTAAGATATAATAATGAAATATTGTGATATCTCCTATCACGGAAATTCCTATTCCATACACATATTATTTTTGTATATTATTCACCACAGCATACTTTTTTTTATTTACAAAGTTGATTTCATTGTAAATGTTACCATTGATAAGTTATTTTTCTTTAGTTTATTAGGATTAGTGATGTGGTTATTTGATAAATCTATCGACACAGTTACGTCTCGCTGGGAGATGTTATCGATACCCTTCGCAGCACTACGGGAGTTTAGGAGCTAAATCCTACCAAAGTTGTTTTATTTACTGAGATAATATATAACAAGTATCGACTTGGTTACGGCCCTTATTGTAGATTCAAACCAAAACAAGCCAGAGTGTAGCAGTAAGGAGGAATTTGTCTGATTATGTTCGTGAAGTAACATGCTTGCTTATGATAAGTTCAGACTTACTATATTTTGGCTTGTTCAGCTTTGAATTATTTTAAAGCTGGGATGCCTGTTCTTGCAATAGAGTTTCGTGTGACTCGTTTACAAGATGAGGGTAGTCGTCAAGCCGGTGCGCCGCAAGTACAAGACCAGAACGTTTCACCGCACGCCGTTTCACTTAACTTAGTTCAAGTGTCACCCTTGTTTTAATATCTTCGAATCTGGCTCGCAGAGTTCTTCATTCCTGATTTTCTCTCGGTAAAGATCTTTATTTTTTTATACATTTATAAACAAAATAATAATTATCTAATCGTTTTAATTTTTTTTTTTTATTAGGAATGTTTCTTTGTTATTCATTTGCCGTCGGTCTAAATTTGTATTACGATATAAGTACAATTTAAATAATAATAAAATGCATGTCCAGATAGTAGATGAAAAATAATAAAAAAAATATTTTAAACATTTTAAATGCAGATTTCTATATATCGAGATGACAATATAAATGATATATTCTTATTTACAGTTACTATATGATTGCATAATTTATTTTTTGCGCCGTCGTTTAACCAAGACGTTCTTTTAGTGTCTGTTAGTGTCCGCACGTCGACGACTTTTGGTCGCACGACTCAGTCGCATCGGCGTCTGAGAAGCCTGCGATTTCGCAGAAACTGATCGACTAAGAGTTCAATCATTAAAAGATTACTGATCCTTTTCGATTAACCTAGTTTCGTCTAGAAGTCGTGTGCGTGCGCTGTACGTTAGATTTACATAATATTATAAACTGTGATTGTTTTCGTCGACATTGTCAAGGTACTACGTGTCAGTCTCCACTTAGTGTAGAAGCCGTTCGGTACTTCGCCGGAGGGTAGTTATAAGTTGTGTTCGTTTACCTCAGAAGTGCCATCGTTCTACAGGATTAGTGAGGTGAGCCTCTTCACATCTTCAGTGTTCATACGTACGCGGTGCGTTGCGTTTGATTGTGACTTGTTACAGCTCGGGACCCTCGATATAATGTAGTAGCTTCCACGAACATCTCAAGCCACCGACAGCTTACAATCAAATGTTTCAACTACCCGCTGTCAAACTCTTTTCGTGTACAACTCCGGCCCCGCGATGGGCGCCAACGCATAATACGGTTACAAGTACATGCAGATACTAATGGGTGATAACTTACTACGAAGGCGGTGACTACTATCAAATATGAATAAACGTATGAAGTACAAAAGAAAACGTAATCATAATAAAACATATAATAATTCGAAATCGGCTTAATGATGGAAGTTAATGTACGGTAGTGTGTAAGAAATCGGAATTGAGAGACAATTTCTCAGCTAATTCATTCACGCGATTATAAATAATAAAATAAAAGTATATAAATATGTTTAACTAATTAATTATTAGGGAAGTGAGCACGCTCGATTCGCCATAACCTCGTACTTCCGTGAAAAGTGAAAAATAATAGTGATTATTAAAATTGTTGTAAGTTTTCTCCGAGCGAGGCCCCGCCCCTGCGCGCGCGCCGCGTGCGTGCGACCTACCAGGTGCACTCGTACGCGGCCGCTCGCAGCGGGCGGGCGCGCGCTGTCGACGACATCTCGCTGATACAAGTTGTGGATATTGTTAACTGATCTATTACATATATACGTGTGTTATGTAGTTAACATTGCGCAGTGTAGAGCGGCATTACAGTAGCTAGTTAATATATTGTATTCAATCTTTAAAGTGTATAGGTAACGCTGTTGAATAAATTTCCAGTGTTTTTCGAATTTTTCTCATCTAAACTATGTATATTGGGAGTAGGTACAGATATCGTCTTGTGTCAATTAATAAAAATGTTTGTTTGTGCGTTCGCGGTGACCAAAGTATGGAAATAAGTCAAGCACTGAATGGATACTTCGAAGTAAAATGAAACGTACCTGAATGAATCGAGTAGAATTGATTGAACTGATTTTTAAGAAATGGATTTTGAAATCTTCGTATGTTTAGATAATGGTAGGGATGCGTGATGTGTAGGCGTGTCCTGATGGTGAGCGCGAACACACAAGCGACGTCGTGTCGGCCACAGCCTGAACGCGTATCGCCTGTCACGTCGATTTAACAAGCTCAATTTTATCGAATCTAAATCTCGATTAGTCGGTACGTATAAGTCAAATGCGTCAATTAAAAGAAATGAATGGTTGCCACAGAAAGATATATCATTTCACGGTTCGGGCGAGCTCTGGGGTTAGACATAGTTTTCGTCTCGTTTCTTCACTCTCTCTCTTTCTAAGTTACTTGCCTCTATTGTTGCTCGGGGCGGTGTCGCCGTGTCGGACACATTCCGGCTAGAGTTAAGTGTTTCTCGTAGAGGGCGGTAGTGTGCGAGTGTCGTGACACTGCGCACCATGACGCGGTGTTTTCTTTTCATGTTTCGCAGGAAGTAAGACGTCGTACATATAAAAGATTGTCCGCATCCTCGGCGGCTGTACACGCGCGTCTCCTCTCGACACGCCGCGACCGCCGCGCCGACATTATGATAGTTATCAATGGAATTCTAGTTAGTTATAATTAACATATTTTAAAATCAATATAATGGGTATAATTAGATAATTTTTAAATTAAAATTACTGGGAAATGTTAATGTTGTTATACTGAAGTTGTTACAATATTTGAGAGTATATTAACGTGAGTACAGAATAATAATTTTAGTGCGGTAATCATTATCTGGATAAAGTTTATCGCGTGGAAGATAATAAATAGTGCAACGTCGTCCCGATACTTGTAATAGTGCATGGCGGTAGACTCGCTCTACGGCCACTGTCCACCGCTCCGGACTGTTCTGTGATACTGAGTGCACGCATCACCGCACGCTTGTAGCACGCCCGCACCGCACCCGCACCCGCCCGCACACGGACCGAGCACTGTGTCTGTTACAGGTTGTGTCAAATTATATAGAGCTCAGTTCAGTAGAGTAGACGTACTGCAGCGGGTCCACATGCGCCCGGCAGTCCCGACCCGCGCACCACTCCCGCACTCTTAGCTCATATGTAATACTGTTACGATTAAGGAATTTCAATGTTGTAGGATAAGGTAGTTAGTTGTCATTCTTCATTGTACGGATCTACCGGAGAGGTGTCAGTCGGCACGTCGCCAGCTCCTGCGCACGGTGGCCGCGCATCTCATCTTCATTGTGCGGATCTAACGGAGAGGTGTCAGTCGGCACGTCGCCGGCTCCTGCGCACGGTGGCCGCGCATCTCATCTTCATTGTGCGGATCTAACGGAGAGGTGTCAGTCGGCACGTCGCCGGCTCCTGCGCACGGTGGCCGCGCATCTCATCTTCATTGTGCGGATCTAACGGAGAGGTGTCAGTCGGCACGTCGCCGGCTCCTGCGCACGGTGGCCGCGCATCTCATCTTCATTGTGCGGATCTAACGGAGAGGTGTCAGTCGGCACGTCGCCGGCTCTTGCGCACGGTGGCCGCGCATCTCATCTTCCCATTTTAATTTTAATAGCTAAATGTTGTTGAATTTGTTGATAGAGTGGTTTATTGTAATTACTATAGGTAGTTTAGAGGGTATACACGCGAAGGTTGCAGCCGTTGGGTGCGCTAGGCTAGAGTAAGGTTCGATACTGTGTTTAGGAAAATGGCTGTGCGTTCAAGTCGAACTCAACATTAAGACATCACCATAACGCTTGTTTCTGATGGGCGCGAATCGCACACGACGCTCGCGCGCTCTCCGCTCGGAGCTCGCTCGCCGCTCAGCGCTCGCCGCTCAGCGCCGACGGCTCGGCGCGCGCTCCACTCACACTATCTGTATATAATTGCATAACATTTTTCATTTACGTTATTCTCCTTGCTCATTGTCATCAATTTATTAAAGACTGAGGAATCAACTCGCGCATATTGACATCGTCACGAACGCGTCCCAAACGGTAGGGATTAATTGTAATATATAATTGTTTAATAATCATTAAAATTAAAATTTCGCTCGGTTTGACGTGGGCTCGCTCGCCAGGGCGCAGTCGTGTGCGATTCCCGCAGTACACTCGCGGTGTTTAACGTTTCGATTGTTACATCTCAGTTTTATTGTTAACGCCCAAGTTGAAGATTCCCATTAGTTGGCCGCAGCTGCGAGTGTACGGTGTGGCGACGCCGCGACGCCCGTCGCGCGGCCCGTGGCGCGACAGGCGTCGCCCGGCGCGCGTGCTGGCCTCTTGGCCTCTCGAGCGCCGATCAGTCGTTGTCTCATCGGCGCGCGGCCGGCCTCTTGGCCTCTCGAGCGCCGATCAGTCGTTGTCTCTTCGGCGCGCGGCCGGCCTCTCGGCCTCTCGAGCGCCGATCAGTCGTTGCCTCATCGGCGCGCGGCCGGCCTCTCGGCCCGTCGAGCGCCGATCAGTCGTTGCCTCATCGGTGCGCGGCCGGCCTCTCGGCCCCTCGAGCGCCGATCAGTCGTTGCCTCATCGGCGCGCGGCCGGCCTCTCGGCCCCTCGAGCGCCGATCAGTCGTTGCCTCATCGGCGCGCGGCCGGCCTCTCGGGCTCTCGAGCGCCGATCAGTCGTTGTCTCATCAACCTTTACACATGTTGAGATTGATATGTTATACTAATTCTATTGAATTATAACTTGTTGCGTATTATAAGTATGTATAGAGCGAGCTCCGGCTCCGTACGTTATGTAAATGTCATGCGTTGAAAACATTTGTTGCTGTACAATTCAGTGATGGAATTTTTATTTTTTATTATTAATATTTTTTGTTAACTTGGTTTACGATAAACGGGTCTGCAATGTTATGTAACGAGAATATAATTTTTAATTAAGTTTGAATTTAAAAAACAATGTTGAATAATAAATATGTTTTGAATTTAAAATTCACTATATTTTAGTCAATGTTTATTATTGTTTAGTTAGTTGTACTGTCAGATTGATTTTCTAATGAAGTGTTATTTTGCAATGTTGTAAATGATAAGAGGTAAAAATGGAAGGTTACAATGTCTTAGTGTTTAAAAGCTCGAAACCAATTGAAAGGTACCTTGAACATTGTCTATATTATATTAACATTAATAAATGCAAAAACTAAATGTGTCGTTTTATTTATTTTTATGCAACCTCTATCCTGTCGGGCTCTGTTCGACCCGAAGCACAGTTATTTGTCGTGAGACTGTTCCCAAGACAACATACCTACAGGGTGTAAGGGACAGCCCTCTGCAGACTGATGGGGTGAATTCAGTAAATCATACTAAGATGACCGGTACACGAAATTATTTCAGGAAAGTTATGGGAATCTTTAAACCTTTTTCTTTTATTTGTTTTATTAGCTCACACGCAATGTATCGCTACCGTGGCAATACGCGCGTAGCGACCGGCAGCGCAGCGAGTCTTCGACCGCCGAGTATTTCAACACCCATTGCTGATTTTTTTATTTTAGCCGTTTAATAATGGAGTGCTGCGTACAGAGAATGTAATCATACATTGAAATAAAGGAATAGTGGCGGTAATGTAAGGATCGTAGCAGGTGGCGTTCTGTAGTTTCTGCCTATCCCCATGGGAGAAAGGCGTGAGTTTATATATGTACGATTTAAAAAAAAAATCCTGAGAATATTTCTGGTCAACTACGATTCAAAATAAGTAGCTTAATGCACCCTGTTAGTTTGTAGGGGGCTGTCCCTTACACCCTGTATAGGTACAGGCACTCCTTTGTACATTTCACTATCTGCAATTAGGTAATATAGATAGATAGAATACTCTTTATTATGTACACCATAAATATTACAGATACCTACCTATAAAAGTAGACATTTTACAAGGGGTGACACAATGAGCGGTCTTCGCTGAGAGCAATCTTAAAGACCTACAGCATTCTTAGACTACCTAAGCAGGTATAATATGAAGGTACCGGTCTTAGCGCCAGACACACACACACCACGTAACATCACGCCTGTATTCCGTGAAGGGTTAGGCAGAGGTGCACGTATCGTACACCTACATTTCGCCAGTGTTATGTCCCATGTAACAGGGGCGATCCTATTGCTATCAATCGAGCACAGATCCCGACTCCGAGCTGTTACTAGGAAATTCCAGATGGAAAACCCAATAGCACTCCCCGGTCCGGGAATCGAACCCAGGACCGCATGCTCAGCAGTAGTGCTTGCGATCACTAGACCAATGAGGCAGTCTAGACCGATACGTTTATATTATTCAAAGTAGCTCAATACCGGTATAACGGCAGCGCCTGTCATACTACCGCCAGGCAACGAGTTAGAACTGTAAGAACTGATGACCTAGCCGGGGAGCATAACCAAAGTCCACAAACTGAGTTTTGAATGTGGATTCTGATTGGTCGTTAAACTCCCATAGTAGACTTTGTCTACAAAATCCACCAATTGAGTTTGAAACAACCTCTGATTGTTAAACTTACTAAGTGGATTTTAACCAACTAACTTTTGACCGAGTGGACCGATTTTAATAAAAACTTATATAGAAGAAAAAACACCGGACTTCCAAAAAACACTACAAAGTGAAAAATAACATTAATTTCGGAAGTCGGAGTCTTTGGTTTAGTATTTTCGTTTTTTGCCGCCGTCTTCCGAAATTAAAGTTATTTTTCACTTTGTAGTGTTTTTCTTGGAAGTCAATTGTTTTTTTTTTTATAAAAAAGTTTTTATTTTCAACTTTTTAGTTGCGGTTCCTACCCCACCCAAATTCGTATACCACTACTTGCTAAGTAAATAACAGTGACAGGAAGTTATTATAATATCATCAACATACACTAATACAGAACATCACTCAATACTGTGTGCATGTGTGTGGACTTAAAACCAGTTTCAACCAATCAAATGGCTTGAATCTAGTTTTAAGTAATGCTTAAGTATTGAGTGACGTTCTGTAATACGAGCCTAAATGGAATAAAATACGTATTATTGAAGCCAACTCAAAAACCACTCATCAGAATTTGACCAACATATCCGACCGCCTCAGGGGTTATAAAAACTTTGCAAAAAGACAAATATGTCGCACTAAGGTCGTGTCAGAAGTTTGGGTGGCGTAGGTAGTTCTATCAGGTTTGGACGCCGTCGCCGTCGCCAACAAATAATTAAATCAACCACACGACGACAGATCGTTGACCAAATCTGTCTTCTGACAATCAAGGCCACACTCATAACATAGGACTCAAGTAGCACAATTTGAAGCATATTACCATTAAAATCATTTATAGCCAGAGTGCATCTATCTATTCCAATAAGCCCAAACATGGCTAGGATACATTGTTTCATCTCTGAACTCCGTAGAGTTGCGGTGCCTCAAACTCAAAGCATTTATTTCAATTAAACCAATTACAGGCACTTTTGAACTGTTTAAAGAGCCAGTCAGTTAGTCAGAAAATTGAAGCTATTCGCCCATTCCAAAACGTAGATCTCTGTGGAGAAGAATGGGCAAGAAACTCCATGGACACTCTTTTAAATCAAAATTATTACAAAATTCTGGGTACATTGTTCTTGTGGCTTCTAAGTATATGTGAGAACAATGTAAAAAATAAATAATTAAAAACAATTCAAAATATAAGATTAAAAATAAGCCCTGGCAGTTAAGAGATGACCAGTCTCCACTGACGGCGCCCGTTCACGAACATGACCAGCACCATCCAGCTCAACCATTTTGTAGGGAACCGAATGATCCAACACACGCGCCACCATCAGCGAGACAGTTAACACTCTCACCGTCACGCATATATACCTACAGTTTTCCAAAGCAGCAGGCCATGTGGGCGGCGCGCCGCCCATTCCATTTCTTTAGCAACTCGCCACAAAAAATCAATAATAGCTTGCTGCACTAGAATTTACGTGGGCGGCCGGCGTACCACATGGCGGTGAGTGTTCAGTGAGCATGACATACTCTCAACTGCCATACTCTTTCAAGTCAACATACCTACATCATAACATAAAACCGCTCCATGGTACTCACATTTACAAAATTGAAAAAATGCTTCTAATTTATACAAAACTATAGTTTGCAATGATTGTATTTAAAAGATTAATAAAATCTTACTACCAAAAGGAAAGAAAATCCTACCTATTGAATTACTTATTCAACATCTAAAACTTGATGAAATAAAAATTAAAAGTAAACAATAAGGTCATAATGTCAGCAAAAAAGGGACGCATTTCTTCCAAAAAAAAAAAAAAAAATTTTTAACAAAGCCCAAGTGGCTGTGGAGCAGGAGCAGCATTTAGCGAAGCATTTTTATCTATGATATAATCATTCAACCTATAATATGCTTGTCTATATAGTGTGCGTTTAATGCACGTTTAAATTGCAATTTTACACAGTACCCCATAAAAGAAGTGTGTACCTTAGACAATTTGAAACGTGGTTGATCTAATTTGTTCCTATTTCTAGTGTTAAAATTATGCCGATCACCCTTACTAAAGATGTAGATTTTTTCTAACATTACATAATATTTTCATATATATATTGGCAAGGTACCGTCATGATGTTAATTTTTTTAAACAGTTCCCTTAGAGATTCGCGACTGCTGAGGTTGTAGATGGCTCTGACAGCCCTCTTTTGCAGAATAAAGATAGAATCCATATCTGCAGCCCGTCCCCATAACAAAATACCGTAAGACATGATGCTATGAAAGTAACTAAAATAGACCAGTCTAGCGGTATCCACGTCTGTTAATTGGCGGATTTTCCAATCAGCGTAAGCAGCCGAGCTTAGCCGCCCTGCTAGTGATGTTAAATGAGGACTCCACTGCAGCTTTGAGTCCAGCGTAATTCCAAGGAAAACAGTCTGTTCGACGAATTGTAGTATTTCCTTATTCAATACTACGTGACATTCACTACTTCTAACATTTGGCAACGTGAATCTTATGCATTTAGTTTTCTTCTCATTGAATACTAAATTATTTACTGTGAGCAAATTATAGACCTTAAGCATAGCGTTATTTACGTCGTCAAGCTCTTGTGCATGTCTGTTAACTTTAAAAATTAGTGATGTGTCATCAGCAAATAACACCATTTGTGGTCGGTTTTTCAGTAAATGAGGCAAATCATTTATATATACTAAAAAGAGGAACGGACCTAATATAGAGCCCTGCGGTACACCCATTTTGACTTTTAAACCCAATGAATTCACACCGTTTATTTGAACTTGCTGCAGTATATTATTCAAATATGATTTTAATAAGCTAAGTGCAAGTTTACCCAGTCCGTAATGCTCAAGTTTCAAGAGCAGTGTTTCATGATTCACGCAATCAAATGCCTTAGATAGGTCGCAAAAGATGCCTATTGCATCATGTGCCTCTTCCCATGCGTTAAAGATGTGTTTTAATAAGGTGACACCGGCGTCAGCTGTACAACGTCCTTTGGTGAAACCATACTGTTGATCGTGTAGGATGTTATTACGATTAAAATGATTGAGCATTTGATTTACCATTACTTTTTTCAAACACCTTGCTGAAAACTGGCAAAACCGATACGGGTCTATAATTATTAGTGTCTTTGCTGTCCCCAGATTTGAAAAGTGGAATAACTTTACTGTACTTCATTAAACCTTCCTTCCGGCTTCATCATCCGATCAGTTCGATGGTACCATTTTCATCAGAACCATTTATTTAAATTTGCTTCGTCATAGTCGCTAACTATCTTAATCGAAATATCTCATCGCCACCCGTGAAATACTTATCATTGAGGAGTTCCCATGGCCATCTGTGGTCTTCTTCACCAGTTTCACTTTACCAAATGATACTTTCTGAATGCAAATGTTTGACTTGTTGATGAAAATACCAAAATCGCTATGTATGCCTGTAATATTTGAAGAGTTCCCTCAATTCCTCATGGATCCTATCATCAGAACTGGATTTTGATAAAAATGGGACCAATCTGGAAGTATGTCCATTCAAATAAAAAAGAATTTTCCAAGTCGGTTTTTACTGAGGCAACAAACATAAAATATGAGGAGGTATCGAAAAGTAGTGAGAATGAGATAGAATATAATGACTATTGATAACATAATAATTTATTTTTCTACATAGTCTCTCTACACACCGAGTCCAGCGCTTTTCCAAGGCTTCAATCCCTTTCAAAAAAAAAGTTTTGTCTTGGTCCTGCAAAAAGCTCTCCACGGCATCCATCACCTCATTATCGTCTTCGTACCTGTTTCCCCTTAAGTATTCTTTCAATTTGGGGAACAGCGCCAGATCTGGTGAATAAGGGCGGGTGGTCAACCAATTCGAAGCCAGCTTGCTGAATGGCAGCCATCGCAACTGCCGATCTGTGCGCGGGTGCGTTGTCGTGATGAAACAGCACGGTTCTTCCAAGTTTCCCTCTCCTTTTCGCTTTGATGGCATTCCTCAACTTGGGAATTAAAGCTGCATAATATTGGCCTGTAATAGTGGTTCCACGCTCCAGGTAATCAATCAACAATATCCCTTCTGAGTCCCAAAATATTGAGGCCATAACCTTGCCAGCCGATGCCACGGCACGAAACTTCTTCGGGGTCGGTGATGATGGCCGTTTCCATTGCGAAGATTGCTGTTATGTCTCGGGATCAAAATGATGGACCCATGTTTCGTCCATTGTTACGAAACGAGACAAAAAGTTTTCAGAATCTTCTTGAAACTTGTCCAACAATATCATCGAAATGTCAAGTCGATTTTGTTTCTGACTGTCGGATAACATTCTCGGCACCCATCTTGTGGAGACTTTTCTCATATTCAAAGATTGTTTCAATATGGATTGAATACTTCCATATGAAATGCCCGTTTCTTGAATTAAGTACCGGATGGTAACTCTTCGATCGCTCAATACAATTTTCTCGACTTTCGCAACATTTTCTTGAGTGACTGACGTCGATGGACGGCCGCAACGATGTTCGTCTTCCGTGCTCGCTCTCCCTACTCTAAATTGAGAAGCCCACCTTGCGACAGTGGAATACGGCGGAGCAGACTCTCCTAATGTTGCCTCCAAATCGCAATGAATCTCTTGCGTCGTTAACTTTTTTAAGCAGAGGTATTTAATAACGGCTCGCACTTCGTTTTTCTCCATTTTCGAGAACACGTTCCGACACGAAGCAAACAAATGACTACATTCAGAAAAAAACAAAAGAGAACCGAAGATTTTTTTCTTTATTAATATTACAAATATATATCTGAGCTATGCCTGCACGTATTTATTTTTTTTCTTACCAAGGAGTATGTCGTTCTCACTACTTTTTGATCCCTCCTCGTATATGAAATTAGCGTTTTCTCGTACTGATCACTTTGATCTGAAATATCTCCTCTGGTTAAGAATTCCAAATTCAAATTTATAAATTCATTTAGCTCGTACATTTGAGTTTTGAAAACGGTCATTAATTTGTTTTTTTCTCATTACTTTTTTTTTGGCGTCGCTTATTACCGCACAATGGAAAACATGAAATATCGGTATATTTACGAGGACGAGTTCTACCGTGGCACCAGTGCTGCAGAAACAGCTCGAAGGATTAATGATGTGTACGGCACTGGTGTCGCAAAATAAAGCACGGTACGTTTTTGGTTTCAACGTTTTCGTTCTGGAAATTTCGACCTTCAGAACCAACCCCGTGGACAGCCGGAGACTGAAGTGGAAAATGAAGAATTAAAGGCTATTATGGAAGCGGATCCATCACAAAGCACTTCAGAGATGATGATAAAACTGTATTAATCCACTTGAAGCAAATCGGGAAAGTAAAAAACTTGAACGATGGGTACCTCATGAATTGAGTGAATCGAACTTGCAAACACGCGTCGACTGCTGTGTTACTTTGCTCAACCGACACAATAATGAAGGGATTTTAAATCGAATCATTACTTGTGATGAAAAGTGGATCATCTGCCTAGCCTTTTCCCAACTATATTGGGGTCGGCTTCCAGTCTAACCGGATGCAGCTGAATACCAGTATTTTACATGGAGCGACTGCCTATCTGACCTCCACAACCCAGTTACTGGGTAATACGATACCCCTTGGTAAGACTGGTTGTCAGACTTTCGGGCTTCTGACGACCCGTAACGACAGTCAAAGATCCACGAATGACAGCCGGGACCAACGGCTTAACGTGCTTTCCGAGGCACGGAGGAGTCTCGGTATGTAAAGATGGTCACCCATCCTCGGACCAACCCCGGCAAGCGTAGCTTAATCTGATGGATCGACCTATGCGGCTGTTATTACTTAGCCACGAGCTCCTGACACAATAATGAAGGGATTTTAAATCGAATCATTACCTACTTGTGATGAAAAGTGGATACTGTACGATAATCGGAAGCGCTCGTCGCAATGGCTGAACCCTGGAGACCCACCCAAATCCTGCCCTAAACGAAAATTGACTCAGAAAAAGTTACTTGTGTGTTTGGTGGACTAGCGCCGGTGTCGTTCACTACAGCTTGCTAAAATCTGGCCAAACGATTACGGCAGATATCTATTGTCAGTAACTGCAAACCATGCAGGAAGAACTAGCTGCTAAATAACCGAGATTGGTCAATCACTCTAGGCCACTGCTGCTTCACGACAACGCAAGACCACACACTGCACAACAAACAACCACTAAGTTAGATGAGCTACAATTGGAATGTCTGCGACATCCACCGTACTCCCCGGACCTTGCTCCAACAGATTACCATTTTTTTTGGAATTTGGACAACTTCTTACAAGTAAAAAAATTCAACTCCGATGCGGCAGTCCAAACTGCCTTCAAAGAATTGATTCTCGCCCCCATGATTTGTTTAGTAAAGGGATCAATGAACTACCTATGAGATGGAAAAAGTGCATAGATAACAACGGTGCATACTTTGATTAATTAACCCTTTAACCGCCTACGACGGATTAATCCGACAAATATTTTCGTGTCCATTTCGCCAGGGTCGTATATTTACGACCAAATATCGTAATGATTCAAGTTGCCCGGCGCTGGGGGCACGACAACTGATATGAAGTCGGGCGGTTAAAAGGTTAAATATATTTTACAAAAAAAAAAAAAAACTTTATATTCCTCCCGTACAAAACGCCAATTTCATATGTAAGGACCTAATATATACCTACAACCGAATTGAGAACCTCCTCCTTTTTTTAAGTCGGTTAAAAATAAAGACTAAAATGTTACCTCAAAAAGCCAAGATACATGACTACATTTCCAATCCCTTTAAATCTGTTAAAAAGAAGAACACAATTTTTTTATATTATTTGTGATTTTTACAATCAACCCCTTTTTACCACCTTAGGAGAGGATTTTTCAGGAGGGGCTTGTGGCTAAGAAATAACAGCCGCACGGGTCGATCGGTCAGGTTAAGCTACGCTTGCCGCGGTTGGTCCATGGATGGGTGACCATCTTTACATATCAAGACCCCTCCGTGCCTCGGAAAGCACGTTAAGCCGTTGGTCCCGGCTGTCATTCGTGTATCTTTGACAGTCGTTACGGGTCGTCAGAAGCCCGAAAGTCTGACAACCAGTCTTACCAAGGGGTATCGTATTACCCAGTAACTGGGTTGTGGAGGTCAGATAGGCAGTCGCTCCATGTAAAATACTGGTATTCAGCTGCATCCGGTTAGACTGGAAGCCGACCCCAACATAGTTGGGAAAAGGCTAGGCAGATGATGAGGAGAGGATTTTTCAAAAACGCTCAACCATATAATTCTTAATTTCCTACTAAAAGCATAAATTTGAATTTTCATATCCCTAACTTAAGAAATGCTGGGTTTCCCATACAAACTTTCATCCCCTATATCACCACCTGTAGGATTACTTTTGAGACAAAAAGTAGCCTATGTCCTTCTCCAGGATACTATCTATCTCCTTGCCAAATTTTATCGAAATCCGTTCAGTGGTTTAGGCGGGAAAAGGTAACGATAAAGACAGATAGGCAGAGTTACTTTCGAATTTATAATATTAAGTATGGATTTGTGTGTATCCCACTAAAAATTTTGCCATCGATACTTTTTTGAGTAACTTGCAGGAATGTTAGGAAGTTTATTATTTTAAGTATGAAAGTAACATTCAAGACGATTGTCACAAAAAAAATCTGAAAAATACCCACTACAAAAAAGAAATGAATTTATGAAGCTCCACCGGCAGAAAACTCAAAAAAATTACAAAAAAAAAAAGTCGCGGAACATACATGGGGGTATTTTCGAATACCCCTGGGTATGAGGAATTCAGATTTTTCTTTTGTACGTCACTATTTGGACCACACTGTATGTTTGCAGGAAATTCGGGTAAATATGTACATATGTCCAACAAACAAAGTTATACGTTGTCACGGGCAATCAGAAGCCCAAAAAGTCTGACAACCGGTCTTACCAAGGGGCATGGTGTTACCCAGTAACTATGTTGTGGATAGGCCGCTGCATGTAAAACACCTAACGATGTTCAGCTGCATCCGGTTAGACTAAAGCCGACCCTAATATACTTGGGGAAAGGCTAGGCAGATTGATTGAAAAAATGATACGTTGGTTATCATTTTTATTAGCAAAAATGTCACTTCCATAGACAATATAAAGTTCACGCAAAAATGGGATTTCGTACAAAAATACGAAGAAATGGACGGAATTCCTTATTTCAGATCACACAATAATTAAGTAAAAAAACTAAACTAAATATACACGATTTAAATAAAATACAAGCAATAAAAAGAACACGTAAGTACCTATTTCAAAACAATAGCTGCCAAAAGTTACCTACATACAAATTGTGGGCAGATTATTTTCAAACATTGCACTGGGTATATTGTGCCAATACGAATATATTACACACTTATTCAAAATGATTAATTTGTTAACTTCCGCAGAGATACTGACCGAGACAAGAGTACACAAATTAAATAGAGTGGAAATGCCGTATGCTTAGGTGACCTCGGCCCTATACGAATATTAGCTGCATTTCATTTTTATTATGAATCTCCAAAGAGGATGCTGAATACCTGATAATGCGCTGTGCTGTGTTTTTTACGCTTCAGCTTGACACTTGTGCGCAAGCGCATGGAAAGTTACAAAGCTGAAAGCACGTAACTGTTTGCTTTCGCCTCGCATCGATCGGGCGTTTTTCGCTTTATCCGACTTCGCGATTAGTTTTTAAATTCATAAATTTGTTTACTGGGTAGGTATTATATTGGCAGTGCGCCCGGATATTTAAATGAATAAATAATATCAATAAATACGATAAAATAGATCTCTATCATACCAAACAAGCAAAATTTCTGAGATTCTTCCGTCAATAAAACTAAAATCAAATACACTGATAATGTAGAACTTAACACTGAAATGGTTCCGCAGGTTTTTGTTTTCAATGGGAGTGATAATCTTACCTACATTTGATTTTCTGTTTATGTTTATAACTAACAGATCGTGAAAATAAATTGCTTGACTTACCTATATACAGTTACCTTACCTAACTTATATCTACATAGAGTTATATAATTTAAATTGTTTCTAAACTACAGTGAACTGGCCGAAGAAAGTATATCTAATCGTCGCCAGTCGCCATCGTCGCACGCCTAATTAAAAACATTAAAAAACACGCGAATCTTGTTGACTATCGATTTCATTTATCGCTTAATTCACCATGATTTTCACAAGCCTTCACGTTAAACTATTAATTCGATTTGCAAGAATTTGTTACACTTTCCACACAAACTATTGAGACAAAACATACAGACTCGTATGTACTTTTACACTACCCTCAATTTATACGTACCTAGGTACCTTTTAAGTAGATTCGTTCAGTTCAGTGTAGCTTTATAGGAGTTTTGAAATGTTCGAAAGCTTCTTCCAGAGACAGTGCTCTATTGTTAATCAGACAGTTGTCCACATGAATAAATGTTCATTCATAATTCTAAATAATGATCCATCCAGCATCCTTCAGGACGGCTACACGATCACTTCAAACCTCCTTGTTGATGCTACTCTTACACAACATTGAAGTCTTCCATACTAACTTTCAACTAATATATTTTTTATCAAGTATATGTTTACGAGAAAGGTAACATGTGTTCGAGGACAGTCACCTACCTACGCATAGCTTCGACTACAATGTGCTGTTATAAAATCTACGTTATTGTTATACTTGGTTAGTAAGCGCAAACTGTCGAAGTTATACTTAAGTTAATAAGTTAAAATGTTATTCAATACTTTACATTTTCTACTTGCTACGGAAAAATAAATTCCATAAAATGCATTCACAACAATAATCAAATTGATACAATAGGTACTCTGTGCCGCAAAATTATAGTTGAACATTTTTATTTTGCCTAACTTAGCTATCATTTTGTGTCAAAGGGCTTTAGCTGTATAGAAACAGCCATTCACTGTGAGCCAATGGGTGCTTATTATAGGAGACGCGAGCGGTCGACAGCGCGTGATCATTTGATCCGCGTGACTACACCCGCTGTTCGCTCCGATCGTTAGCATAAATAGAGAAGAAACAGTACTTACACATTAATAAAGAGGTCGAAAAGGATATTACTTATATGTTTTCAAGATATCAATAATAATTCCTTTATGGTAAAATATTGCGATTTTTATCTAAATACCATTGCCTTTGACTTCGCCTCTAACATCCGAGTATCAAATATAACTCTTTGGATCCTAATAAAACTATATTTTGGTTAGTTTCCTAAATACTATGAGACGATTTCGTACTGCGGTACATGCGGTTCGAAATCGAAACCATTGTAATGAGTAAAGCTTAGACTCCTGCAGCCGGGAGCTTCGGCGAAGGGCTTCAGTTCCTGAACCAGGCTGGGGAGTGCTGGTCTCTCGTCCGGGTCCACCTGCCAGCACTGCAGGCACAGCTGGAAGAGCTCGTCGCCCACGTACGAGGGCTGCGACGGCCGCATGCCGCGCAGGATGCGAGCTGCGACATCTTTATTAGCGCTATGGAAGTAAGGAGTGGCGCCTATTGTCAGAGCCTCCCACATGAGGACACCAAATGACCAAACATCAGCCTTAGGGTTGAACCTCGTCTGTCGTAACATCTCGTGGGAAGTCCATCTGGTGTAATCTGGGGTTTCATGCAAGGGTCTCATGTGGGATAATCCAAAACCGGACACTTTCGCGACGCCGTTGTCTGCGAGCGCGATGTTACGACAACTCAGGCGTTTGTGTAAAATTTTCTTACTGTGCAAGTATTCCATACCTCGAGCAATATCAACCAAGTACTGAAGCAATCTGTTTTCAGGAATAAGGCAGAATTTGTTATTTTGAAGATCCCTGTGTCTGCTTTGAAGAAGCAAGTCTTTCAAGCTATGTTTATTGTCTTCTAGGACCACAAATAAGGTTGTATTTGTTTCACAGAAGCCTATCAGTGAGATCACATTCTCATACTCACTGGACTTGATGAGCTGGTCCAGTTCCTGCAGCATCTGCTTCTTGTCAGCTCTCTCCAGCTCCCTGTCGGCCACCACTTGCACGAGCCCTGGGGTCTGTGCCCCATGCTGTTGTACTTTCCCTCTAGTAAACTTGCCGTAGCTGCCAACACCAACTATGCAGGAAATATCAATGTCTATGAGGTTCCTGGGTATGTTCCATAGCTTTCTTTTTAAGTTACTGTAATAATCTACTCTTTCATCCTCTTCTTGAAGGAAACTTGAGTTCTCAATCTCCATGCATGGTTCACTCATACTTAAAGGCATGGACTGGGAACCTCTCTGTGATCTTACTATGTGTATCCTCTTTCGTAGGATGATGAGCAGCCCTACTCCAATCAGCAGCAGAACCACACTGATAGCTATGGCTGCTCCAAGTGCTATCACCATTGGGGAATACTCTTCAGGCTCATTTATATTTAAAATAATTTTCTTAGCTGATTCTGCATACCGGATTCTTTTCACATGATTTTTTTCACTTACAACTCCTAATGACACGTCTATGTCATTGGTCAAAGGCAGGGGAGCATTGTAGAATCCATTGTAAGTACTTCTGTCTCCAATGATGAAATCATGTGCAATGTCATCAGGGTCTAACTCAGCAGTGATGTAGTAGGGGAGCCCGTTATGAGTGGCGTATGTGTGGTTCCCAAGGGTAGCAACAATAAACCCTTGCTGGTATAACTCTATAGATACTACAATCCTGTACATAGATACAGGTCCATTAACATTTTTAGCTTCAGGAATGTGTACCACCATCCTATCTCCTCTCCTCTCTCTGATCTCTATGTCAGGCGGGCTCGGGTCCGGTGTACCTATCACTGTTTCTACTGTAGTTGTAATATTGGGCCCTTCAAGACCATCATTGATTGCAACCACTCCTATCTGGTACTTAGAACCTGGCTGCAGGTTCAATAGTTCAGTGTAAAAGGTTTTATTTGATACTCTCCATTCAAGATCTATCAAGGCAGCGTCAGTGTAGGTCTCAACAATAATGGCTCTTATTACATAATCAGATATTGATGAGTATGCATTAGGGGCAGTCCAGCGCACCCTCACTGTTGTTTCAGTTATGTTAGTAACGTTGATGGATGCTGGCGGTCCTGGGGAGAAAACATCAGTGTCGTACACACTTGCGGCGTTCTCTCCGCCGCATTTTTGACTGTCATTCTTGGGGCATAGAATACCGCAAGAATCTTGAGGCAGTTGGAACTTTCCGGGCGCGTTCCCGCAGAAACATGTCGACTCGTTACCTATGATAGCGTATTTATAGTACACTTGCTCGCAAGCCGACAAACAGACGTCCACAGACTGCCCAGTGTGAGTGTTGAGCACATTTTCCATCATCAGCTTATAGCAGCCGATATAGTCGCCCCGGTCGCCGCTGCACCGCCACGAGCTCAACAATAACAACACAAACACGTAGCACTGTCTCTCCATTGTGTTCCAATGTGTACTTGACTCATTCAAGCCCACTTGACGTTTTGTATTTTTGTAAACGCCCGAAACAAATTCGTTTCTTAGAAAACCCGTTTTTGGAACTGGAAATTCACGGTTGTAGAGTATCTATAGAATATGACGTACATCATTGTTTATCACTGGAACCTTACAAATAGGTAAACTTATGAAAAAAATTTACAAAATGTTACATTTCATTGATGGACCGCGTTGCTTGCTGGTTCGTTTTCGTTATTATTTTGACAGATATCAACAAGTATTGCTACAATGAAATTAAATGAAACGATTTTTTATAATTTCTCGTTTTATAATAAAGAAAAACAATAGTCTTTTAATAAAACATTTTCTATATTCAGTCTGCACGACATATCCAATATATTTAACACCAAATCTAAACTGTAAAACGTTTAGCGTTTCCTGATAAACATAATATATTTGAGCTGATAACACAATCGCCGAAGTGATCCAAAAACGGAATATGAAAAAAAGTATTTATCTTTGTTATGGCCATGCCCATGCATCACTCATTTTACTATTGTAAGTATTTCATGTCTAATTATAGAATAATTAAAATAGAATAGAATAATTTATTCATAAGTTCACATTTAAAGTTGACATAAGTATAAATTACATAGAAGTTATATAATTACAAAGTTAAATATTAATATTATGAAGAAAATATTAAACTATGCCTAAAATAAATCTAGTGTATAACTTATACATATATAAGTATTAATTAAAGGCCTACTGAATTCAATAGCGACCTGCCTGATGTAGGTTTATTCAAACCTGTGTTTCAAGCCATCACTTAACAACCAATAAAACCAAAAATATAATAAACATACTTTACTTTTTCCGACCCCCAAAATACAAGCATTAGTTTGGGGCTTGGGGTCACCGTCCAATCTGCACCCTATTTGCGTAACAAACTATCAATCACAAACCGAATGATTTTAAGCAAATTGCTAATCTATTGCTTCATGTGTTAGAAGAAACTGTCTGCTCAACAACGTAAATAACGCAATGAATGTTGTTGAACTTACAAACTGAAACCGATTGCTACTGTAAGTGTGTTACGCAATTGCCTTACTGTTCTTGTACATACAAGCTGATTATTAATAAATAATTAATTTGAATTTGAATTTTTATTCAAGACAATGGTGGTGACATCTGAAGTCAGCAAGTGGCGGTTTTTATCCTCATTCTCTTAAACATTGGCAGAATGGTCGACATCGGCTTTGCTTGCCCTAATAAAAAATAAAAAATAGAATGGAATAGACGTCAACGTCAAAGTTTGAAATTTTGTAAACGTTAAACGGCCGAAAGCGGCGAACGTAGAATACGATTTGTCAATGTAACGTAAACAGTGTGGATAAACATTAAAAATACTGTATTATACGCAAACGTTTTACTAAACATGTCTACTAGATCCGGGAAGAGTAAGTTTTGTAAAATAGTGGTTTCATTGTGTTCAATTTTGTGTATTTGTATGAGACGCGTTAGAGTAATTGGATTTTACTGCGTATTTCAGGGATTCACACTTCTTTGCTTGAGGATACAGCCACGACCGAGCAAGAACCGGCTGTGAAGAGTGAAAGGAAGACTCGGAGCAAGCGAGTGAAAGAGAACTTGGACGGGTTATGCGTCTCATTATTTAAAAACAAGAAACGTAACAATTATGTGAGTTACCCTACTGACGATGAATTATTAAGAGACACAGCGACCAAAAAGGAAGATGAGCCAAAACCAAGCCGCGCTTTACGCAAAAATGCTCTCAAAGAACACAATCTTGTTGAAAATAGTGACCAAGTAGAGCCTCAGTCTGAAGCTAAGAGTCTTATTAGAAAGTCGCGCCGTTTTAAGAGAGTAGATGATGCAGAGGAGACCGAGAACCACGAAAATGTACCAGCTGAAATTACAGAAGTGCCAAAATCAAAGAAGAGTAAGAAAAAGAAGAAAGTAGAGGCAGTAATCGACAATCCTCCTTCTGAAGAAGCATCTGCTATGAAATCTAAAAAAAAGAAGAAGAAAGGGAAAAAAACAAGTTCCATAATTGTTGAAGATGTCCTACAGAATGATAATTCTAAAAATGATATATACAATAGAAGTAACATGTCTGTTGACTCATTCCATAGTGCTGCAGGCAGCCCTTATAAAAATGGAAATATACTTACAGTACTGGACAACAAAGTTAATAAAACAGTCGAGAAAACTGAAGAAATTAACAAACCTAATAAAGGTAACAGAAAAAATTCCAAAAAAGTTAGTAAGAACCACACTTTTGACAAAAAAGACCAATCAGTAAATATGGAAATTGATAAAATTGATGAAAATAAAAATAATAACAAAAGTACTAAAAAAAGAAAGCTTGTTTCTGAAGACATGGCTTTAGACCAATGTTTTGTCTCAGTGGCAAGAGACAATTTTGAAAAAGGTCTTGAAGATGTTTTAAATGTCTACCATCTGTCCAACGGAGAACTAAGGAGAAGGAAATGTAACACAAGAGATGCCAAATTTGATAAAAGTAATATTTCAACAAATATTGAGAAAGACATGCAAAGTGATTTAAATGTTTCTAATGCCAACAATGGAAAAATAAAAAGAGGAAGATCGAATATAAAAGAAAGGGACGTATCCCTGCCAGAAAATATATCAGAGGATGTAGATGATGTTATAAATAATGGTACCTTTGTCAAGGAACTGAGAAGAAATTCTGTTGTAAAAGATGATATTTTTGATAAAAGTAATGCATCAATTACCAAAGAAATTGTTGATAACAATGTTGATACTGATTTAAATGTTTCCAATGTTTCTAACAAACCTCTTAAGATCAGAAGGTCTATGGTGAAAGATAGCACATTTGATAAAAGTAATGCATCAATTACCAAAGAAATTGTTAACACTGATTTAAATGTTTCCAATATTTCTAACAAATTTCTTAAAACCAGAAGTTCTATGATAAAAGACAGTACATTTGATAAAAGTAATGCATCTATTGCAAAAGAAGATCCAACTGTGGAAATTGATTTAAATGTATCTAAAAAGCATTCAGCAAGAAAATCTATTTTAAAAGATTCTACATTTGACAAAAGCAGCGCTTCCATAACAAATGTTAACAACATTGTGAAAGATACTGAACCTGATTTAAATGTATCTAACATTTCAAATAAGCAGCCTATGAGAAGGAAATCGAATGTAAAAGATTCAACTTTTGATAAGCAAGAAACTGTACTGAACACAACATTTGAAAAAGAAACAGAGAAAGATTCCACCTTTAACAAAAGTATCAGTGAACATTTAGATGCAACTTACGAAAACGAAAAATCAACTTCTAAAACAAAGGAAAACAAACTCAGTGTGAATGCAACTTACGATAAAACTGACAAATCTGAAGAAACAATATTTGAGACAGACAGCTCCACTGAATTCGATGCTTTCAAAAAAGGTGCAATGACCAGAAAATCAAGTATCAGAGATGCATCTTTTGATAAAAGTAATGTTTCCATCGCTAGTCTAACTAAGGAAGACTTTGAAAAATATAATAATATGAAATCCAGCTCTGCTACAAAAAGAAGGTCTATCAGACATACTTTTGATAAAAATGATAGCATCTCGGAGAATGCTGTCAATACAACATATGAGAAAATGGAAAATACTGATATTGATGAACTGACAAAAAAGTCGCCCAGAATATCCAAGATACCTGAGATTCAGACTGTACTGAACACAACATTTGAAAAAGAAAATACTAACAAAGGAAAAGAAAACCTCATGTCTAGTTCAAAGTCTTCCCTTATCAGTTCAGACAACAGCAGTGTTACGGACAGTTCTGATATATCCCGCATCAGCATAACAAGTGATGATAACTCACAACACATAGAGAACATAGTCAACACCACTCCATTACTCATAGAAAGCAGTATAGATGAATCTCACATCTCTATCAGCAAACCAGAGAGTCTAAAACCACAAACTCCTTTGAAGCGAGAAGGGACTTTTATTAAAGACGTTCCAGAAGTTCCCACTGAAACTGAATTAGAGACTCCAACCAAACGTAAATCGATCCCAACAGCAGGTTGCACTCCATATCATGTTACAAAGACTTCTCAGGAAAAGAGCATGATGAATGTGACTCGGTCGTTAGAGAAGGGTATCCATGCTACATTGGAACAGGCTCCAAGACTGACCAGGGTCATGTTCTGCAGTCCAGTGGACAACCCGGCCACGTTCACACAAGAGAAGAGGAAGATCATCAAATCCAATCTCAAGGGTTCTAACAAAAGCTTCGTTATTGATGAGAATGGTTAGTTTCCATTTATTTTACACTAGCACTTTGCCTGCGACTTCGTCCGCGTGCATTTCGTATTTTCTCCTACAAAATTTAACACCTCCTCCACCCCTTTTAACCAGTAGCTTTGGAAAATTAATAATTAAGCGGGTTGCAGACCAAAAGCTAAGCTAAGTTAGTTTAGCTTAGCTCACATAACTGGCGTAGTTTTTCACTCTTGTGTGCAGACCGCAAACTATGACACAAGTATGAAAAATTACCTCAGCTGTGCGAGCTAAGCTAAACTAACTTAGCTTAGCTCTTGGTCTGCAACCGGCTTTAAGATCCTTTTACTTATTATTACATTCATACATAAACTCACGCCGTCTTCCCATGGGGATAGGCAGAAACTACAGAACGCCACCTTTACTTATTATTAATTTATTGATGAAAGGAAAGTTAAAATTTTCATATAAACTGTTCCACCCTTTTCACCCCAAAGGGGTTGATTTAAAAAAAATCTTCAATCATGTGTTTCGTCATTTAATGTTTAGATTACTTTTGACTTCATTACTTAATAACACGCAGTGAAATCCTCCCCCAAAAACTTAATTACCACTTTTGCTAGTCGATTTTCGATATCATTATTCGAGACCGTTAAGAAAGCCTTAAAATTCTTCCATACAAACTTTAGCACCCCCTAAAATCCCTTTGACGGGTAGTTTTGTGAATGTTTTTGCGGTATTTTGCGTTTTAGTAATTTTATATTATCTCCGAAACTGTATGGCCAATTGACATACTGTAAAGGGCAAATCTGATCTCTATGATGTCCTTGTGATCATAAGATAATTTATTTAATTGGATTAATATTTTGTTGTTTAATTAATCATCCAAACGTAAGTATGTCGAAAAAAATACTTTTTTATAACATAAAATAATTGTAAAAGATTGAAATATGGTGTCGCGGACATGATTGAAGGCGGACCAGGTCGCCATACATTATTTTCAATTATACAGGGTGGCGATTAGGTTATCACATTAATTGAAACCACACATTGACCTCGCTGCATTGAAATTTTTCGTTGGTTATTAAAAAAAAAAAATTTGCTGCTCTATACATTTTGACCTCGTAGATAGGCAAAAATGTATGGAGCAGCAAATTTTGTTTTTTAATAACAGACGAAAAATTTTAACGTAGCGGGGTCCAGAATCATGTACTGAATACGTGGTTTCAATTAATGTGATAACCTAATCGCCACCCTGTATACAACTGTTTAGGCAGTGCATGCAAATATTTGTTTTAAGTATGCATGATATAAATAAAATTTATATCCTTTAGAACTCAAGTATAATGTAGCTTTCTACCAGTGAAAAAAATTTTAGAAATGGATCATTAGCTCTGGTGAGTACCCTCTACATACAAACTTACAAACAAATTTTAGAAATGGATCATTAGCTCTGGTGAGTACCCTCTACATACAAACTTACAAACAAATTTTAGAAATGGATCATTAGCTCTGGTGAGTACCCTCTACATACAAACTTACAAACAAATTTTAGAAATGGATCATTAGCTCTGGTGAGTACCCTCTACATACAAACTTACAAACAAATTTTAGAAATGGATCATTAGCTCTGGTGAGTACCCTCTACATACAAACTTACAAACAAATTTTAGAAATGGATCATTAGCTCTGGTGAGTACCCTCTACATACAAACTTACAAACAAATTTTAGAAATGGATCATTAGCTCTGGTGAGTACCCTCTACATACAAACTTACAAACAAATTTTAGAAATGGATCATTAGCTCTGGTGAGTACCCTCTACATACAAACTTACAAACAAATTTTAGAAATGGATCATTAGCTCTGGTGAGTACCCTCTACATACAAACTTACAAAAAAATTTTAGAAATGGATCATTAGCTCTGGTGAGTACCCTCTACATACAAACTTACAAACAAATTTTACCTCTTTATAATAGTAGTATGGACAAGCTGTGCCCGCGACTTCGTTCGCGTGGAAGTCGTAAGATAACCAATACACTAAAATAACAGCCACATTTTAATAACACTCCCTCGTCCTCCGACCCGTCGCGTTGCATCGCCCGCCCGCGATTTTACTTCGTTTTCGCTTAGTGTTCCATCTGATTTTTTTTTTCTTTTTGCTCGGCTCCTTAGGGTCGTAGCGTGATGTTAAATAGCCTATAACGATCCTCGAGAATTGGGCTACCAAATGCAAAAAGAATTTTTCAAATCCGACTTTTTGTTCACAATTTCATGGGTTTTAATTTTTTTGCGCCGAACCCTAATTATTTTTCTAAAATAAAGGTGGCCTAAGTTACTCCCCGTAACATCAGCTATCTGCCTGTGAAAGTAGTTTCGGAGATTAGCCGGAACAAACAGATAGACAGACATAAATTTTAATAATTGCTTTTTTGTTATAAGTACCGTATATACTTATGCATTTAGTAAAAAGTTGTTATTTTGACATTACAAACAGACGCTTCTATTTTATTTATTTGTATAGATGACATAACTTCACGCCTGTATTCCCCGAGGGGCTCGGCACTGGTTTATAGTAACTAAATTATGTTTGAGTCCCATTAAATAATATAGGTCGCCAATAGGGTTCCCTACTTGAAATCGAATGACGTGAGCTCGAATGATACTTGCTCTCGATAAAATCGAAATCGAAAATTATGAACGCGACAGTTCACTACCTCGATGGATCAAAATCTCGAATAACTATAAGCTTAAATCATCGGCAGCGCGAAGGCCCATTATCTTGAAATATCATTTCTCGAACGACCACCTAATCGATATACAGAATAGTTTTAAAAGGATTTTTATTTGAGTACCTACAATATAACATCAGTCTGCCTAGCCTTCTCGCAACTATGTTGGGGTCGGCTTCCAGTCTAACCGGATGCAGCTGAAACCAATATTTTACATGGAGCGACTGCCTATCTGACTTCCACAACCCAATTACTGGGTAATACGATACCCCTTGGTAAGACTGGTTGTCAGAGTTTCGGGCTTCTGACGACCCGTAACGACTGTCAAAGATCCACAAATGACAGCCGGGACCAACGGCTTCACGTGCTTTCCGAGGCATAGACGAGTATGTATATGTCGGTCACCCATCCACAGACCAACACCGGCAAGCGTAGCTTAACCTAATGGATCGACCCGTGCGGCTGTATTTATTAGGTTGGGGAAAAAGTCTTTTCGCACTATAGTATGTATGAACTTGTAATAAAATCTCTTTGGCTATACTATTTGTATCTGGCTGGTTTTGGTATCATTGAAAGTTTAAATTTTAAAGAACATAATTCCAAATTCAAATTAGGAAAATGTGTGATTTTCATTTGTTTTTCGTACTGTCAAGATGAGTGAATCTAATGAAGAAATTCGATACATTTTAAAATTTTACTACAAAAAAGGTAAAAATGCAACGCAAGCCGCGAAAAAAATTTGCGATGTTTATGGACCTGGTGCAGTGTCTGTGAGAGTAGCATAAATTTGGTTTAAGCGTTTTCAATCCGGAAATTTTAATGTCAAAGATGCACGTCGCTCTGGTCGCCCTATTACGGATAAAACGGATGCCATTTTTGAAAAAGTGGAGCAAGATCGGCATATCAGTAGTTACGACGTAGCTGAAGAATCTAAATCGATTAGAATTAGATGGCCGTTCGAGAAATGATGTTTCAAGATAATTTTCCTATGATTTTGTGGAAACAGGATTGCCAATAAACTTTTTTATGTACTGATAACAACTTAAATGTGAATTTGCAAATGTTCAAAATAAGGTGATAACTTAGGCTCTTTTTCCTTATATGTATGAGGGGCATCTAAAAACAAAACATTTAAAATAAAACAAATAGTAGCATGAAGTGTTTCAATTCAATGCTAAATAACTTGTATTATTTTAATGTTTTTACTTTGGAAAAAGTTTATGCACCCTTTAAAACCAGTAGCAGTCCACTGCAAGATAGTATCATCTTTTCATACCAGCAGCAAGGTCAAGCTTTGTAAACGTGGGGCCTACCTATCTCACGTCTGTGTGTGTAAACGTGGGGCCTACCTATCTCACGTCTGTGTGTGTAAACGTGGGGCCTACCTATCTCACGTCTGTGTGTGTAAACGTGGGGCCTACCTATCTCACGTCTGTGTGTGTAAACGTGGGGACTACCTATCTCACGTGTGTGTGTGTAAACGTGGGGCCTACCTATCTCACGTCTGTGTGTGTAAACGTGGGGACTACCTATCTCACGTGTGTGTGTGTAAACGTGGGGCCTACCTATCTCACGTCTGTGTGTGTAGACGTGGGGCCTACCTATCTCACGTCTGTGTGTGTAAACGTGGGGACTACCTATCTCACGTCTGTGTGTGTAAACGTGGGGACTACCTATCTCACGTGTGTGTGTGTAAACGTGGGGACTACCTATCTCACGTGTGTGTGTGTAAACGTGGGGCCTACCTATCTCACGTCTGTGTGTGTAAACGTGGGGACTACCTATCTCACGTGTGTGTGTGTAAACGTGGGGCCTACCTATCTCACGTCTGTGTGTGTAAACGTGGGGACTACCTATCTCACGTGTGTGTGTGTAAACGTGGGGCCTACCTATCTCACGTCTGTGTGTGTAAACGTGGGGACTACCTATCTCACGTGTTTGTGTGTAAACGTGGGGCCTACCTATCTCACGTCTGTGTGTGTAAACGTGGGGACTATCTATCTCACGTGTGTGTGTGTAAACGTGGGGCCTACCTATCTCACGTCTGTGTGTGTAAACGTGGGGACTACCTATCTCACGTGTGTGTGTGTAAACGTGGGGCCTACCTATCTCACGTCTGTGTGTGTAAACGTGGGGACTACCTATCTCACGTGTGTGTGTGTAAACGTGGGGCCTACCTATCTCACGTCTGTGTGTGTAAACGTGGGGACTACCTATCTCACGTCTGTGTGTGTAAACGTGGGGACTACCTATCTCACGTCTGTGTGTGTAAACGTGGGGACTACCTATCTCACGTGTGTGTGTGTAAACGTGGGGCCTACCTATCTCACGTCTGTGTGTGTAAACGTGGGGACTACCTATCTCACGTGTGTGTGTGTAAACGTGGGGCCTACCTATCTCACGTCTGTGTGTGTAAACGTGGGGACTACCTATCTCACGTGTGTGTGTGTAAACGTGGGGCCTACCTATCTCACGTCTGTGTGTGTAAACGTGGGGACTACCTATCTCACGTGTTTGTGTGTAAACGTGGGGCCTACCTATCTCACGTCTGTGTGTGTAAACGTGGGGACTACCTATCTCACGTGTGTGTGTGTAAACGTGGGGCCTACCTATCTCACGTCTGTGTGTGTAAACGTGGGGACTACCTATCCCACGTGTGTGTTTGTAAACGTAGGGACTACCTATTGCTCATGGCTGCGTGTGTATACGACACTATATTCAATGGCAGATGTTATTTTAGGATTATTGTGTCGAATTGGGTGGATTTTGAGGCAAAATAATATGACCAAGTTCATTAAAGTGTAATGTCCGAGTATCGCGTACCTAAACTACTCCTACGACTTACTAATGTTCCAGTTACACGTAAACTAAAAATGTTGACTTCAGCGCCATCTAATGGGTAAATGGCTACGAGCCGACCGTATGCTTCACTATAAACCGTACTTAGACTTTACTTTGCTAAGTACATAACAGTAAGCTTTACATACAAATATGAAAATGATTTGTGTTATTGTTCATATTCGTAGAGAGTATGTGTAACATATCAGCTTTATAATAATACTTTGCGAAAGCGCCAGCCAGGGCGCAAGCGAAGCACTAGGGTAGAGCGACATTCTAATTTTCTTACGTTTTTTGCAATTTGCCGGTCAGTATTAGGTTTTATGTTGATTAAAATATGATTCGCGACCGTAACCTATTTACAGGTTTGTAATCATAAATTATAATAATTAAAATCATCAATACAACTCCCCTAAGACCAAGTAATCCTATTGAATGACTATTTCTTGAAATCTTAACATTTGAGGATTATACTAACTTAAGAAGTTGTATTATTCTCAATTCTCAATTCTTTATTGCGTACCATAATGTTTACATAGATGTTAGGGTTATTTTATTTTAGTCACAATTATGGACCCTGTCGGGCACAGCATACATTAAAACTAGGAGAGAGGAGGAAGGATACAGAGTGTTTGTTACAATATTTAATTACAATTATTCAAAAATACCCACCGAAATTATTTCTATTTAATTTATTACGCAATTATTTATTATGTCATTAATATTTTGAGTATTTATTAATATAATTAGATATGTAATTAATTACAATTTATCATTTAAGTATTCGTTTATACTATAGTAGCATTTACTTATTAGGAAAAATTTCAATTTATTGATAAAAATATTATATTTATTTGAACATTTTATTATTTCGGGTAACTTATTATAGATTTTTATGGACATGACGTAGGCACTATTCGAGTGCATCTTTAATCTCGATGTTGGTAAGTTCAATCTATTTTTATGTCTTATTACTAATTCTAATGATTATAATTCTGTAAATACAAAATTGTTACGGTCGCGAATCATACTTTAATCAACATACACCCAGACACTGAGCTGCAAATTGCAAAAATCGTAAAAAAAATTGAATTTAGCGGGCTACCTTAGCGCTTCCCCTTAAGTTTATTGTGCATGCTGTGGTCTTCTGTAAGTGAAGTATACCTGATGTTGCTTTTTATTTATGTGTCATGTACTGTGTATATATTTTGTTGGAGATCCTAAATTAATAAATTACATACAAGTATACCCACACCACGCAATTTCGTTGCAGCTTCAATGTTGCGCCCCGGCCGCAAGCGCTCCTACACCCAGAACGATGCAGACGACACCCGTGTAAAGCGCACGCGACTCGCTGAGGACCTGCAGCAGTCCGTAGACCGCCTGTCTAGACCCAGGACTACTAGTGCCACAGGTACTGATTATTTTTACTTAAAGCGAAAGCGCCAGGGTAGCCCGGGATATGCATTTTGAGGTCAAATCTAACTTAGAGAGTTAACCAAACCCGACCCCTTAATACATAAAACCAGATACTGACCTGTAAATTGCAAAAACGTAAGAACATTTCAATTTCACGGGCGACCATGCCTATCATGGCGCTTACCCTTAAAGGCGCAATTCCACTGCTGCGTAGGATGGGATGCTGATCCTGGAGCACGTTCCACGCCTCCATAAGTAGCGTGGCTGTGGAAGTTTTCGTACAAAACGAAGCTAAGAACACGTGTTTAACGTGCCCGTGGGCAGCAATAAATGCTCGCTCTATCTATGTGGGTCTACGTGTCCCGCGTGGTTCTTTGGAGAACAACAGGCTTTTCTAGCTGATTTTGAAATGGTTTCCCAGGTCATTGAGAGCGTTCCTGGGAATACAATTAGAATTAGAATTTAAATAAAATATGTAAGAAGTTCGGCGCGCCTCAAGGTGTAACGTATAGTATAGTAATACCACGACGGGTAGAACACACGTAGTAAATAAGAACACACGTAGCAAACATGAACACAAAGAAGCAAGCTTAGGAGACGGCAAACTCATATTTAATTATGAAGATTTTCAAACAAAGAAAACTTGAAGTTATGATGGTTCATAATTTATTTACTTCGAGTATGTCCGATAAGCGCCTAAATGAATGCGTGAAGCAAGAGTTCCATTTGGGCCGCATTTGTTCGCTTCTTCATAACATAATATAACATCACGCCTTGTTTCCCCGAAGGGTTAGGTAGAGGTGTACCTATAGTGCACCCACATTTCGCCAGTTATGTTTAAGTCCCATGTAATAGGGGGCGAGCCTATTGCCATCTACCGGGCACAAATCCCGGCTCTTCCCGGTTCTTTCGGGCTCTTCTTCATGTCGATGGTAATACATCCTTACCGTACTTAACTTGGTAAAAATAAGGAGCAATCAAAAAAATCAATCCAAAAAAAAAAAAAAAATAATCAATTCTTCAATCGTCAAAGATTATATACTATACCTCCAACTACTCTGCGGCTCCAGAAGTACAGTCGCAAGCATAAATACTACAGTTACGCAAAATTCTAAAGCGGTTTTCTCTAAAAACAACGATTGCAACTTTTAGAAAAGTCCTGTTTCATAATAATTATGTTTAAAAAATACCGTAATCGTAACACCAGGAAATTTCTATCAAAACCAAGAGGGCAGTCGCACTTTGTCAACTCTCTCGCTCACACGGGACCTTATTTGCTCCGTGCACCGGACCAAATTTTTAAGAATGTTAAATGAAAAGTTGCTTTTTTGAAAAATGAATTGGCGAACGAATAAATAATATTAATAGGTAATTATTGTGAAAGAAAGTGGACCTGGCAGAGCCCCGATAATGTAGTCACGTTCCTGGTCAGGAACGAGATAGACCTCAACATGACGGATAAGAAGCACATATTTAGAGATGTCTCCGTGATCAGCAGGCTTAATACCGGAAGTGATCGCAGGCTTGTCTGAGGCATTCTAAATATTAATTTTCGAGCTGAGAGAATTCGCATGATGAGGCCTACCCTATGCAGCTCCAGGCCGCTTTAGGATCCGAAAAGTTCCAACTGGAATTTCAAAATCGATTCGCGCTGCAAACCACAGGCACTGTTGACGATAAAGCTAACGAGGTGGTCAAAGTACTACGTGACGTGTCCCGCAGACTTTTCCCGGCGCAGCGAAAAAGTAAGGTGTCCAAACTTTCCTCGGAGACTCGGACTAGTTGGACTTATGAGTGAAAGACGAAAGTTGCCATCCACGCAGCCGTGTTCGTCAGACAAGAGAGCCTTAAACCGCTCAACACTTAGGGAGGTCCCATCTGACGAAACTAAGAATTGCAGATGGCAGGATCGTGACTTCGAAGTCCGAGATACTCCAGGAAGTTGAAGAATTTTACGGGCACTTATACTGAACGCGGACGGCGAAACCAGCGGGACATAGTACAGATGACCAACGAACCGAATTAACGCGCCACTACACGGAGGACATCCCGGATGTCGACCCGTGCGAGATTAGGGCGGCTCTCGAGCAGCTCAAGAACAACAAGGCACCTGGTGATGACGGAATAACGACAGAGCTCCTTAAAGCGGGCGGGGCTCCAGTCCTAAAAGAGCTAGGAGTCTCTTCAACTCCGTCTTCCAAGAGGGTACAACGCCCGAGGCGTGGAGCAGAGGTGCGGTGGTTCTGTTCTTCAAAAAGGCGACAAAACCCTACTGAAGAACTATAGGCTCATCTCACTTCTGAGCCACGTATACAAGCTGTTCTCGAGGGTCGTCACGAACCATCTCAACCATCCAACCAGAACCATCTCAGAACAAGCCGGTTTAAGAAAAGGCTTCAGTACCGTAGACCACATCCATACTGTTCGGCAAATAGTACAGTAGACCGAGGAGTACAACCAGCCGTTGTGTATGGCATTTTTGGACTACGAGAAAGCCTTCGACTCCGTCGAAATATGGGCAGTTCTAGCCTCTCTGCAACGATGTCAAATTGACTGGCGCCTGTCCAGGTGCAGGATCAAAAACCAGCCCCATCCAACTGCTCAGAGGCATGAGACAGGGGGATGTGATATCCTCGAAACTGTTTACCAATGAGTTGGAGGACGTCTTCAAGACACTGGACTGGGCAGGGTATCAACGTGACCGGCGAGTACATCACACCTTCGCTTTGCCGATGACATCGTCATAATGGCAGAGACGCTGGAACAGTTAGACCAGGTGCTGCACAGCCTAAATGGCGCCTCTCATCGGGTTGGTCTCGGCATGAATTTGGACAAGATGCAAGTCATGTACAATTCACACGTCTTGCCTAGACCAATCCGCATCGAAGGGTCGCTTCTCGAAGATGTGAAGGAGTATGTCTATCTGGGGCAAGTCATCCAGCTCGGTAGACACAACTTTGAGAAAGAAGCCGACAGAAGGATCCAGTTGGTTTGGGCAGCGTTTGGAAAACTTCGTCAAGTCTTCTCGTCAGCTATCCCGCATTGTTTGAAGACTAAGGTCTTCAACCAGTGCGTCCGCCCGTTATGACATACGGTGCCGAAACGTGGACACTTAACAGTTGGGCTGGTTCACAAATTCTAGGTCGCTCAGCGCGCTATGGAGCGGGCTATGCTTGGAGTTTGTTTGATGGATAAAATCTGGAAGGAAATTATCCGTAAAAGACCCGGAGTAACCGACATAGCCTGCAAAGTAAGCAAACTGAAGTGGTAGTAGGCTGGGCATGTTTGTCGAAGGACCGATGGCCAGTGGAGCAGACGAGTCCTGGAGTGGAGATCACGTATCGGCAAGCGTAGTGTGGGACGCCCCCCAGCTAGATGGACCGACGACCTTAAGAAGGTGGCTGGGACAGACTGGATACGTAATGCGGAGGACAGGGTGTTGTGGCGCAGCCTGGGAGAGGCCTATTTCTAGCAGTAGACTGCGATAGGCTGAGTTGATTGAGGTAATTATTAAAACACATTTTTATTATGTTATCTAATAAACTCAGCTGAATAAGTATTATGATCTGTTTTTGAAATGAGTTAAATAAATGCCACAATAAAAATGTATTTTTAATAATTAAATTAATATTATTTATTAGTTCGCCAATTGATTACATTTTTCAAAAAAAGCATCTTTTCAGTTAACATTCCTAAAAATTTGGTCCCGTGTGAGCGAGAGAGGTGACAAAATGCAACAGCCCTCTTAAGAGAAGATCGCTTTTGAATCTTGAGTAAATGTCAGTTATTGTGACTAGTTGTGACTATACCTAAAATTCGTAACCTGGGGCCGTATTATGAAGTATTAATGCCATCATGATTCCAGTCCGAAAAAGGGATGGTGCTATCGCTTATGTATAGCTAGGTCTCTGGCGAACTGGAATCATAATGGCATTAGAACGTCATAATAAGGCACCAGAAGGGACTTAATAAGTTCCTCTACCTCCTCCTAAGAGAGTCGCGTCAACATACAACGCGTCTTCAAGCAATATGCAGTCTTTCACAGTGTGGACCGCTGGACCCAACTTTTCTTCTGAATATGCGATGCTAATATACACAAAATACTAATGATATGATTGCCTAGCTAGGGAGCTAGTGAGGGCACTAGCCAAGTAGTTCGATTAGTCACATCAGATAGCAAGTAGGTATTACCGCTGCGTGTTCTTTTATCACTCGCCACCTCTCGCCACCGCCGCTACTTAGTCGATAACGGCTGTAATTACCCTATTTTATTGTTATAACTATACTTCAATTTTTTATGGGTGTAGAAATAATGTGTGGCCCTGACTTATAATTAAGTTAGTTTCCTTGATTAGCAAAAAATTTACTCCAGAAAACGTTACGTCCGTGGAGTTTCTTGCCCGCTCTGCTCCACAGAAACCTACTACGCTTTGGAATGGGCAACTAGCTTCATCTTTTCGACTGACTGACCCCTTGACGATTCAAAAGTGCCTGTAATTGGTTTATCTGAAATAAATGGTTTGAGTTTGAGTAACTTTCTTCTTGTTAACAAATCCTCTCGATCTGAGCTTCCTCAAAATTCAAAATATTTTATTTCACATAAGCCTACATGGGCACTTTGAAACGTCAAAAGCTAGGCGCACGGTTCCGATTGGTCGTTTCCTATGGAGAAGAACCGGCAAGAAACTCCACGGTTACTCTTTTAAAAATAATTGGCTTTTACAATGTTTTCAAATTACAGTGTTAAGTTAAGCATGGGAGGACAGTGTAGGCCTGTCAACAAGTACCAGGTCCTTAACAAAATAGAAAATGGTCTAAAAATCTACAGTCTATTAAGCCTACAACGTTCTCACATTCACAAATATGAATGAATCTATTTAATATACAAGACTATATAATGTAAAATAATGAAAAGATTATATCATGGAAGCATGTAAAAAAACAATAAAATAAATTAAATTAAAGTAATTTGGGAGCAGTTAATAGACATTTACGTAAATAGTTATGCTGTTAATGAGGTACCAGGGAAGCCACATGTGCAGAAGGAATTAGCGCCAAATTTCCCTGTCTTCAACGTAGTCTTTAATCTTATAATATGCTTTTTTAATAAGGACACATTTCGCACCTTCAGAACAGTAGTGACGTATCTCAAAAAATCATTTTTTTGGGAAAACGAAAACAAAGTTTTGAAACTGCAAACTGATGATGATTTAAACTTTGAACTGATTTAATTAATTAATTTTGTATGAAAACCTATCAATTATTTGATTTCTGTATAGAGTTAAGTTTATCTTTTGTGACATATGAGCAAAAAAAGATCGTAACTCGATTTCTTAGATTTTTGAGTTAAGTCACTACTATTCTGAAGGTGCGATTTGATGTGAGTTTTGAACTTTCCATCGCTGTGTTCTGTAACCGACTTTGGCAACTTGTTATAAAAGCGGATACTGTTTATAAGAAATGACTTGCTTGTTTTAGTTAATCTAAACGGTATCACAATTTCATGTTTACTACGTGTATTTATATTATGGAAATCGCTTCTTATTTTGAAAAGTCCGAAGTTTTTGCGAACATACAAAATACTTTCTAAGATGTAAAGAGAAGGCAGAGTTAGTATATAAATCTCTTTGAATTTGTTTCTAAGGGACTCACGTGGATCCATTTTATAGACCGCGCGGATTGCCCTCTTTTGTAAAATGAAAACTGAATCTACGTCAGCTGCCGATCCCCACAGCAGAACGCCATAAGACATAATCTCTGACCTAGACTAGAGTCAAGAGCAAACCTATCTCAAAAAAAAAAAATACTGTGGAAGTAAGCAAAGTATACTAACCTAGCTGTGGCTACATCAGTCAACTGCCTTATTTTTCGTACTGCATATGCAGCTGAGCTTAATCTACCTGAAATAGCTCTAATGTTGGCGCCCCATTGCAATTTTGAATCTAGAGTAAATCCTAGAAATACAGTTTCCGTAATAGCATCTAGTTTCTTGCCATCAAGTTTTAAATTTAGATCACTTGGGGTATATTTGGTAATGAGAACTTAAGCCATTTAGTTTTGTTCGCATTAAGTAAAAGATTATTAGCTGCAATCCATTTCGAAAGAATAGCCAGACTATCGTTGACATGTTAGACATCCGTATCTTTTCTATCTATTTTAAAAATTTGCGAAGTGTCATCAGCGAATACAATTATATCCGATAAGTACTTAATTGTCTCTCGATTTTTGGCTATTATTGTAACTCCAAAGCCTTGAAGAGTTGAAGGCTGTCGTCAGCGATGGTTAAAAGATATTGATTTTGTATAATTCAATAATAAAAGAAGTTTATTTATTTATTTCATTAACAATTTTTACATTGTATAGAAATGTATTAATTAAAAACTAAGCTAACTACTACTGAACTAAACTAGCAAGTAATGCAGACCTTCATTTGCTTTGCGACATCTGAATGTAACAGCGGACTGTTGGCCCAGTCTCAGTCGCCCGACCGTCGTATTAAATACTTATCGAACTTCCAGTCACTGACTCATGATACCTATTGAAAATTATAAACTTTCAAGTCACCACGACTTACATTTCACATTTTTACACACTCACCATTAACTCAAACGTTTGCAGCCAAGCTATCAGTGGTGACCCCAAAGAAGGCGCCAACTCCATCCAAGCCGAAGTCTGACGGCAAGCCGCCCCGCACGAAGCTGCCGAACTTTGCCGCGATGCACCAGAAGCAGTTCGACAAGATGGAGTCGCTGGACGAGTGCCAGGAGCGGAGGGCCAAGAGAGCCAAACAGCTGCTGACGCCTACTGCACCCCCTGGGCTGCTGGAGAGGATCAGTCCTAATTGTAAGAAAGATTTATTTTTTGTTTCTCTGGGTGACTAAAGGCCAGGCGATCTACTCCGAAGCTATAATCCGACCGAATTTCATTTTGAAGTTAGTTCAACAAACGTCAAAATGACGTTCGTTCGGATCCGAACCGACCGAACGAAATAGAATGAAGTGTAGTAGGAAACGTCCGAAAATTCGGCCGGAACTCGGATTTATCGCTTCGGAGTAGACCCCGCCCGAGTTCTTGTAGGTAAAGGGTTCATAGCTGAAATTATTTCTATATTACTCCTTAGCGCTGTTAATTCGACATGACTCGAAAGGCTTTCGCGGTAGCCCAAGAACAAGACGTTCATGGATATCATGGTAATACTAATGCTTAGTTAGGGTATTAAGATATGATTTAAAATAACTCTTTTTTTCGGGCTGACCTGTCGCTGAAATGGAAAGGCTGCAGCAAGTATGCTGCTTTCACCCATCTACAGATAGGTGATCGCATGCTTTTTTTTTTTTTTGGATGGGTAATCATCAAATGACTTCTCCCGCTCTGGGCGGAGCGGGAGGGCGTGTCAGACTTTTACTGACTAAAACCCACCCGTGTTCCTTCTGTTGCCTGTGCCGGGGCCACGGTAACTCTTTCGAACATCCCGCAACCCTAGCTGGCATCGGCCCTAGCGGACCCCGTCAATAGTGCTGACATCTCTTTGAGGCGCGCGTGAAACACGACGCGCCGTCGACTCGGGCTTGGTCCTTACCGGACGGCGAGCTACCCATTGCTCGCCGTCCGCAAGCCCGCGCCTACGGTGGCCGGGAATCGGCTGCCAATTCCCGACGCCCAGGGCGTCTCCTGCGGCGACTAGGGGCGTGAGGGTGCAAAGCTTGCCTCTCCCTCACGCGTCCCGCCTCCTCCTTCACGAGCATTACTGCTTCGCAGAAGGAGGTAATGGCTTCCCATGCACTCTCGCTCCGTACCATGGCCTGGACCAGGGCCGGACGCGAGAGATCGCCGCCGCCGATCGCTTCCGCGAGGACACGGCGGTGCTCCGCCCAAGCCGGGCAGACCTCCACCGTATGTGATCGCATGCTTGCCAGTAAACATGTGTGCCTATATATTTTCCTCACTTTTCGTGTTTGAAACCCCAATTAATTGCGCAAAACTTAACATTAGAAGGTAGTTTTGAGTACTCGGCTTGATTGACTAACATTTCACTTTAACCTTTTGAACGCCAGAGCATTAGCGCACGCGCGTGCCCTCCACGCCAAGCCACAATTTCACCGCATTTAATTTCTCTTTTTTTGTCATCAAATTTCTCTATATCCATGATATAATTTAATTCGTTTCAAGCAATGAAATGTGGACAAGAGCTTAAATAAGTTTAAGCTCTTGTCCATATTAAAATATATAATATTGAATATTGTTATTGCAATTTTTTTTTTTTTTTTTTTTTTTTTTGTTTTTTGTTTTTTTATTACTTTTGTGTGTTTTTATTAAAAAAACACAAAAGTAATGATTTAATTGTTTATTTCGTGATAAAGTGCACCGCATTTTTTGTCACATATTTGTGTCGTTGGCGTACAGGGCACGCGCTTGCTTGTCACGTATATGTGACAATGGCGTTCAAAAGGTTAATATACACGAGAGATTTATGAAAGTCGAGTCCAGTAATCCCGATTCATAATACTTTAGGTTATCGCATCGATTACAGCTGGTGCGTCACTGGCTGCAATTGAGATACCGGTTGTATGGGCTCCCTATTAGAAGCGTATCTTATCACCGGCCGAACATGTGTAGGCACTGTCGACACGTGTTTCATATCTGTCTACGTATTTTGGAAGAAAAACACAACAATATTAAATCAGGGTTTTTCAGTGAAATTGAATTGCGTCACTGAAAGAGTTTGTCAAGTATCTATGTAAGTAGAAAAATAGTAAAGATTTGATAACGTGTAAAACGCCGACAGCCCTGAATCCATGAATAAGGGAACGGGCCCCCATTATTGTCCTATGTAAACTACGAAGTCGACTCACTGATAGTCTTTTAATCACTGAGGCAAGACTCCTTCGCGCTCATGATTTCCTGGTGCTTCCCCGGGATCCGGTAGATAGGGAGGAAACTCTGGGTCACTCTTTCTGAGGGTACCTAAGCTTAGGCCGGAAATTCGGTGCAGCGAAACTTGCAGCGTGGCGTTATATATGAGTGGCTCCATTAACCGCCACGCTGGCTGGCAGCCCCGCTGTCCCGAGGTCACGGCCCCAGTCTATCAACTCGTCTAAACCTAAGTCACAGTAACTATATAAGCTAAAGCAGTGTACTTACAAACGTTCTAAACGGCATACGCAGGCGCGCGCATCGACGAGAATTCAAAGCGAACGTCGTCGCAGCGTTTTTTTTTTTTATGCTAGCTTTGCCGCTTTCTGGTCTCGTCGATGTGCGCGCCTGGGTGTGTCGTTACGAATGTTTGTACGGAGTTTCTTCACTGCTTTGGCTTATGCAATGTCAAATTAAATTAGCTAGCGAAACTGCGCAGACGTGATGGGTATCGATATCTAAACACGACAAATAGAAAATGAAAAAGATTTGATGATTTTTTTGAGATCAACGACCGCTGGTAGTGTTGTTACTTAAAGTGCGAATTGATAAAATCCGTTTTATCGTGTTGGGATATCGATACCCATCACGTCTGTGAAGTTTACAAAAAAAAAACTGATTTTAAGTGAGTTCACTACTGGCGGATGATGACCCCAAAAAAAAAAACATCATCAAATTAAATATTTTTTTGTTTTATCATGTTAAGATATCGATACCCATCACGTCTGCGGAGTTTTGCTAGCTAATTTAATTTGACCCTGTATATTTACACACCCGCACGAAGTGCATTAACGCTATTGTTTTTTTATAACAACCATAATAACACAACATATCATCACGCCTGTAAGCCCGAAGGGTTAGGCGGGTCCCATAGGTATGTACCTATAGAACACCCACATTTCGCCAGTTCGACTATTATAATCAAAAGATTTTATAAGCTAAATTAACTTGCATTATAGATGCTATGGAAATTATTTGCCATACCATGATTTGCTTGCAAAGTATAAGATCGCAACACTTGAAAATAGACGTAAGTTCTTAGAAGCCATGAATTTATTTAATATTGTTAGAAATAAATTTGATTGTATTGAATTGTCCAACATGTTGTGCTATGCGGTTCCTAGGACAGTCCACAAGCGACAGGTGCGCGCTGGCAGATTATTTTCCGTGGGTACTTGTAAGTCCAACTCTGGCTTGCGTTCGCCTGTTCGCAGAATGGTCGATTCCTACAATGGGACTTTTGAACATATAGACATTTTTGCATGTACTCCCTATAACTTCAAAAGTCTTATACTTAAGGAGCTTTCTTGAACACTTTTATTTTTTGTTTTGTGCCTTTTCTTAAAAATTATATAGACATACTAAACATTTTCAACACGTCAGTTATAGAGAAAAAAAAAAATCATTATATATTTATATTTGTAACCCTAGCGATTATTTTCACTGGTTTGTATCCCGTAGCTAATCTGTGATCAGCGTTGTGGGCTGCAATATTATCTATAATTTGTTGTATATTTATTGTTTCTATGTTTTATATTGTAGCTGTTTGTTGTTCCTTTTGAATAAAATAGAATAAAATAAAATAAAAAACTTGTTGCGTTCAGATACTAACTCAAACAGAAAGACACACACACATACGCGTGTAGTACCATCCCTCACTTAATACAAATGTCGCGGGAGCCGCCATCCGGTGAAGTTGATTAATTAAGTGCACGAGCTGATCATCGAGCAAGCAAATTTGATGCTAACAAATGTTCGAAATATTTACCTGTATGTTTTGTTTGAATATCAGTTTTACACATGACATGCCATTACAATCACACCTGTAAGCCCCGAAGGTTTAGGCAGCGGTGTATCTATAGTACACCCACATCTCGCCAGTTATGTTTAAGTCCCATGTAATAGGGCGAGCCTTGCCATCAACCGGGCACAAATACAGACTCCGGGATGCTACTGAGAAGTTCCTGATGGGAAAATAGAACCCCGGATCTCATGCTCAGCAGTAGCGCTTGCAAACACTAGATCTACGAGGCAGTTAGGAATACTAGTTTTAATTTTAGATTATTTGGTGACTGTGGATATCAAAAGTCTAAAGAAGGAAGAATTTGTCTTCACATATATGACGGAGAAGGTACGTCTCTCTCGTTATCTTCAGCCGTGGACGTACTATGGGTAGTGTTGGTTATTGTGCTATATAAAAACCGTTTGCTGTTCAAATCAAATTAAATTCACGATCAAATTAATCACACTAGCTATTCACTGTAGGTAAACGACACAACTATACGGAACGCTCGACAGTTTCTAAACGTGTTCACTGCTCGGCAGCCACCGACAAACCCTGCTTTACTCCGGGCGACGAGCGTTATATTGTGAACTCTGTCGAGCGCCGCTTGGTGGCGCTGTCGTGATTAGTCAAACGACGACTAACGTATTTCCGACGTATAAATAACCTGGAGTAATACATAAATATTAAGCCTTATCAATAAATAATCAACATCCTAAATTGCAACAGCAGGCTGTCTATTATTCTGCAAAGGGCCGTCTATTATTCTGTAAGTGGCAATTTATTGATGATCATCGTGATAAGCCACCGCAAAGATAACATTACATCGCTAACAATACTTTAGGATGGAACAATGAGTTTTGTAATTTAAAAATTTCTCATACAGAGGTATCCGAAAATACCCCATGTATGCATGTTCCTTCTCCCGCTCTGGGCGGAGCGGGAGGGCGTGTTAGACTTTTACTGACTAAAACCCACCCGTGTTCCTTCTGTTGCCTGTGCCGGGGCCACGGTAACTCTTTCGAACATCCCGCAACCCTAGCTGGCATCGGCCCTAGCGGACCCTGTCAATAGTGCTGACATCTCTTTGAGGCGCGCGTGGAACACAACGCGCCGTCCGCAAGCCCGCGCCTACGGTGGCCGGGAATCGGCTGCCAATTCCCGACGCCCAGGGCGTCTCCTGCGGCGACTAGGGGCGTGAGGGCGCAAAGCTTGCCTCTCCCTCACGTGTCCCGCCTCCTTCTTCGCAAGCATTACTGCTTCGCAGAAGGAGGTAATGGCTTCCCATGTTCTCTCGCTCCGTACCATAGCCTGGACCAGGGCCGGACGCAAGAGATCGCCGCCGCCGATCGCTTCCGCGAGGATACGGTGGTGCTCCGCCCAAGCCGGGCAGACCTCCACCGTATGCTCCACCGTGTCCTCCGGGCGATCCATACAGTGGTGTCACCCGGGCGTTTCCTCTTGCCTTATCCGGAACAGGTACCTCCCGAAGCACCCGTGTCCGGTGAGGACCTGCCTCAGGCGGAAGGTGAGGACGCCGTGACGCCTCTCCAGCCACTCCTCAAAGAGGGGACTTATCGCCGCAATTGTGGCGTGCCCAGTAAACAGACAACCTGCGAGTGCGTCGCAGTTCATTAGCCTTCAAAAGAACAACACACACGACGACGCCCAAAACTATCTACTCTACCAACGCTCTACATCTTCTTCTTTTAGCGTGTCGATGCCAATCTACATGGAGTCAGCCCAGAGTTTGGCTCCTAGCGCGGCACCTTCAGTAGTGTGCATCAATCACACTTAACATAATGTCATTTAGTTTAAATAGATTTTTCTTTTTTTCTTTTATACCTAGAGATTCTTTTTTATGTGTGTTCCCCGATTACTCGAAGACGGCTGGACCGATTTGGAAAATTCTTTTTGTTTGAAAGGGTATAGATACTTTCCAGGTGGTCCCATGGTCATCAGGTCAGGATCTGATGATGGAATCCTGGAGAAATCGAGGGAACTCTTCAAATATTATAGGCACACCTATAGCGATTTGGGTATTTTTTATAGTAACTTGTGCATTTGCTCTCGAAAAGTACCATTTGGTAAAGTACTCGTAGAACTGATAATGAAGACCATAGATGGCCACCGGAACAACTCAATAATAAGTATTTCACGGGTTGCGATTCGATTACTTTAAAATGATTGCTAAGCAATATAAGCTCGTCACAATGCATACGGTGAAGTGGAGCTGATGGTGAAGTACCAGGAGAACTCCTCAACAATTAACGTCCCTGCATCGGGAAAAGCAATATTTTGTAAAAGGTGATTAGCAGTAGTCATTAGGCTATTGTAACTTAGGTAAATTACAAACCGATCCACTAAAAAGTGAAAAATAAAAAACTTTTTCAAAAAAAAAAAACGACTTCCAAAAAAACACTACAGTGAAAAATAACTTTAATTTCGGAAGTCGGTGACAAAAACCTAAAATACAGATCCATAGACACCGACTTCGAAATTAAAATTATTTTTCATTTTGTAGCATTTGTATTGGAAGTCGATTGTTTTTTTTTTTGCAATAAAGTTTTTTGTGAATGTGAGATCGTTGTAGGCCTTGCAGACTGTACATTTGTTGATCATTTGCTATTTTGTTAAGTACCTGGTACTTGTTGACAGGCCTACACTGTCCCCCCATACCGATTAACACTGTTATTTGGAAATATTGTTAAAGCAATTATTGTTAAAAGAGTTACCGTGGAGTTTTATGCCGGCTCTTCTCCATAGGAAACGACCAATTGGAACCGTGTACCTAGCTTCTGACGTTTCATAAGTGCCCATGTAGGTTTATGTGAAATAAAATATTTAGATTTCGATTGCGTATTACAGTCTCGATGGAACACAAGTCTATCGTTGTCGTGTAAATTGTGTCAGATGAAATTGATATCGATCGTTAACGCCATAAATAGATAACACTTATATGTGATATCGCAAGCGTGAGTCATCTCGCTCTCTCGATAAGTGGTTAGCAATCATAACAAATCTCTTTACAATCCTAACCTAAATACCATTGACTGTAATCCAAATGTACCAGTGACTGCTCCAATTGTGTCTTGTTAAACCAATGATGTTATATAAACAAAGAGGTAGATATAGCGCGCGCAAATTGTTGCAGACAAATTCAGACAATTGTTGTAATTTGATTTAGTCGGATTGTAGCAGAGAGCGAAGCGAAGCGTCTCAAGCGCAACACACTACAGATAGCTATCTCTCTCTATATCATACGGTCCGTATTATCTATCGCAGTCGTAGTTGAAAACGACTATACACCTATAAGTAAATACATTTGTAATAACAACGCAACGATATCTGAACGCCGCTCAGTATGAACGTAGCGTATATTTCCTATAAACTATCTATCATTGAGTTAAACCCACGCTGAACTTAGTAGCTTGCAAGGAATTGTGTTTATACACTGTCACGTTTACATAATATGCACATCATAATAATTAAAAAAAAAAAAATGATCCGATAAACTGTTTTTAAGCATTTCATATAGCTAAGAGTGAATATTCTTATTTTACTTCAGTACCGGTTTTCATACAATATTTTTCACATTAAGATTGACAAAACTGAAGTGTTAATTGCTGACCATACAAAATAAACTTTGATTTAGGAAAATAATGTGTGTTCCATTACCCTGAAATGTGATCTAGGTAGGCCATTGGTGTCATCATTACCCATGCAATGTTATTTGGAAATCGTATCCTCCCGTGCAAGGACACTGCGGATGCTCCGCGCAGCTGATACAGGTCATCATAATATGTCAGGTTCAGGTCACATCTAAAATAGTTGTGCCATCGTATAGTCTTTAATATTTCTGAATGAATAGTCTTTTCCTGATTTCCAAGCTATTTAGCTATTCATCAAAATCATTTGATAGTTTAGCTTTGAAAACTTAGTGGACGAACAGCAAGAATCACTTTTGCATTTATACTTTTAACGCCCAAAAAATTATTATTTTGGCTTTTAATTTGCAGATAACACAGAATCACCTAAAACGAACAAAGAGTTAGCCAAACCCAAAGAGAAAACCGACACCCCTACAAAGAAGTTACCCACACTGGAATCTTTACGACCTGGATTCACCAGATTCGGATTCAAATTGAACCTAGACGTTAACCCGTTCAGCATACCGAGCAAGACTGTCGAGAAACCGAAAGAAAAACCTGTTGAGAAACCTAATGGAATAGTTCCCAGGCAGGGAATACTGCCATCTCTGGCTGGCGCCACGTCCGTAAGGCGTGAAGTAGCGAAGCTTAGTGTCATGAGGGAAAAGTCCTTCACAGATAGACGAAATGTGAAGAGAAATGAATACAGAACCGTTATCAAAGGCGTCAGAACTAACAGAAGGTTCGAATTACAAATGAAGATGAGAAATATGGACTAAGTAGACTTCTGACTTGTAAAATAGTTCCCACAAGGGAAAGGTGAGTTTAATAATATTATGGTTCAATTAAAGCCTTATTTTAGGGGGCGAAAACAATACGATTATTTTTAAGTTAGCTTTAGCTCACTGTAACGAAATTGCTAATTTTCATGTTAAAATCTGGTTTTTGTTTGTATGTTTTAGCCATATCGGTAATATAGTTTTTAATGTTCCCAGTCTGGACGTTGGCTCATCAAAAACTGTTGACTATATAAATGTTCATGTTTCGTATTAGGTTCGTGTTTAGCTTTATTTTATATAACGTTCTGTTTTTGATAAGTGCCCCATAGTTTTACAGACGGTGCCATATTTACTACAATCTTTATAACTCTGTTTCTTTATAGATACAATATATTTCACTACTTCTTTCTATATAAGATTAACTTTTTATTCTACCGGAGAGGCGCAAAGCAACGCGTTGGAAACCTGCAAAATGTTTGTAGTGCGTGGGCAGTCGGCGGGGGCTGCTACTCGTTTGGTGACGTCTTCTGTACGCCTACACACTCCATAGCGACCATTTAGTTTTTCGTGCTGCTTTGCCAAGTAAGCCCAGGTACGCACGGCCGATTTTTTTTATCACGCACTGAATTTTCAACTCTCGGTGTCGAGCCGGACATTGAGAATCCAAAGAGCGCGTCAAAAAATACACTGTTGGATTTTGAACTCTCGGCCCTAAGTAGTGCGTTGAAAATCCAGTGTGTGATAAAAAATGGCCGGGTTTAAAAATCGTCCGTGGGAAGAGCTAAGACAAAACTCGACAGTATTATCAATAGAGAGAGCCTTTAATTTTGACTTAATATTAACTATTACTTTAGAAGTTTAGAGAATGTAACGTTATTACTAACACATAAAGGCATGCGAGATAGTGCCATCGTAATCATGTATTGATATTGTGTTCTATAGATAACTAACGGATTAAACGATTCCATTTTATGTGTTGTGGTTTTATTGATGAACGCGCTGGCCGCGACGCGTGTGACAATCTATATCGTTGTTATTTGATCTGCTTGCTTTCTGGCCTTATATTCACCAAGTTATGACCCCATCATGTTTTTTGTGTGACGCTTTGTGGACTTAGAATGTTTTTTTTTTATTAACTTTTATCTGAGGAATAAATATGGCGGTTTGACATATGTTCTATACAAAAGCTGTCAAAACGTCAAACATATTCCCCTGATAAAATTTATCTGACGATTGAAAAATCGGCCCATAATCAAGTAAAATAGTTCGTCCATTTCCTAACTAGAGTGCTATAAGATCTTTAGGCACCTGAACCATATTGACAGGGGGGCGTTGTTGGTAAACATTTTGTGAAATTGTCAACAATTGTATTGACAAAACAAGATGGCGTCTTTAGTTCCAATTTTGGCCGCGCGCCAAAGAATCTTGTAGCGTTGTATGATAATTATCGTGTCAATGATTATTTCATCGAATTATTTAGCAACCTCAAACTAATGGCACTGTCGGAACAGATCTTCATACAGCGGATGGCGGCTGCCACATAAAAGTACTCATCGCCCCGCGAAGTTGTGTCACCCGATGAGAACTGAGAATTACTATGGTGTTGCAATGTAAAACTTAGATTATTGCACACCTAGGTACTACCTAAGTGCCTATTGTAATCCTAGTCTGCCAAACCTATAACGTGGGATAACTCATTTGGGAAAATGTTGCCAAAGAAAAACAGCGGTACAATCGTGATTCAAATCACAAAAAAAAACATCGATACTGTTTTGTGGGTAGTTTTGAAAAATGTTATTTGTCATTGAAGCCGTGACTCAAAGTTGCTCCAAATGTATCTATAATTGGTGGTATCTTACCCAGGAGTGACCTGGAGTGTGTCTGCTGAAAAACCTGCCTAATTAGTACCTAATTTACGTCAAAAATATTTGTCAGTAGGTACTGAATTACCTGTTAGGGTTTATTTCTCAACATCCCTTGATCATCAGCGTGCTTCTGCTTATAATAATAATAATACGCAACTGGACGTAGTAAGGTAGTTGTAGCCCCTGCCTACCCTCATGGGGCCGCGAATGTCACTCGCTTATCATCCATTGTTATTTACTAATTGAAACAAACCTATTGTTATGCAGAGTATTCGTTGTTCGCCCTGTGGAGTTATCGCGAATGTTGTGGTGTACTGTGATTGCAAGCGGCGAGGTCACTAGGCGGATTGAAAAATGTAAAGCAGCTGTTAATATCAATCCTTTAATTACATTTATTTTCCATCGAAAATTAACAAATATTTTTTGTAGTTTTTTTGGAACTAGTAGATCTCACTGTATCCAACCACTGCAACTCCTGAAAGCAAGAATCAACAGTGGCAACGACCAGAAAAGTGCCGAGCCAATGAAACTCGACAACTCCCGGAGAAACCATTCTAACTGTCTTGGAAAGTTGGAACCTGCAATGAAATTAATCAGAAAAGAACAGCAGAGAAGTAAAAACAATAAAATAAATGATTTTTACTTATATTGTGAGATTTGACCCACAACCCATAAAAACTGCGCCCACGCAACAACTATAAGTATAGCAAAACTAGCAACGTGTTTTGTTCTCTCGGTCACAAACACCGGACACAATTTGAACTCGAACCCGTGACCTGCATTGAAATAATTAACTAATATTTGATCGAAACCGCTGAACCGCGCCTTAGGTAAGTGCGGCGAGACGGGGGGCAGTGCAGTTCGCTCATTCGTCAACGCTTACGGCATCCCGCCGCTCATTCGTCAACGCTTACGGCATCCCGCCGCTCATTCGTCCTCACGGCGTCCCGCCGCTCATTTTTTAACGCTCACGGCGTCCCGCCGCTCATTTTCGTTGACGCTGCCCAACCTCCCTCGCCGCGCATTCCTAAGGCGTGGTACAGCGGTTTCGGGCAAACTGCCACTTTTCTTACAGAGCTGTAGTTTAGTTATGCGTACCGTACCGGAATCTGGAGCCAATTAAAAAGTATAAAAATGATGAGTCATACCTAATAAAAAGAATACCTACAGGGAATGAATAAAAGAAACAAAGTGATGACGACTACAATCAGATTTATTTAATGTTCTCAACATAGAAGCACAGCATGGTATTACGGAGCACACATGTCCACACGCCACACGACGAGTATCTGCACCATGGCGTCACCGCACATTGTTCTTAGTATGATATTTATAAAGGTGTAACATAAATAACGCATAACCTCTTAAGGAGTCATTGTACACGTCGTTATGAACAACTTTTACCTACTATGGGACCAAACCTGAAATCGCGAAAAAAAATCAGCTGCAAACATGTTCGCTTATCTCGTCACAATGTAGGTAACAGCTGATATTTTTCGCGATTTCAGGTTTGGTCCCGTAGTAAAAGTTATTCATAATGAAGAGTACCCCCTAAGAGGTTGTGCGTTATTTATGTTACACCTTGTAAACTTTACATTCATTGCACAGTCATTACGCAGGCAGAATTAACAAAAACTAAAAAAAAAAATACTATGGTAAAGAACTAATTACAAGATTATTCAACGAAGAACAGCTGTTGTAGGAATTAATAAAGTTACTAACGATACGAGATTTACAACATCAATATCGTGAAAAACTTTATTTTATTTCACGTACTTATTTTTAATTTAATCATAGAGTTGAACATCAATATCTCATTGTATTAACAGCTGTAATAATAGACAAAGGCCCGATACATTCTGCCGGTGGTCCACCTACGTAATGACCTACAATATTTTCTTTATAAAATTACCCCTTGTGCACTTTACAATCTCACTTAATGAAATCAAACATTCACAATAAACACTTGTACTGTTATTCTATTAAAATACAATTTAAATACATTGTTATGGAAAATAAATATCTCACTCTAGTGGAAATGCTTAGCTTTCATTGTACAGTATTATAAAATATTTGTTTATTCCATTCTTCTATCGTTGCGTTACCTTTACTGTGGGTTGCGTTAGGCATACAAGAACCAAATGCCTGTATGTATAAATAAGTTTTATCAAGTAACAATAATTAACTTTTAGAGCAGTAATTTTATTTAGGTACTCAATGCGAGTAGACACACGTGAAACTAATTAGAACTACCGGCAGAGTTTACCGGCACTCGTTTATTTGTTAATTTCAAACAAATAAACGAATGAAGAAGAACTTAGAGAGGAGAAACTCTCCCATTGAGATGTAGGCACCTACTTACATACTTAGTGAATTTAAAATCTGTTCAATCTTTATGATTTCCCAAAACGAATAATTATCCAAATATCTTAGAATTAAGATACAGTGATTAGATAGGTATTCAAGAATTTTAAAAGTAAATAAAACGAAATGACCTTTTAATCTAATTAAGGCCCAAATCATATGAGAAAGAGTACAGTAGTGCCGATTCTCTTGTCACAAATGCGTCTAAACTAGACTAAAAATCACCAAAATTTAGTTTATTCCTGTCAAACGACCATTTCCCATTCTGTTTACTAAAGTGACACAACTATATTTTAGTTTGACAGCACTAAGATGCTACTGAGATATTAGTTTAGTGAAAATGGTAATTTTGCTATTCTGAATTTGACGTTTTCCACATAAAATTTAGATTTTCTAACTAAATCTGACTATTTTTAATCGCGATTAAAAAGGTGCGGAATAAAATTAGTTGGCATGAACTAAAATTCACACCAACACCTCGACTTCTGGTGCAAAAACAGTACGTAGTCTTTTTTTTCATATTTTCCATACAAAAATTAAAAAAATCCCCCCCCCCCCCTTTCTGCCCCTTGCGCGCCTCCGGCTCAAAAAAGTTACGGGGTAGGGCAAACAAGTACTTACAACGTGGAGTCGCGAAATTCGATTTTAGTTCTGTCAAAATTATTTTTAAGTTTAGTGATATTTTTTTGCAGAATAGCTTGTAAGATTCTCATAGGCAAAAGTAAGGAATTTTAGTGATAGTTTAGTTCGGTGTATAAGAGAATCGGCACCAGATCTACGTATGGTAACAGTAAGATAGTTAGGTAGGTACTTAATTACGTCATAGGTAGGTTTCAATGTTTTAATAATTGATGTTCAATGATTGAACCTTAATGGTTTTAATACCGCGTCGTGATCATTGAGTCTAGCTAGAGATCACCAACTGACGCAAATAGAGAGTAATTTTTCTCAAGTAATGTCCTAGAGATTATAGTGATGAAGTAATCTTGTGGGACTTTTATTTGCGGACCAAATCAACTTTAGTTTTATGCCTACAATAAAACGAATATTTCAGGAGGCTACTGGATTCATTCTGAACTTTATACGCTTTGGGTGAATTGGATATAGGCATTATTCGAAGTAACCACAAGTAACGCGGGTTTATGTTATTATAGAGTACCCACGATACAAGGTCGTTATAGCAGCCAGCCAGGCCATGTTCATGAATACCAATACAATAGGTTTATTCCGCGAATTACTTTTTATTAGGTATCAGTAGGTAGGTATAGGTTTATAAGGTATAATGTACGAGTACGACACGAGTTTAAGAGGACTGGTACCTAATGACATAATTAGTATAGATAGGTATCCAATTGAAATCACACGTGTAGTAACAAAAAATTAAGACTAATAAAATTTTACTTTCCCTTTACTAATAACTTGGCGCCAAACCCGCCATCTTGGACCAATTTTGGCGGGTCAACGTTTTCGCGTGTCGAAATAATTATATTTATTTTTCAAAAACCTATAATTATCTAATAGCTCAACCTTGAACTTTTACTGCTGTGATTTTTGCTGACTCCCTAGCGTGTGGCTGCCAAGTTCAATACTTTCCAAATTAGCGACTGTTGTATGTATAATACTGAAGGGTAAACACAATTACGTTACCATTATTGAATTTGATGAATAAGTAACTTGTACAATGTTCGTCGTCGTTGATATTTTGAAATATACAAAAATTACGTAGGTATTGGCAATTTAGCATATTAGTATTCTTTAGAACGGTAGACTGTACCTAGCGACTTTTCAGATTTAGAAAATGCCTCAGTCTAAATCATGAAATGAAACTGTAGAAAGACGAGCGCCTGCCATCTGTCTACTGTGCCAAATAGGACTGGGATTTCGACATTGTAACTCTCCGTAACGACAGTACAGTGGTTCATTAATTTTGTTGGTTAGCAGATACCTACCTAAGTACTAAACTTTGGTTGAGTGAAACTTGGAAGGGAGAGATGTAAAGCAAAATTGGTAAACTCCCAATATTTTTGAAATATCTAAGTATCTACCTATGTTGTACGCAAAAAAGAAAACGCCAGGGGGCTTCGTCGAGCACCTATTATGCGCGGAGTTGAGGACTGAAGGGCCATATTATAAGGTTTGTCTCAAACTCAAGATTTATTTTTTAGAGTCTGAATACGCGTAATACAGGGCACTCAGAATTGCTTGCTTTATTAAACGTAACGTTGCTACGCCTTTAAATATGTGCGCTTCTGTGTTAAACAGGAAGTGGATCTCAAATTTTCGTGCGTTGAAAAGAAAATACGATGTCGCCCTAAATACGTAGCGTTTTGCGTTTCGCGAATCAAAAGGTGTAATATAACTTTCTCATTTGCAAGCGCTACGTAGGCAATGGAAAGTGTCTTAATAAGTCGCATTGTCGGCAATACTGCCATCGAATCGATAGGTTGAAGAAACTAAAGTGATATTACTAACTGTGGAAAAATTGCATGATTAATTTCCCAGTTTAAAAAAACATTCGTAGCTTTTAAAATACTCCCGTCATTTTTTTTTACTCTGATAAGAACCCGAACCATTGTTGATTGAACTGTCAGAACCAAAACGTTGCCAATAGCGAAAATGCATTGTTGGCAGAATACTCTAGCAGAGGCTACTATAAAAAAAATAAAACGTATAAAAATAGGGTGTAAAAGCTTGGTTAGGCACCTATTTGTTTACCCAGCAAAGTTAGCTTGAACATGTAACAAAATCACGTTTAGACAGTTTTTAAACAAATAGGTATTCCTACGCTAGCCACAAGAATTGTCATGCTGCAAGTTAGGGCTTCTATCGACTATGATGACAAAAAATATTCAATTAAAGTTAATAACAAATAGAACCGCGGTATTACTGTATCAGGGCACGTTTCACGTCCTACGCGTGATGTTCAATGCCGGTAGGTACCTATCTCATCATTTTAGTTTTATGTTGTAAACTCAATCGATATGATAACATTGGAATTTGTAACTGTTCGTATTTGCTCTATTAGAATTTATTATTCGTTTTCAGATTATTAATATCGCCTCGATGGAAGATTGGGAAGATAATAATTATCTACCCAAAAAGGAAAAAATAATGGCAGTCAAACAATGCTTCGGAGGAAAATGAATCGATTAGACTGTGTTGCGTTCATAACAGCTATTGCCAAACTCCTGTGTCCGTAAATGAGTCTAGAACGAAGTATAGGAATTCCCAGAATAAAATCATGCTTAGTATTGTACACTCTTATGGGAAAAACACTCGTAGGTACCTACAAAGACATGTTATAGTAAAACACGCGCGCGTCATATAATATTATCGCTAAGATGACGTCACAGAAATATTTGCTGAGTGAACGACTCTCGTGCCGTGTCACGTTAAAGGTCACATGGGCGATATTATGCAGAATGCAGACCGTGTAGATCGCTTTGAAGTTTAATAGTCTCTGACTGAGTCGCTTTTAAGTTTATGAGTTTCCCCCCAGGTTTTCTATAATTTAATGCAGCTAATAGCTCAAGATTGGATTTGTGCCCAATAAATCTAACATGACGTAGACAGGCAACTGTTTTAGTACAATTTCGCCTTACATCTCGTCCTCCTAGGAATCTACTTGTATAGAAAGACGAGATAAACGTCTTTGACGAGGCATTGATTAATCAAAGTTGAATTCAATGCTGACTGCGACGAGGACGTACCTATTTGTCATAGCAATCTATTAAAATAAGTAGGCACTTACGGAGTTAAGTAATTTAAGAAAAATATAGTATTGTAACTCAATAACATTGTGTTGACCGTTTCCTTCACGAAAGTAAGCTGCTGAAGTAATGACAGCCAACTCGATATATCCAAGGCACGTCTAACTAACACAATTTGGCTGTCGCTAAAAGCTGTACAATCTGACAGGCTAGTGTTGTCTGAATCTAGCTTTTTATAACTTTCACCGTGAATACTTAGCTGAAGTGAGCTGTCATTCCACCTAATGCTAAGGGAAGGATTGACACTATTGGCAGCTCACTTCATCTAAGTTTTCACGGTGACATTTTTACAGAAAAGGTACGCTGATCTCTTTTTGACATCCAACAATATTGGCCTGCCTTAAAGCATTTTGGCATAAAAGGGGGAAGACATTCAGTGATCGTCAAAACTAGGCAAATAAACAAGGTAGGTCATAAAATTTTGCATTTATAGCGAACGCGCTTTAGGCAATTCCGCCAAAGCAGCCCACAGTAATGGCTTATGGTCATCGGTTGCCCATTTTTGTGCCTCAATGGAGTTAATTGACCATATCATACAGTCCACCTTTATGATACTGAAATGGCTACGAATAATAATACTTTCTATTATTTATAGGTAATTATTAACACTAAGTTTACTACAGTTTGGCATTTTATAAAAAAAGAAGTAAGTAAAAAACTAAGCATTTTAAGTCGCCTAAGTAGAGCAAAAGAAAACTTCAGTACTTACCTAAAATTAAAATACGGTTTTGAAACCATATTATTACCTATATTGTTTTTTTTTTTTGTTATTCACAATCTTGATAAAAAAATACATCATGGAAAGTAATAGAGTTGAAAAAGTTAATCTGTACACGATATTTTTGCGACGATAATGAAAAATATTAAATATTTATTTCTTAGATAAGTCTGCTGAATTTAAACTTTGTTGAGTTATCCAAACGTTATAGATAAGAACACGAGATGAGTTACCAGATAAGTTGGAAAATACGGTTTTATTTACAAGAATTTCTCTCCAAAACGACGAAGCGTTAGTAGAGCAAAGGAAATATCGTTTGTTTAAAATTACCATTATTTTGTCGTTATGACTTAAAATGATGCGACACTGCTCATTATGTAGCGCAGACGGACTGTTTACGAAACGTTGCGGAATTTATGACGTTGAAAACCTTTTTATTTTCTGTTCAAGGTAGAATTTGTCGTAGAAATGCCATAAAAGGCTTTAGAATATGTATATTATCCAGTTATCTGTGCAGTAGCAAGAATATCGGCTTGCACAGGTCAGGGTTGCACGGATAATGTATGGTCACATCGTGTTCTAAGGTCGTGGCCGTCGGGAAAGTGTGGCGGGGCAAGTTCGCTTCGAGTTTATCCTTTCCGACATGATTCTCATGGCTTACGGGTTCAGGTGCTATCAAGGCACACGCCATTTGCTATTTTTATTTATTTTTCTTTTGTTAGGTTAAGACTTTTGTTATGAAATATCATTTGCCATTATATTCCAAGTTTTTAATATTTTGTCGTGCAAAAATGAGAGGCGTTAATACGAATTTCAAATATTGAGCGTTCGAGGCGGATGAAGATGGAGAGTCGATTATTTCTTCATTTATGAGTTGCCTGCCTTTTCTAACAGTAAAATAATGTAATACAATTTAGAAGAATATCGTCGCAAAAAGTCGAGCGCATAAATACCTACACGGTTTCAAAATAAATTTACTGCAGTAAACTATACAATGTTTTGCTATATTGAAAGACAGCGCTGTTTTTAATCGAAGGTCGGTTTCATAGATATGTGCAGCATTACACTCAATAACAAAAATACGTTTAGTGATCAAAATAGAGTTTTGGAGGAAGCATCCGAGTTGCTAACAGACAAAAGAGCATCCAAAATTCTCGATTAGAGCAATGACACAATATGAATTTGTCTCACAATTTTACTACAGCTCGTTGATTAAGACTCAGTTCTTTATAGCCAATAACAAACTAGGAGTAGATAGATAGTACGCAGCCCGATAGTATAGCTCGGCTGGCGCATCAAGTAGGCTTGTTGGGATTAATCTAGAAAAATTTCCAATCTTCGTCGCGTACGCAGTCGTCTGCCGCTCGGTCCAAACCCCTACTGGTATATACATTTAATATTAAAAATAATTTTACATATATTTATCTCACTATGTTACAGTTCAATATAAATTAATTTACGCTCAGGCACCTAATTAGCTATAATAGGATCATTACAGTAGAGCACAAGAAGATGAAATACTGGTGTTCACTCATTTGTGATAATACGAACGTGTTTGTTGAGCCGTTTGATATTCCAAACTGTTAATGTAGAAAGTTGAATGATGTCACAATCGTTTAATTAACCCTAATTTAGTACATTCACAAATAAGTACACACCTTTTGTTAACACTCCCAACAGTTACTCGGATTTTTTTTTTCAACACAATTAAAATGTGAATATTTTCAACACTTAACCCTAAAAGAAACAAATTTATCTTACATACTTTTTATTTACACAAAAATAATACACATTTTACATCCTTGTATAGCTTTTGTAAGCTCACCCTGCATTGACAACACAAGCAGTTTTTTCTTTTGGGCACTTTATCGAGGCTAATAAATAAAATGGCGAGCTAGTTTTGCCAAAAACAAGAAAATTTATTAAATAACAACGATAAATATGCACTTTTAGCCATGTCTGATATTATAATTAATTAATCGTTAATTTATCATCGCCTTGTTGAACATTAAGTAGACCAATAAATGATATATTGATGATATACTTATTTACTCACTTGCACTTTACTCGGGCTCGGGCTGTAGCTTATGCCACACAAATAAATTCACACATTCCTCTCGCAAACAGGTTTCCAATGTCAGTGTCATGAGAATTACCCGTTGATCGTAATATTCGTAGTTGATAGAAGTAGAAATATTAAGCCACACATAATGAGACATAAGCATTACGTTTTATGGAAGTCGATTCAAAATGCATGTTCCTTGAATGTCAATGCATAGTTATTTAGATTTCTAACAGTCATCGTAAAAAAGCTAATTTCACAAATATTTAAAAATAGGTATAAGTAGTAGAAGCTTAAAACAACACGCAAATTGGGCTTGGTTTTTATTTAATTCATGAAAAAAAGTAAAATAAATCTTAAAAAACTAAACTAAAATATTCAACCTTCTTAAATCACACATGACAGGTTCTCATCTTTACATAGAAGCTCAAAGGAGGTGGTTCTAAAATAAACAAGAAAGACAACCATAAAAATAACATGAAACAGCAGAGAACAGACAAAGCGGAGCTTACATCACACAAAACATCGAATCATTCGACGATTCAGAAAACATTTTATAAAAAGAATTTACGAAGCGACGCTATGTTAATCAAACCTTGTTTTTATTTAAATTAGTTTCAATATTGAAACTGGACTCGTCTCAAGATCACTAGCCAGTATATAATTTGCATAATATTACTATGTAGAGGGCTTCAAATGATGCGGGAGATATTTTTGGGTCCACCAAAATATTTATAGGGCCAGTTATGTATGAGGTAGGTCGGAAAAGGACATTCACCTAAATATTACTGTTAATTTCTATAAATCCGAAAATCAAATAAATTCTTTAAGGAAACGAAATGTTTCAAATGTCTTGAAATCTGAAGACATAAATCTTTCGCCCCACCATTAATTATAGCGATGGAATGTGACCCCTTTATCCTGATTGATAATAAGTCGTATTTCTATTGAGGAAACGGGTAACTTTGGCATTGGCTTGTGACAAACTAACTTGCAGCTTGAAAGAAATAATCTGCGTTTATTTTGGAAGCGAGAAAGGTTCGCCTTCTCGAGTTTTGATCAAAATGAAGCTGCGAGTAGGTATAACATCATTAGTGTCCTGAAAAATAATCACAATAATTTTGTTTAATAGTTTATCCACTAAGTATAACGCCGGTGGAACCATAAGGCCCCAATACGACAAATCTCCAAGTCCAATTTTTCACTTTTGAACTGTGAGCAAAACAAGCAAAAAAATTAATCCGTAAGACTCGAATGTGATACAGAAATGAAAATACCACCAAATAAGTAAAAAAGTATAAAATAAAACTTATACAACGTGTTCCTTTTGATAACCTCTTAATATTTGAAAAAATAAGTTTGTACTTATCATAAATCAATCGATTTTTGCTTTTCGACCGTGCTCGCGTTAACTGATAGACGGACCTCTTAAGAACTTAGGTATTTTATAAAACTAAAATGTTTATTATTATTGCAGTTTGCAACTTTTGAGAAGCATTTGCAAGCCCAAGCCTCATACACGATTTTTATTTTCTTTTACGCTGCAACTCTGCAAGGCATCTAGAGTAGACAATCCGGATTTGCTTCTCAAGTTCTCAACTGGTTTCATTAGTTATTTTTTACTTTTGATTTTTTTGCCGAGTAACTCAGAGACTTGTTTTATGAGTACGTGCCTTCCTTGAGGGCTAAGTAATTGGGCTAAGGTTTAAATTAAGGTTAACTTCTGTAGAAAGAGTTTACTTATGATTTTAAAAACGGCAAGCTGCTTGCTTTCAAGGAGTGAAAAAGAGTGGTCAAGGTTTCACGGAGACTTCGTTTTCCATTCAAGGTCTTCGTTTAGATATAAATCATCATAAGTGCAAGGCTTTACAGGGCTTAGGCGAGAGGAAGATTCGATGTTCTGAATACGAAACAGGTTTCGCAGTGTAACAATAAAACAGTTGGTGAACATGAACTGAACGAAACACTCGACATCAAAAAGCATTTTGGTAATTTAATGAAGAATTCAATAGAGAGGGAGAACAAAATATCAATATCGATAGGATTTAAAAACTTAACGCGAACATGTCGACAGGCCCAACTTTAGTAATTGTTTGATTTTAATGCACGGCAAAAAAAGTATAAAACTGTAATCAAGTTTTATGATTCTACGTTTTATACATTCACAAATCCGACTACACCAATGAGGTTTTGGCCTACACCATCGGAATTGTTTGTATTATTTGTTACGTGGTCAGCATTTTGATACATCGAGGCATCGCTGTGACCTCGATGCAACCCCAGGGCCAAGCGCTCTGGTAATTATCCTGTGATGTCATGTCCAGGCTTACCAGGACTGCCATTACGCCAACGCCACATAATTTCATTTAGCCTAACAATATAACTTAAGCACTTTGGCTTACAATAATAGTGACGTTGCAACAACATTTTGATAAGGATAGATTAAAAAAGTATTTCGTGTTGAAACTGAGTCGGCGTTTCTTTGAGATAAGCTAACTTTTAGCCAGTTTTTTTGAAGTAAAAAGGGTGTGTACAGCGCTACAAGGTTATTTTGACGCGCAGCCAAAATCCGAAATAACGCCGCCATCTTGTTTTTTGAATACATGTCAAGTTTCACAAAACAAAGCACAAAATTAAATGTTTACCAATAGCGCCCCCTGTCAACGTCATTCGAACGCCAAAAGATTCTTGTAGCAATGTACGCTTTTTCATGTCAGTGTATCAAATCAAACTACGACAGTATGACATAATACGTGTTAGTTTTACAATTAATTATATTAAATAAGTAATAAGTAAATTGTAATTATAGTCAGTTTCCTTTTATAATATAAACTGTATTCTATTTCTTGTTTGGGGCTTTCAAAATCAATATTTAAACGCTATTGCGACAAAGATTCCGCATTTAAAACACAGCTCTATTGTCCAAGATTAACGTTCCACGAGTTTACTATTAATAAAATGAATTAACTTCGTAATAATGTCACAGCCGTGTAATAAATCTCCCGCTTGAAGTCATTTTAAATTAATTATTTGTCCTTCAAGTTTCCGATCAATGCCGGAAGGTTGGTAGCAGCTAAACCATAAACAACTGAAATTGAGTCAGAGTAGTGACTAAAGTCCTTCATTCGTTTTTCCTTTAATTATGACTAGCTTTTGCCCGCGGCTTCACCCGCATGGTTGTCGAAAAATATCCCACGGGATCGTACTACCTAGTGTTAATCCAGGTTATAAACTATCTGTGTGCCAAATTTCATCCAAATCCGTTCAGCCATTTTTGCGTCAATCCGGAACATACATCCAGACAAACGGACAAAAATTCTAAAAACTACATTTTCGGTTTTAGAGTTGCAATTTTAGGGTTGCGGTACGGATGCCTAGATTGGTGGATAAAAACCTTCGATCAACAATAATAAAGGACCTCTTTCAGCCCAAAATGACGTTCAGTCAATGGTACAGAGCATGGAACAGAGATTCGTTATTTATGTAGATTATTGCTACAACGTCTTAAAATAAAACACGTTTGCAAATACAAATATATGGAATTTAAGCAGGCAATGTGTCTATCAGTTACACTTGAAGCAATTGGTAGGTAGCTGCGAAGTTATAATTATCACAAGTTTATTTTTGCAACCATTGTAGTAATTAGTATTCTCGTAAACGAACCGATAGCGATAAATGGTATACCGAACCTAATCTTATTGACGATAATCTAAGGCTGTGAAAAACTTGAAATTTTTTTTTTTTTTTTGAGATAGGTTTGCTCTTGACTCTAGGTCAGAGATGACAGAGACAAAGTCATTCATGGTTTAGTTAGAATTCAGCGTTAGGCGCAGTGGTTACTGTGGTTACTGACAAGTCGATATGGAGAATATTTAACTACGATTGCTCGGTTATAACAATACGACTCGTTCTTTACGTGGGTCGGTATGTAGGTATATATGAATATTGATCAAAAGATGACGGTATTACTAGCACATTACAAGTACACCATGGCTGTCAAGAGTTCAATCACACTTAATTGATGTGACAATCGTTTGTTAATTCGTTTTGTTAGTTTTTACAATTAATAAGATAAGAATCGGGCATGTCAAAATTTTCAAAAACTGTTGCCTATATAAATAAATACACATTACACCGCCTGAATCAGGGCCTAATAAATTGGTTGTGAACAGGGCAAATATTTTTACTTTTTTAATGGCGCTGCAGTAGCCAACACCAAAACCTTTTAAAATTTCACAGTTTCTCCACATGTTCCGGTTAGTTACGAGCAGCAGGCCGGCGAAGTGATACATTCTTAAACGCGCTTCGACGGTATTTCGTTAACTTTTATAGGCTTTGGTTTTCCATTACCCTTTTTACTGACACGGAAAAGTCGCGCAGTAATAATGCAAGAGCTTGGCTTTTCTCTTAATTTCTCCAGTGGCAACACATATTGTCATGCATGAAATAATTTTGTTTATTCTAGCCAGCACAATTTTTTCATTAAAAAACAACAAAATCAATCAATCAATCTGCCTAGCCTCTTCCCAACTATGTTGGCTATGTATGTTGGGGTCTGCTTCCAGTCTAACCGGATGCAGTTGAATACCATTATTTTACATGGAGCAACTGCCTATCTGACCTCCACAACCCAGTTACTGGGTAACACGATACCCCTTGGTAAGACTGGTTGTCAGACTTTTGGGCCTCTGACTACCCGTAACGACTGTCGAAAATCTACGAATGACAGCCGGGACCAGGCTTAAAATGTCTCGTATGTAATGAGTGGTGACCCATTCATGACCGCAGCAAGCGTAGACCTTCGATCAACCCGTGCGGCTGATATAATTTAGCCATGAGCGTGACCCATTCATGACCGCAGCAAGCGTAGACCTTCGATCAACCCGTGCGGCTGATATAATTTAGCCATGAGCGTGACCCATTCATGACCGCAGCAAGCGTAGACCTTCGATCAACCCGTGCGGCTGATATAATTTAGCCATGAGCGTGACCCATTCATGACCGCAGCAAGCGTAGACCTTCGATCAACCCGTGCGGCTGATATAATTTAGCCATGAGCGTGACCCATTCATGACCGCAGCAAGCGTAGACCTTCGATCAACCCGTGCGGCTGATATAATTTAGCCATGAGCGTGACCCATTCATGACCGCAGCAAGCGTAGACCTTCGATCAACCCGTGCGGCTGATATAATTTAGCCATGAGCGTGACCCATTCATGACCGCAGCAAGCGTAGACCTTCGATCAACCCGTGCGGCTGATATAATTTAGCCATGAGCGTGACCCATTCATGACCGCAGCAAGCGTAGACCTTCGATCAACCCGTGCGGCTGATATAATTTAGCCATGAGCCCCTCCATTTCAAAAACAATAATTCTAGCATTAGCTTACAAGAATTGCTGTTTGTTTCGTCCTCCGATGAATATATCAATGTTTTTAGCATGTCATGTCAGTCAGACTCGGTAAAGAGAATGATTTGCTTGCGTTCTGCGTCGCGACTATAAATTATTCACAGCCTAGTTGACAGGTGGCACTACTTGCCCCCGTTCTCAGGACAACATTACACTTCGTTATGAACCAGTTTACTGAGGAAACTCCTAGCAATGCAAGGTTTTATAATTATGCTGAGGTCGGTACCTTGGAAGTTCTACAATGTCTATTGTCTAAAAGCAGTTTTTGCAATGTCCAGGGAATTTTATCATAGGTAAGTTTAATATATTATAATAATGGCCATTTTTAATTTCACTGCTAGGATTCTTCCTAAATAAAAACATATTACGTATTAGTATTTCTTTAAAGTTTAGTCTGTAAAAGATTGCAACAGTGCGATGTAGATAATGGTTAAAAGCAATATTTAGATGTTCTGTTCCAAATTCGTTTCTGTTTATGAATAGAAAATAGGTTCACTCGAAGTTAAAACTAAAAGTAAAAAAAAACTGCTAGCAACAGTTGAATCTAAACCAACTTTGAGCTTTGATTAAACCAACTTCTGTACATCGCATAGAAAAGGCAAGCAATGAAGTAATAATAATTCAGTTTTTTTTAGTAATTCAGTCGTAGGTACGTTTGGTATCTTACATCTCAACAGCTCAGTTTTCGTTTTAGTATAAGTGAAGTTAGTTTTATCTCACTTAGTAACGGCCACGGTCTCGTTAGAATTTCGGAAAATAGTAATGTCAAAGGGAATCTTTAGCTGGGCTCGTAAATCCGTATCCTACTTTTGCCTCGAAGAGTTCAACCGACAGAATATTTTCAAACACTATAGACAGGTATGGGACATCGCCGCAGAACGTTACCATGGATTCAGTACACGATTCTGGACCCCTTGGGTTGAAATTTGTCGTCGCTTAATAAAAAAAAAAGCTGTTTCCTACAAAAGTGCAATACCTACGCGGTCAAAATGTATGGAATAGGTATTTTTTTTTAACCGACTAAAAATTTCAACGTAACAGAGCGCGTCATGTCCCTGCCATTCTGTTTATGTAAGTAAGCACTTATTTATTTATTTTTCGCAACATTAAATGCATTGTGCTGCGGCAGGATGTGAGCAAAACTATTTTCAACGCTCACTGTAATTTTGTCAATGCTTCCGCTATCATGGCCGCCAATGTTATTGTATCGAAAAAAATTTAATATAGGCAGTTTAAATTGTTATACCTACAACATTATATATTTTATACCAACAGCAGAATAAAATAACGCTGGAAAGAATGAATAACTTTATGGTTAGGGCACTGACCCAGTCTTGCGAATTTTAGGAAAAATCATTCAATCAAATTTTGCGATAGGAACAACACACGTCTACCTTCTACATAGACTTCCTTTTCGCACATATTTGTGTTTTGCTGTATTATATTCATCGAAGGTATAATGATTCAAATTCGCGAGTTGATCATGGCGTGCATAACAGATCGTAGACGTCTGTACCTGTGCAAGATATTAAACTTGTCATTCCGCGATACTAACAAGTAGGAGTTCTTAGTAGTGGGTAATTTAAGTATGTATTAACAAATATGTAGTAGGCAGACTTTATGGGAACGAGGTTGAGGAAATAATAGAATGGGATTTTTGTGTGAGAAACCAACCGCTATTAAAATTTGTATCGTTTCCGTATCCGCGGATGCTACCTATCTGACGATCTGATCTGATCTGAACCGGCCTGTGGAACCGGCTCTTCCAGCTTTTTTTTTCAAATGAAGGTAATTCAATCATTTCAGCTACCTACCTATGTAAGAAGCATCCTCATTTTCAATTTCAAGCTACTTAACTTAACGCCTTATCATTGTCATCCATGTAAATTTTCAAGAGCAAAGAGGTAAGCATCGGCCGCGGTGACCGTGTTCTAGCCAGATGTGTACATTACAATGCCAAGTTCAAAAAAAGTGGCCAATTATGTGCTCAGTGTTGGAAACAAAAGATTTCGTAACTGAACTTGAACGATAGACGCATACAAAGCAAGCCTCCACACTACCTGGTTTTCTTACTGTTTATAACTTCGATAGCAAAGAGAAGAGTAAAGCTGGCAATTTTCCTGCATTTTCAGGCATTTAATAGCCTCCTCCTGCTATTACAAAAGCAGTAATAGACAATGTTTAATATCTAAAACCTGACTAGAACTGACGATCAAGGACATTCTGAGCCCCGGAATAACGAAGACTAGTCAAACAACTACACATAGCAATTTAATAACTAATTTATAAGGTACAATGAATTGCAGACATTTTATTTTCCGCCAGAATCACTTCAGAATATCACTGTAAGTAAATTCATGTACACAAAATAAACAACCCAAATAGTAGAAGGTAAGGTTTTTTTGAACATTGAATTTAGACAGAAAGGTTCACCGAATACTTATACAAGGTGTAACATAATTAACGCACAACCTCTTAAGGGGTCATTTGTACTCATCATTATGACCAACTTTTACTATGGGACCAAACCTGAAATCGCAAAAAAAAAATCAGCTGCTCCTTACATTTATGTTCGCATAACTCGTCAAAATGTAGGGAACAGCAGATTTTTTTTTCGCGATTTTAGGTTTGGTCCCATAGTAAAAGTTGTTCATAATGATGAGTACAAATGACCCCTTAAGAGGTTGTGCGTTAATTATGTTACACCCTGTACGCCGAATATTGGCAAAGCATAGAGCACATATTTTAGACAGTGTACTATCTGTAACCATACCTATGTTTTACAAAATAAATGATTGATTGATTGTATATTAGCGTAAGTATTCGCGATTACGCAACACCTGTGGTTTTGTGAACGACGTTATTTATTAAGGAACCCTGAAAGGCGACGTTTTGCCGTCTTTACTACGCGAGGAACTGTTCAACAACAACAACATTGAGAGTCAACAGGCTGTTGATTCTATTATTGTCTTGGATTTGAGGAAGAATATCAAATTTCTTGTATTGTTTGCCGATTTTTATGACAACGTGAGTCTGGTAGGTTTTTTGTAAACTATCCCGCGTTATTTGGAGTTTTTATACTTATTTATTGGATTCCGATTAAATAAACTTCTGAAACTTCATGTTTCGTAGGAGTTGATTGAAATAAAGCGCAACTCGGTAGTAAATGAAAATCCTGCGAGGGGACGCCCTGACCTAGGACATAACTGACCTTATTGGTTATTTCCTAAAGGCCCGTAAATCCGTAATAAGGCATCCTAAAGGTCAGGTGCGTATTACATGTCGTAGCTCGCAACGCGCATGTAGGTGCCTATGTCAGCAGAAGCGTAGTATCATTCTTAGTTAGTAGAGTAGGTACGTTTTCTTCTTCCTATTAGAATTACCGTCCATATTTTGTTTAGGATTTCCGCAGATTCTATATTATTCTCAGTATGACGTTTGTAACGGTTTTAAGTCCATGGCGTTCGAATATACATTTTATAGGATGTTCTGTTTCACAAATAAGTACGCGTTTCCTATAGCGGCGAGGATATTAATTAAAATAACATTTTTTTTTTTAATTTATTTGATTGTAGACAACAAATGTAGTCTAAAAATGTTCAAATAAATGTTAAAGTTTTTTTTTTAATTAAACGTCAGAATTACTTGTTGTTTTTTTCTCTTTTTTTTCCTTTATAGCAGAGCCAAGCTTCTTATAGCAAAGCGCAACCTCCTGTTTGAATTATTTTTTATATTAATTTATTATTTATCAGTTTAATGTTCTCTCAGATAACAAAGCGGTAGTACACCACAAGGTTACCCGACATTGACTGTGTTTGCGTATAACGGAGCGTGAAAATTTGTACAAAGAGCTTAGTCATAAAGTCAGCAAGATGTAAAAATTTATGGTTGAATTTCTCTGATCCAATTATTATTTAATATGAACGGGGAAATTATGATCATGGACAGTCATGATTAAGCCACGGTAACTCGTAACTAAGACTGTGAATTAACCAAGAGGCTTAATCTAGTCAGCGTTATCCCACAAGCGCAACGCATCAGGCGTGGCACTATATTATGGCTACAGACATACATAGCCAGGCGTAACAAGAAAATAAGTAAAGGATGTCATAGTCACTGATGACAGAGAACATAATAGTTTAAGTGACTCTTGAACAATAAAATTATGATAAAGCCTGATGCACAATGTTTTTGGAAGATATTGACGCATCGAACGCCCAATAATAGGTATATACTGGGATAACGGCGTGCCTTTTCTGAATACCTCAAAGCATACTCGGCAAAATGGATGACCTCAGTGACTTACCAAAGAACAAATCGCAAACTTCGTTAGTTCTGTAAAGCTCAGTTAGTCTTCGGAAAAGCAAAAAAGAAAAATTCCAGTTGAATTTAATTTCATTCTCGAATAACCGTGGAAATACTGAGTTCTAAACAGCAAGTTGGCACAGTTTTTTTTTTTTTATCAAGGCAATGGCGAGTAACCAAGCGTATTTGATATAGTCTTGAAAGCATTGTATAGTTTCTTTGTAAATGGATTCAATTCGTCTCACAGACTCATACAGTGGGAAAGACAAGACATATTGCTTTGTTACTAGATATCTATTCAAGGAGGTTAAATACAAAAGACTTCGTATTTTCGTCTCGTGAATATTTTTGGAATATATTGATTTAATAAGAAAGGAAAAAGAACCTTTTGTAAAAAATGCTGTATGGAGCACAACAGCTGATGGAAGCCATTTCTTACCAAAGGTCACGGGGTGATATCGGGTAGATACAGGGAACTGAGACAAAGCGCCTCAATCAATACTGTGCTTTTGGACTAGTAAATTAACGATTACCATAAAAGAAACATCAATGATCTAATGGTAACTATAATCCATCCAAAGGTTGTCTGTAAAAGATCACTTTTAGCGATAAGACCGCCGATTGTGTCACCCTATGTGTAAAATTTCTACATTTATATCTGTAATTTTTATTGTGTACAATAAAGACTATTCTATCTATCTATCCAGCGCCATGTGACGTCCTTTGGCCTTTGCTTAGCCGTCAAGAACCCTATTTGTTGCGGCTCGTTGGCTTGGCCTGTGGTCTAAAAGCCCTAATACTTGATTTAGAAGCCCTGTTATTAAACGAGACAAGATTGGCAAAAGCTCCAAGACGATCGCTTGTTAGCCAAAGTTAACTATCAACTGCATCCATTTCATGGTCGGTCGTTGCCAAAGATGAGGATTACACATTACCAAACATTTAATTGACGTTTCTACTGTTGGGGGCTATTTTAGGCTCGTGTTTATCTATATATTCAAGATGAGTTTCGTAACATTCAGCCTATAACGTTCCCACTGCTGGGACACAGCCCTCCTCTGCGAGAAGAAGTGAGCCACCACGCGGGCCAGTGCGGGTTGGCGGATGTCACATGTCTGCGAATATTTGGTTCTAGGACATGCCGGTTTCCTCACAATGTTTTCTTTCACCGTTTTTGAGAGCTTTGATGATGAAATAATGTACACAAGGTGCCGAAATAATGTACACAAGGTGCCGAAATAATGTACACAAGGTGCCGAAATAATGTACACAAGGTGCCGAAATAATGTACACAAGGTGCCGAAATAATGTACACAAGGTGCCGAAATAATGTACACAAGGTGCCTGCTTGGGTTCGAACCTACAACTCGTGAATCGCGGCCGTTACCACCGGACCACCACTGCTCACACATGAGTTTAGTATCAAGCTTTAAATCGAGATAAAGGTTCGTTCGATACATCTCTAAAATAAACGATGATTCTGCCAAAATCAAGGTTGAATTAACTAAAGTGAATCTGCGATTAAATGATGTCTTTAGAAGTTGTCATCATGATGTTAAATGTCGCGCCGTGCCGCCCGGTCGCGGAACGGCACACCTAACGTAATCATACTGAAATATTTGTTTAATTTTGTAGTATAAGATAACACGATATTAATGTATTCAAATATCGCTGTTATTAGTGTTACGAAAACACACCTCCTCATGTATGAACTTAGATTTTGAAGCATAGATTAGTAGGTGTATAAGTTATTCACTTTCTGCCTTCGAGAAAATAGGTTAGACGTGGTATGACCTATGACAAATACGTGTGGATGTCAAGATTGTTTATTATGCACTCGTGGCCCTCCACACTGTACGCGTAGCATGATTCACTCACGTTGATATAGTTCGCTATTTAGATTGTTTTGTTATTGCGAAAATATTGGTATTTAGCTAAACCCTTTCCATAACATACGGGAATGAAGTTAGTTTGTGTTTTGAAACACAAGTGGGCGTTAAAAGTGCATTATAATTGACAAAAATATACGTAAGAGAAAATACATATAAATGGTTGTAACAGGAACTTCATTTTGCAATAAATAACGATTACGACTGCCCGTTGTCATCGCAGTGCGAAACTGACGACCTTTCTCTTAACCGTAACCTCTCTGTTAACATTGGACACTTGGTACCTACAGAAACACTTGAATAGGTATCTAGATTATTATAGTGCTAGGTATCAAAATGTATTTTGTGGATACCAGAGGTATCGTGTTACCCAGTAGCTGGGTTATGAAGGTCAGATTGGCAGTCGCTCCATGTAAAATACTGGTATCCAGCTGCAGCCAGTAAGACTGGAAGCCGACCCCAACATAGTTGGGAAAAGGCTGGCAGATGATGATTCGCGCAACCACGAATTAACGTCTCATTAATTTACCATTTAAAAACGCATCAATTGAAGATTAAGATTCATCAAAATGGTACGTACGTAGGTATATTGATAGTCGGAAATGATTCTTTTTTGTTTATTTTATTTCAGGTGGTGCCACGTTTCAGTGCGGTAAGCTGTAAATGAAGCTTGTAATGAAGCAATGGCAAAGCAGAAATGATGAAAGTTAATAGTTATAATAACGATAATAACTCCAGTTGGTAAAAAAAAACCTGAATTAAATAGGATGAGTTCTTATTACTTTTGCGTAATCGATGACATGCTTTTTATTATGACGTCACCAGTGCGGCGTAGGCGGTGGCAGTAAGCCTTTGTAGCCGCAAATACGGAGCAAAGACAGCTAGGTATTCAATACATGTAGGTCAGAATTGAGACAAGTCGGCGCCAATAATACTAACAAAGGACTTAGTTTAATGAAAAGTTCTTAAGCAAAAGGTTTCAGAAAGAAACTAAGGCTACACTTTGAACGTCGCTACATTTTTTTGAATTCAGAGTATATGGAGTAATAGATATACAGTCTTATTTACTTTTCGTTGCCAGATGGTTCGTAACAGGCTGTCTAAAAGTGAAGAATGATGAAGCAATGGCAAAAAAAACAGTTATCGCGATAAGTTCTGTTGACATGCCATTGAATAAGACTTCAAGGGCGTAAAAATGCTAAACTGAAGTAAATAATACTTATATTCATTGGGAGCTAGTATGCACAAAAAATATTAAAATCATACTTGAATATTGTTAAATGGCGTGGCAAAGGCTTGGGAAGCGGGTGGGGACGTGGGGAGTCATACTTGAAAATCTTGACTCATCTAGACCATCGTCATACTTGCCACGTGCTGCAAGCAAACGCACGGTAAAATGTCGGTCTTGGTCAGACGGAAATCTATGACTGAGCTTATGGCATCCGTTACTGGCAGGCAGCAACAGGAAAGTGACCAGTGACATTGTCAAACTTTAGGATAATGCGGTATGCCCCAAGTATACTGCAAGCTACTCTTTTAGCGCCTAAATGATATAATAAGGGCGAAAATACACATGCCTGTAGCTGGTACAAAACTATGCAAGTAGCTGGCATCCCTTGTGTCATAACAACTTCTGATTGGTCAATATCACCATGGCATTCACGCTACTTGCATAGTTTCGTACCAGCTACAAGCATGTGTATTTTTGCCCCAAGGGGGGTTATTGGTAAATATTTTGTGAAATTGTCTCAGATATTGTATTGACAAAACAAGATGGCGGCCCGCGGCATTAGTTCCGGTTTTGATCACGCGCTAAAACAATCTCGTAGTGCTGTGCCTAACTGTGTTGAGAATGTTTCTATCATTATTATATTTACGTGCTCAGAAATGCTATGGAGCCTTTTAAAGTGGAAGCCCGGCTAGACTGATGATGACTCTAATCATTTAAAATCGTTGCTTCTCTATGGAGAACTATGGAATTATTCATTTTGAGTGCTATGGCACTCAATCTGCCTAGCCTTTTCCCAACTATGTTGGGGTCGGCTTCCAGTCTAACCGGATGCAGCTGAATACCAGTATTTTACATGGAGCGACTGCCTATCTGACCTCCACAACCCAGTAACTGGGTAATACGATACCCCTTGGTAAGACTGGTTGTCAGACTTTCGGGCTTCTGACGACCCGTAACGACTGTCAAAGATCTACGAATGACAGCCGGGACCAACGGCTTAACGTGCTTTCCGAGGCACGGAGGAGTCTCGGTATGTAAAGATGGTCACCCATCCACGGACAACCCCGGCAAGCGTAGCTTAACCTGATGGATCGACCCGTGCGGCTGTTATTACTTAGCCACGAGATGGCACTCAAAATGAATAATTAACTAAATTGATTACAATTAGGAAGGCAAATAATTACAAAACATCTCGTTTCCTCTCTAATGACGCCCGCAAATTGATGTAACCATAGACGAATCGGAATTGTAACAAATAATTAATATTTTATTAAAACCACAGCACGTTTACAAGCGTGGTTTTCATTAAAATGAGCAGTTTCGTGACGTCATTCTTATCGGGCTGATTATCAGAGCATTTCTTAGATATTTTTGGTTGAATGAACCTTTTGTTTTAATATTTTATGACACCTAGTCTATAAACGTTCTCTAAAGAAACTAAGTAATTTGGGAATCAATAGCAATGGAATTAGTATCTCCACAGTTTTGCACTATGAGACAAATGCCAGAACTGTTTGAGTTTTACTTGTTACGTGTACTGAAGAGAAAAGGGTGGCTGATAGCAGCTGGATGAGAGTTTCCGAGAATCAGGCTGAATTACGTGCAATTGGAGAGGCCCATGTCCAGCAGTGGACTACTGTAGGCTGATGATGATGAGAGCTAAAAATGAAGACAGACAGTCTATTTACATCGAGCGTATAAAAAAATTGTGTAGCTTTTTTAGATCGCCTAGTATCCAAGTCTTACGATCGCAAGCGCACGTTCAGCTGGCGAGCGTGAGATTCTGCCTTTCTGACTCAGGATTCGGTTCCCGTGTGTTCCGGCTAGAGCAGAAGTTACAAGTTTTTAAATGCCCGGTGTTTTTGCACTGATCTTGTTTCCCATTTCCCGGCAATATGTAGCCTACTACCATATGAGATTTAATTCGTGGTTGGCATATCTCTTCGCGAATTGAATGCCTAAATACGACAAATTGTGTACCTGCATTTATTTTAACTTTTTCTTTTATCATTAGATGTGAATTTTTTCCGCATATTTCGTGATATCAACGGTTGATAACAAGAAATATGTGGAAAAGTTCAGATTGTAAAACGATTAGATATAAAATTAACTAATTTAATTTGGGGATCCCCAGTTTGTAACGTTTCTTTAATAAATATGAGAAAAAGTAAAATTACATGTCATCTTCAATTCGCACGTAAATAAATTGAATAATCTGTAATGGTCGACCCATTACAGGTTGAAAATAAATTTTCGCAAGATATCTACATACTTAGTTATTATCAAAATATTGACATAACATAACATTAATTAATTGAATAAGAATTGATTAGACTGGACGACAGTTACCTTCTTTTGTTTCTAAAGTAGGTACAACTACTTAACACAGTGTTTATAACATTTAACGGAATTTAGGAAGTGCCTACAACACTTTGCTAAATGTAAAGATAAAATCTACCGACTTACTAGACCATGTCATAGCTTGTATCTACAACAGTATCAACTATCAATATTGCCGGAGACACCAAAAGTGTAAAACTTCCGTTAACTGTAATCAAATAGGTATTGTTTTACAGAAACAAGTGCCGCGGCACATTAGTCCCTAGCTGATAACACACGCTTATCGGTCGCGCTACCTCAGCCATCGCACTGGCGGTAAAAATCAATAATTGATGTCTTTGCTACACCAGTCCATTAAAAAAAGTGCTTTTGCACGCTGACTAGACCATAAAGAAGAGAATACGATATGTCAGCGACTTATCGTTGCTGCCGCCTTTTAGTCCCCCGCCATCGCAAACCAGACTGAGCGAAAGGTTTGTATTTGTCGACCGAATAAAAAGGCTAATATTGATGATAACCTGTCACAGCAAAATAATACATCCACATTTTAACCCCTGGCTTTTGCAGTGTCGGCGCTTGGTATAAAACCCACTATTTCATGCGAAACGTGACTTCAAATAATCCGTTAGATATCGCAAGCAGAATAAGTATTTACCTACCTATGTGTGATTATGTGACTGATGCATTTAGCGCTGGTTGGTTGATTTTATGCCTACATTGAGCAAAAATCTAGTAACATCATTTTCCTCATTATCATACAAACGCAATTCTGAGGTTTTCAGGAATACTACCATCAAGGTCCGAAGAAGTCGCGAAAACAGCAGATGAAGCTCAGGAAGACAGGACCGAATCATGGCGTAAGGCAGACAGGGCATACACACAGCAGGAGGTGGAAGAAGGCTGAAAAGAAAGAGGTGTGTGCTACTCTGCACTGAGTCTACACTACATGGAGTCAACTTCCAGTCTAACCAAAATTCTGCGTATTCTTCTACCTAAACATGAGTCGACTAAAAATAGAGCTAAAAGGAGCAGGATAAACGAAGGTAGTTTTCAATTTTAAGAGACACGTCTAAATAATTATTAGGATAGCATATCCAACACGTTTCAGACAACATTTAACTTCGTTAGTAAGTTATAATTAGTTCCAGTCTGGTCTAGATTCAGTTATAAAATAATTTACTATTCGGGCGTGACCTTCAGTTACCATGATTTTGGTGGTCAATTTAGTATCTAATAACCTAACTGTTACTCTTTGTTACAATTATAACTCCTTTAAATACTAGATTATTACTTGTATTAGCTAGATGGTAACTTTTTCGCTTTTTATTTTAAAACGATGCAATAATTTAGGCTGACTATGACACTAGTTCGTCATCAAATGAGTTTTGATTGTTGGAGATTTTGCTGTCCTATTCAACAGCTTAGAATATTCTGTTCTACTTTTATGAAGTCTCAATCACAAATCCCAGATTTTTCAAAGCGGCAACGGAAATTACCACTCTACAGCCGAAGTTTATTTTAAAACTTTACAAAGTTGTTTCATAATAATCTGTAGGATAAAAGTTATAAATATGGGCCAGCTTTGGCAGTGTAATAGGTTTTTTTTAATCTTAAATTGGAAAGATGACCCCGTTCTTTTGTTGAGTGAGGGTAAGGGTTTATCAAATATTATTTTACTTTTGATTTCGTGCTGCTATTAATTATATTTGTAGAATAAAGAAAGGACACAGATACTAAGAGGTGGTAGAAATAAAAGTAGCATACTGCCATCAGCTTCACTCAAGGAGATACCATGTGAATGCTAACTGGTGAAATCCACCTCCATTGACACAACCTCATAAACAATGCCAGTGATTCATACCGTGTGCAACAAATCTACATACAGAGATAAAACAAATGAGAGCGCGCGCGCCGGTGAGTTCAATCGGTCACGTTTAGCTGGATTGATTCAGGAAATAAATCATTATGATTATTATTTTAAAGTATTTCGTGCAGGCTGCACGTTCGGTTTGAAATATTTTTTTATGGGTTAGAACACTTGGATTAAAATAATAATATACGAATGTTCACAAATGTGTTGATAAAATTGTTTTTCATAAACAAATTAGCGCATAAAATATCGAGCAAATAAGTATGTATTATGTAAACAAGGTTAAATCTTGATAAAATAGGGAGAATTCGTGTTGAATTCTAAGAATTTCCTTTGCCTGGACCAGCAATGTTAAGATATTTAAATGTATTTAGAGATGTTATCTGCGCATACTTGAGTGCCGTGACTAGTATATTATAAAAAGTTTAAAAACAACGGCGTTATTTTGTATTTCTTCATCATAGTCATTTTATAAAACCTTCGAGGTTCTAGGTAATAGTCACGGAAGCACTTCAACAGTGTCAAGAAATGGCGGACGAAAACGCAAACAGTGTTGGATTCCGAAATAGAAAAACTAAGTACTAGAAATGCTCCGAAGATAGCTTAGCAAAATTCCCATGGTTCATTTCATTCACCTTAAATGCTAAGTACCTATCGTTCGAATATGCATTCACTCAAATAAGGCATCCGTGCAAAAAAACGAACTCAACAAAGAATGAATCAAGGTCGCCATCCGTGCAATTACGTAATAATTAATTGCTAGCGTAGCGCTGAAGTGCGGCGTGGGAGGCTGCTCTGGCAGGCCACTGGCGAAATAATGTTGCCAAGATGGGCACGTTCTGCCTGAATTAACGACTAGAAATTAGAAAATCTTCATTTCGATTCAATTCAACAATGTTTCACTGTTCATACGTCACCCGCCTTTTCTTGGCATTCTATTTTTACACCCTTTTTTTCTCAAGAGGGACCTCTATTGAATCAAGGCCTTGGAAGGAGGTTCGTTGTAAAAAAGATAAGATAATAAAGGTTCTATGGCACTTCAAAGTACACAAGGAAATTGTGAGCGACGAAAAAGTGTTAAGAAATCTGGAATTTTTGGAGCTTTGTTGAACGTAAAAGGCTGATGAGATCATAAGTCTTGTAGTTTGATTACCGCTATTTAGGTCGCAAAAGATATTCAAACATTTTGTATCGTTAAAGGTGCAGAACAATATAGGAGTTAAAAACCCGGATAATTGTATTTCATTTCGCTAAAGCGAAGGTTCGTGAGCGCAGAGTAAGAGCAGTAAGTTTCGCGAAATTATATTGAGACTGGCGGCTATTGTAAGTTAATGGTGAACGTGTTGACGAAATGTTATTGAAATTGCTTTAATTACATAATCAGTCTATAATGTTGGGACACAGGTCTCCTCTCAGTGAGAGGGAGTGGGCCGTAATCCACCACGCAGGCCCAGTGCGGCTTGGTAGATGTCACATTTCTTCGAATTTTCGGTTCTAGGACATGCCGGTTTCCTCACGGTGTTTTCCTTCACCGTTTTGAGAGCAGTAGTGATGAAATAATTTACACAAAATAAAGTGCCTGTCAGGGTTCGAACCTACGACCCATAACTCTTAAGTCGCGGCCGTTACCACTGGGCCACCACTGCTATTAATAAAACAGTTTTTCTCATATAAAATGCTAATTTTGAGGATACTTGGCGATTATTTTGTATCGTGCCAAATTGTGTCAATCGTGTTTTGGTTCTCATAATTTAGTAAAGATAATGTTAAATTATTTTTATAATCATCAAAAAAAATAAGGCAAATTTATAGTTTTTGAGGACAAAAATAGATTTTGCGTGCAGCCGAAATGCGTCAAAATATCTTTGGGACCCATTTCGCTTTAATATACAACTACATTTATGTAGTAGAGGCTGTATAGGCAACAATTAAATCTACTTCTAACATGAATTAATGTCAGTGTGTGTGTGTGATAGTGTATTATTATGTTGCATGTGCAAAGAGCATCTCAACGGAGCATTGAGGGGCATCGGATGGCAATGACACTGCTCCGACGAAACTCACGTCATGGAAAATAACACAGACAACTCCTTATCTGTCGTGTTACCTCTACATTTATTTACCTGGGATCTAGACAAGTTCATTATTTTCCTTTGTCGTTCCTCCGAGATTGAACATTTTGATTAAAACTCTGTTCGGTAACGAAAAATACTCAGATAACCTGTCCCAAATAATCTCCGAAATTACTTAGAATTGTATTAATAGAATCAATGGTATATATGTTAGAAATAACATCTCGAATTTTCTCAGGTTGACTGATGTAAGCTGACCTTTTACATAGAATATAATAATGAACCGGAATCCTCTCGATTATATCAAAACACGCTCTGATTGTGTTCTATAGAATAAAGGACATTCAAATCAAACGATCAAGTAATGTTATAAAGTAATGAAGATGAAATAAACATGCTGCTACAGGGCATAAAAAGCATGACAGAAACTCAATCGAGTGCGAGTCGTTAACGGCGTGGAAAATTAGTTATATTATGTCGGAGTGCATACATTTTTCGACGAAAACTATTTAGTATTTTCGTTCAGTCACGTAGCTAAATACGTGGAAATGATTCTAAATCCGTCAATTCATAACAATATTAACCAATATTGGGAACCGTAACACCGAATGTACCGACAATACGCGGGATACGCCTGTAGTTCATAAAAAAAGGTCAATAAGTATTTATGGATAGATTTAAGCTCTTTTTATCTTTGTTTCTAACAATTCTGGCGCTATCCAAGTTTCTTGCCTCTAGCGTGTGCGTATGAAACCTTGCGTGACCCCATATTCCCACTTATCAAATAAAGGCCCAAAGAGGCTCGGCAGATTGTCTAGCACAACTTTAGCGGTTTCTATATCAAGAGTTTTATAGCCTCTTCCAACTTTAATATCTCCGATATTTGTTCTTGAAACTTTCTATCAATTCTTTTATAGTTTTAACTACCAGTCGACACGCTTAACGTTTTTGGAAGAAATGTCAAGGTACATAGGTACTTGTTCTAAGAATTTAGAGGACTAACCAACATTCGTTATTGATTCATTGAGTCGTTAGCCGCACCATCAGTTTTGAAGGAGATTGCGCTACGGAAACATTTCGTTATGGTGAAGCAACAATGATATCCGGACTGTCAACATCATACTATCAACAATTAGCTAATCCGCTAATGATCTATGGGAAGTCCCGAGTTCAGCGCGCAGTTAAATAATAGTTAACTTATCAAACATATTAAAACCAGGATATTATTAGGATTATTTGCACAGGAAAATACTAGCAAGTGTTGCTTATAGTTTAGTTTAATAACGCGCTGCATAACTACGAACCATAATAATTATTGAAAGATGACGTAATTTTTAAATACTCCTTGGATGTAGACCTATTGTTGTCTATTGCTCGTTCGAGTTTAAAACCGCGATAATTTTGTCTTTATTATTCAACCCGAAGTCCCAGAAAAACCGTGGTTTGGCAGGGCAAAGTTTGGCAAGATGGAGACCTCCAGTCTAATACGGATGAGACTGGGTCATGTTTGCTCTCCAGCCCATCTTGCCAAACTTCACATTATCGACGAACCTATTTGCTTGTGTGGCACAGACGTATATCATTCATTACTTTAAATAATATTAAGCTGTAATTTTTCATCATTGTAATATGCTCATTATTCATTATGGTATCATCTTTATAATTATACTGATCATATATCCGTCCTTTACTAAATCCCGTTTTAATTAATGATAATAATATTTTCGTTTCCCTACCTTTGCTTCTTCAAACTAAATAATAACTAAACGTGACACGTGGTTAAATGCACAAACCGTGCGAAGCCAAATTATTTTATTTTTTATCTTGTTTGTTTTAATTAATTAATTTCACGTAATTAGTCGCAATTTCAAGTGTTTTTGAAGCCAATGTGCAATAAACTAGCAAACAATGCTATGTATGTTGTCATAGTCAGTGGCAGTTTAGATCTAGCTTCTTATCGACTTGGTAGAGCCAATAGATATTGGGACAGAAATGCTTTGTTTGTATTTCAAAAGTTCTTTAAGAAAAAAAGCTAAGACGCTCAACAGCGGCCGATTTGAAGTTCCACGTCGTTTTGTTTACGCGCCTAAACAAACACGTGCCCTGTTACAGCAAGGTCATCGCACGAATTAGCGGAGCTGTTCATTAACAGCGTTCAACGGTTAATAAGGTTCCTGAAAGACACTGCCTTCGGGAACCTTCGCCTAGAAAGCTTGCTTATTGGTGAAAACAATGACTAATTATGGAAAAATTAAATGTCACACTATTGATGACTATGCTTAAGAACTGCAAAAGATACTGTTAAATCGCGATCACCGCGAACCAGTAAATAACGGGTTCAGAGTAGTAATGCGTGGTTACAGGTTGATAGTCTATTGTCTATGAAATTATACGAACAGTTTATCTGTAATGTAATTTGCCGGATATTGTCTTGCAGATGATCTGATCAGGTAGGTATATTCTTTTATTCAGATTAAGAAGTCTGAGAATCAGCATTTATTTATTTACTTTTTTTGTGAGTTGAATTACTTTGGTTTTCAGGGAAAAATAAAATTATTTTTAAAACAGATGATTACATGATTTTTTACAATCCAGAGAGAATCAAAAATTTGATCTTTGGATTTATTCAAGTGTCTCCGATTTGCACCGACGTCATTCTACAAAGGGATAATGATTGGAAATGCTAAAACAAAACTGATTTTCAGATTATCATTTTGCTCTGAAATACGTTGACCCTAGCCATAAAATGGGGGAATGAAAACCATAACCGAATCGGCAAATATTACGACTTTTATCGACTGCTCACGAAATATATTGTATATTGTCAAACTCGTAGCTACATAAACACAGGCGACTGCAGAATGCCATCGATTCAGTACTTTGTGAGATGGATATATAAAAATGTGACGCGCGGGCGCGGCAACAGCAGTTATTTAATTTGTATCTAAGTAGCTTTATTAAATCTTATCTATAGTACCTATTGTGTTTATTTATAATGAGATCCCTATCAGTTGATGAGTTTTAAGTAGAAATCCTATAGTGTTACTTATCAATAGTTAGGAATACTTTAGAAGCTATGAATTGACCGTCAACTCGCCACAAATGCAGCCAGAGGACGCGCACGATACCTACCTATTTAAGTATATATCATCATTTGAAACATTTCCAATTTACAGATTTTACCTAAACTTCCCTCCAGATGTTACTCTATTTATAAATTTACTTTTCTCATTTTATATAAAATATTTTCTTTTAGCTATGGACAAGAGACATCTTTGTAGATGATTATCTTATTTTTTTATTTTCAATTGGCTACTCATTATTTACTTAACGATTGACTTTATCTACAAGTGCAATATTATTAATTTGAGGCAAGTTATGACAACATTAACATCCCAACGAATTATTATTACTGTAGTGTGACTCATAGGTGCTATGAAATGTAGCAGTTAACGCGACCTATTGTGTGATGCTCCGCTCGGAACATGAAAACATAGTATTTAACAACGATTTCAGTGATTTTATTCAGACAAATATGTACACACCCCAGCGGCGACTCCAAAACATATAAAAATATAATACAAAGCTTAAAAAACACGATGATTAAGCTGTATCGACGCGGGAATGTATCGGTGTCGTCGGCGTAACTTTAGGAATCACGATCACTCACTCGAGTTAGCTTTGGTACCTCGTAAATGCACGGGTCGCTGTTGCTGACACAGCACTGAGAGTCAAACGCTGGCCGCACGGCCGGCCTTCACCGCCAGCTAGAGCGCGGCAGACTCTGGCGCCATGAGCGGCGACAGTGGGCCCGCCACGCGCCGCCCGCGCTCCAGCTCAAAGCGCAGGTCGGGCGGCGTGCGCCGGCTGGCGGCGCCGTCCTCGGGCAGGAACGCGGCCACCAGCAGCGCGCAGATCACCAGCAGCGCGCCCAGCACGAAGGGCGGGCCGGGCACCATGCGCACGTACTTCTCCTGCTCTGGCTTGCCCGCCCCCGCGTGCTCCTCGTTCAGGTCCACGTGGAACAGGTAGAAGATCACGCCGAACATGGCGGGGCCCAGGCCGTTGCACAGCCCGCGCACGCCCGTCACCATGCCCTGCACCACGCCCTGCCTGTCTGCCCGGCTGTTCACTGACACATAGGCACTGATCGCTGGATATGTGACCGAGCCCAGGGCAGCCAGCACTCCGGCAGCCCACATCATCCACGTACGGCTACCGAAGCCATACCACATGAGCTGGAGCATCTCAAACAGTAATCCCATCATGATAGTGTGCTTAGCTCCCAGCGATCTCATCAAGAATCCGAGAACAACTTGTACACCAATACTAAGCACTCCTACGATTGCAATAAATATTGCCACTTGGACTACACCGAAGCCCATCACTAACTTCAAGTACACAAATATGCACGAATACTGTCCGGCCTCCGGTAAGTACGAGAGGAACACAGCTACACACAACATTAGCACTGTACGTTCCGCACCAACTTTCCTCAGTGCTGCAAAGGGGTCAGCTTGCTCCCAACTGATGGCAGGGCCCCAGCCGCTGGGTCTGACCTTCTCTGGGAGGCTCTCAGGCACTGCGACCATAATGAAGAATACATCCAGAATAGCGACCGCAGTGGCGGCGGCGACCACGAGCGCCTCGCCGTATAGGTCCATCAGGTAGGCGCCCAGCGCGGGCGAAATCACCATGCTGGCCGCGAAGGTGGCAGACACGAGCCCGTAGGCGCGCGAGCGCTCCGCCTCCGTGGTGACGTCGGCCACGTACGCGAACACAATGGAGAACGTGACGGCGAACACTCCACTGATGCTGATCATGGCAAAGAACCACCAAGTGTTGATGGTCATCAGCGGGATGGGCGCGCACGTGAAGAACACCGTCACCAGCAGGAAGAACTTGCGGCCCCACACGTCGGACAGCGCGCCGATCAGGGGCGCAGACAGGAACGACAGGATGCCCTTGATACCCATTATTAAACCGTTCATCAAAAACGTGTGATCCGGGAACGTAACGTTCAGCACCGAGATGATCGGCATCGTGAGCAGTCCCCACGCGAAGAACTCCAGGAATATCACGACCAGAGCGTGGAACACGGAGGGCTCGCCGATGCCAGACATTGTCATAATCCCGTCTTTCATAACAGTTTTTCTATTCCGTATCACCATTTCTACTTCGGTTTTTGTGGTTTTCGTGGGCGTCATTTAAGATTTAAATGGTTTATTTTCCTACAGAACTACTTATATTAGAAACATTATGGAAACCTAAGCACTACATGAAGGAAAACTTGTTAAAAACGAGCAATTAGTAGCAACGTCAAAAATCCACTGGAAAATTGAAAAACAATTCGATATTTGTGTTGCCACTGTAAGGTTTTAAAAGTTTTCTAAGTTCAAGTAACAGGAGTCAGAAAATCCATTTTTTTAAATACAATCTCTATAATCTCTAAGAATACGATAACGATAATAATATTTGGTATTATTAGGTGGGATAAATAACAATTTGTATATTTCTCGTAAATTACAATCTTTGGTAAATGGTAAGATTTGTTCGAAACATACCATAGAAGGCCATTGTTAGAATGGCAACATAAACGAAACCAAAACCAATAAATTCTTTTTAACAATTTTACGTCAGTTTTCAATTTTCTCAGATTATTTTACTCCAGCTCATTTTAATTTTCCTCTATCACTATCATTCATCATAATTGTTTTTATTTTTTTTTGTTTTCGGCAGCTTGTTAAAAGCTACAGATGTGCGATTTATCAGGACTGGAACCTGGACCGCGCAATCAATATTCTGCATAGACAATAGCAAATTGACATTTCATTTTTCTATCTTCTGATTTGTCAAAATTGAAAGGAAGAGGAGGCGTCGACGGCTACATTTTACAAATTATATCATTATAATTTCATAATTACAAAATGGTAAACATTTAACCTTATTCTGCCTAACGCCTAATACAATCTTCTCTAGCAGACATTTCATTTGATGTGCATTATTTACAGATTCGCTTCATACTGATCCAAAACCGTGCAGGCAAAACTAGATTAGCAAAATGGTACATGAACTTCGATGATGACGAGAAACAGAAACTTATCGAGGAGGTGCACGCCGTAGTAACCGTCAGAGACGCTAAGCACACCAATTTCGTCGAGGTAAGCAGCTTAAAAAAACCATAAAAAAGACCTACAAGTGTAGTTGTACCCTACCATGAAGATTCTATTCATACCTGATATTTTTACAGTTCAGGAACTTTAAAATAGTATACAGAAGGTACGCGGGACTGTACTTCTGCATATGCGTGGACGTGAACGACAATAACCTGTGCTATTTGGAAGCTATACACAATTTCGTAGAGGTCCTGAATGAATACTTCCACAATGTTTGTGAACTGGATCTGGTATTCAACTTCTATAAGGTACAGTAAACTTACAGTAACTAAATAATTAAATTTTAACAAAATTACTGTTACAACATTTTTGTATCATACCTTGGCAAAGGAATCGTGTTACATCCTGCCAGTCATATTAGTCACTAACCAAATATGAATGATAATAAACCACTATCAAAATATTCACTGCCCATTGTTTGAACATTGCCTGGTATTGCCTAATCCAAATTCAAGACAATACAGCAAAAATAAAAAATGACTATGAATGATGCTATAATTACCCTTTTCTTAAATACTTATGAAGATTACCCCTCCTAAACATTATTTCAACAATTTCCAGGTATACACCGTTGTAGACGAGATGTTCTTAGCGGGCGAGATCAGAGAGACGTCACAGACTAAAGTCCTGAAGCAGCTCCTCATGCTGAACTCCTTAGAATAACTATTCATAATCACACAGCTGAAGACATAACCAGGATATGATAAGAAACATGTAGAATGTAGTTACAGGCAAGTTAAGAGGTGCCTCTCTATGTTGAGTTCAGCTTGCAGGCTGACTGGATGCAGATGAATACCAGTATTTTTACATGGAGCGACTGCCTATCTGACCTCCAGAACCCAGTAAATTCTTAACACTCTTTTACTGGCGTATTTGTAAAGGGACGGGCACTGTGTTGTGGCAGGATAGACCAATCAAACAAATCTGCTCAGGATAACAACATATCCCAATGACTTTTGATTGATTGACACTACACCAGAGCGGCAATTCTGGAAATTTTAAGAACATTCGCATTCTAATCTCAGTCACAATCTGTCTAAAATTGTATAGCGTTTACCTACATTTTTGACATTTGGTTGTTGCTGAGATGAGACTGCAACTAGATTTTGAATGTTTTTAATTACGGGAATTGGCTTTCTGGAGGCATCACAACAACACAATAATGTAAACTCGGCTTTATAAAGCAATAAAACTGTAACTCTATAAAAAAAGTATGAAAATACCAAGTGGTAATGTTATTTTATGTAGAAAAGCTGTTTCAGTCCGCCTTTTCTATGAAATCTTGGCTATGTCTATGTTTAGAGTAAGTTCTATGTAATATACTTCTATACTGCAATAATAGACAATACTAAACACTGTCACAGGAGTAGTCTGGGGTACTCTCTAAAGTCGCAAATACACATGTTAGTTACTTGCACAGTATTCGAGTAGTTTGCATGCCAAAATCAATCTGTCAAGCCTTTTCCCAACTATGTTGGGGTCGGCTTCCGGACTGACCAGATGCAGCTGAATACCAGTATTTTACGTGGAACAACTGCCTATCCGACCTGTAGAGGTCGGATAGCGATAACCAGTTACTGGGTATATACCCTTTGGCAAGACTGGTTGTCAGACTGGGCTCTTTCCGAGGTACGGAGGGGTCTCAATATGTATGGATGGTCAGCCATCCACGACCGCGGCTTGCGTAGCTGAACCCCCCCGTCCCGTCCCGTGCGGCCGTTGTTATTGGCAGCAGCTTGCAAACCATTGTGTCATAGCAGCTTCCGATGGGTCAATTGCTATGTCATGCAATGAATTTGCATTGCATGACATTGCGAGTCAACACCGGCACATCTTTGTGCAAGTTACTGTCATGTTATTAAGGCTTTAGTGTCAAGGTAAGCATGGGGCATGGGGTTTGTAGAATAGTTAACAGTTAGGGGCCATCCATAAATTACGTCATACGATTTTAATGATTTTTGGAGACCCCCCCCTCCGTCCTAGCCAGAGGTGGTCATATTTATGTGCCACCCCCTCTCTTGGTGTGATGTCACATATTTTACAATTTTAAATTCAACCTTAAAACAATACTGATAGAGTTGACAATATTTTAAAGAGTTTAGATTTACACATATGTCGCCACAGAGCTTATGACTCGTCCTCCACGATGTCACAGTTTGTACAATTTATAGGTGGCCCTTAGAAGCAAATATAATTAAAATATAAAACACCTGTTCGCATATAAGATCCTGGTAGCAAGATATTCTTTTATTACTGCAGTATAGATAAAACTATTTAAATGTTTACTGTTACATCATATTATATTGTTATAAACTAAGTTTGTATAAAGAATACTCATTCATTCCATCTTAGAAGAATATTGTTCTATCAGCACTTCAAGCAGTATGTCGCATTTAGAATTGAATTCAACTTGTAGAGATGTTCATTTGTGTAAGAGAGTAGTATTTATTTATTCATTTATCATTTTATACTCGTGCGTAAATTAATGATGGCCTGTGTCAAGGACATTATACAATATTATATCGGCCGAATACAAGTCGAGCGTGTCCATCATAGAGCTGCAGCTCCACTGCTGCTCACCGTCACGCTGCGCATGCGTACTTAGCTTCGCTTTGTGTACAAATGTAGGCGACATCGTCTACTGTGCTCCACGGGTAAGCTAAGTAGCGGTGCGCGACTTGATGACGTCAGCACCGCGCGCTGTACTTGCGTTATAAGGAGGCGTAGCTTTACGGCCGGCGTTGTCGTTTGTTTCTTCCACAAAGCGTATGAGCTATAGCCATGGGCGTACCCAGCTTTTGACCCAATGGGGAGCAATACGACCTGGGGGGTAGGGGGGCGGCAAATCAGGATATTTTCAAAGGCAAAAAAACTCCCACAGGTTTCTACTTTTCCCTATATGTTGCCTTCTCAGGCAGGCCACTCACTTTGCAATTGTGTTGCAAAAAATGCTCTATGTCCGAGCCTTGCCTCAAATCATCATTTTTGACCCGATCCACACACGTCAAAATGAGTACTTTAGGGGGTCAAAAATATTGGAAATAAGAGAACTGATAATTGATGCGCTTTTTGGTTGCTATTGCAAAACCTCATCCTATCCTACCACTTGTGACATGATTCGGTTTATCTAAATGGAGTAAAAACCATTATGTCACATTTTTTTGTATACCCTCCCGTCCGCTAAGAAATCTCCAGGAGAGGCTATCAACAATATTGATGTCAATTATTGTTTCATTTAAAATAATTTACCAAATAAATTATAAGACTGAGTCTTTATAAAACTGCTATGACTCGCTACTTACAAAAATATATTGTCTACCTTATGAAAATAAAATGCTTTTTATCTATTTTAAATAATTTTACTTGAATAGATCGTGTTGTGGTTATGATAAAAATTAAACAAGAAAATTTTAAACAAATTTTTAATAAAAAATTTAACTGCATATTTCACTTTTTAACTTAATCAGTATCATTATTATCATCACCAATGTCTTCATAGTGTGTCCCCTCGTGTCGTCCGTCATCTGCCGCTTCTACAGAAATCTGTGAGTTTCCTAGAAGTGGCATCTCCAGCATTTCCAAAACCTCTTTTGAAAAGGGCTTGGCTAATTTCTTTTTATGAGGCTTGCGCTTTGACGTTATTATTGGGTCAGATGCTATTAGCATCCAATGCGCGATGTCACAGTTCGTATCAATTCGCGAAGTTTTTCTAGCATGAAAAAGACGTATGTTTTTATATTCCTTTTGACTTGACTCTAAAACGTCTTCAGAGAATAATCCAACGGGCAACGGAAGCTCCTTTATAATGTCTGCACCATGTAGTAATAATTTATGTACGGATGCGCTCATTCTGTACCAGCCGTAAAGTCTTATACATTCTTTGGCAGTATCTAGGCAGTATTTTTTTAAAATTATTAATGTTTACGTAAAACCCGCATGAAATCACGCTTAAAATGTTAGAGAAACGCTTGATGAGGTCTGCATCTATCCCCGTTATAGCAGCTGATTTTGTGTGATCTGCGAAGAATTTCCGGGCAGTATTCCCATCATTAGAATTTCCTCCTCCTTGCTTCGGTTGGTCGACTACTAATCCCATTTCTTCGAAAAACTTGTCAGCTATTTGTTTTTTTTTTTCCTTTAATTTATTTTTAGATTCTTCACCTCTAGCTTGCCATTGCTGTATCTCCATCCTATATGCAATGTGCAAAAGGTACTCAAATGTCCTAAGGTAAGAATGCAGAACAGATATACTGAACTTAAAAGATGATGTAGGAAATTCTTTTGTTTGAAGTAGTTCCAAATCATTGAGATCTTTAGGTGTTGCTTTGCATACATTACACGCCTGTGATGAAGCGGTTTCAGTCAACACGTTGCACGTCTTTCCATCCATCATTGTGCAGACAGCTTTATGAATGAAAGTGTAGCATTTATCATTTATAGTAATTAAGGTTGGATGCAAACGGGAAAGTTCTTCTTCTATTTCAGCATACATCAAGTTAACAGTTTCTTTCGTTTCTTTTTCAATGCGCAAGCGAACTATGCGGCAGTATTTGGATGAAGACGGTTTTGGATTTTGCCAATAAATAAGTTTTCCATTTGGACTCATCTCTGACACTTGTAGTGGTACTATTGTGCATAGCAAGATGTTAATGTCTGCGTAGATCGCGTTATTCGCAAAACAATAAATAGAGTGCCCACCACTTCCGTCGAGACCCCATTTGTAAATAACTTCGATTGACGAGTTTGTTTCGTAATCGTGATGTAGTTCAAATACACTTTGCTGTACATGAGCAAGTCGCTTTATTGTGAAGTCTAGGATATCTTGGAGTGGAATTTCGATTGCTGTTTCTGTTATAGTTAAGTTGTCTGGATAACATTGTTTTTTGGCTTCTACAATCACGTTGTACGAGGGATATATATTCGCACCTTTGGATTTGGCTCCTTCCTGAATTCTGACATAAGCTTCTTTTGTCAAATCGCAGTCTATAATCAAAGCTAAAGCTTCCTCAGGGGTATAGGGTGTAATAGAATTAGCTGGTCCTGGTGAGTCATGGATTGCTTTCATACGTTTATATGTGCGCGGACTCGTGCTTAGGGCAAGGTCGACTACATGTGCTGCTGTTCTTTTTCCGCTTCGAGTTAAACTTGCCCTAGCAGCTGTGCATAATAATTCCGGACTTGCTTCAGTAATCATAGGTTTGACAATCCTTCTCTGTGTGCGTTTCGAGCTTTCTGCGAAAGTTTTGGTTGGCCTTCCTTTTTTTTGCACTTTTGGGGTACTTTTGGTAGCAGGGGTAGACACGCTACCCACTTCCGGCAAAGAAAAATCGTTTTTCAACCATGTTGAATTAGCTTTGATAAACCTTTCTTCCTTCCAATTTGATTTTTTCCATCTCTGAAGTGTTTTCGACACAAATGATTTTAACAAATACTTAATCCTATTAAAACTATCTTCCGATTGATTATAAACACAAAACTTATCCAAAATATAACTAAGTAATCGTTCTTTGCACTGTGAAGGCGATTGTCCCAACAAATTTTAATTTTTTAACACTAAAAACAATTCCATTTTGGTAATGTTCATTTTTTGATTGGTTGATTCACTGCGACTACCTGGAAAAAAAACGTACTAGCTTTAAAATGCGTTGTTATGCGGTTCTAGTTTTAACACCACGTTTAGTCAATGCCTTAATGAATACAAATATCATGCTCATACATCGATACTTAGCAGGACTTTTTTTGTATCTCTGAGAAAATCTGAAGTATTTGTTAAAATCATTTGTTTGTTATAACAGTACATTTTGCGACTCAATTAGTTTTAATCACAAAAAAACACATTCATTTATTAAATACATACCTGAAGCAATAATATCCATAGTAAATTCGAACACTGCGAAAAACTGACGAAAAAATGCGGCTTGTAACTTTCGATGTTTGAAGGTAACTATCGACTCGTTATTTGACGTTTACCTGCTCGACCTTTTTACGCCTTTGTTATGAATAGTAACAAAATAAATTGTACTTACTTCGAACAAAGGACTATCTGGCTTTGTAAAAGCAATGAAATTAAGACCGTACGTTCTTGCAAATAAAGCTCATTTTGACCCCCTAAAGTACTCATTTTGACGTGATCTGTGGGCTTTTCCAAAGGATGAAGGACATTAGCTGGTGTGATTAAAGAGCATATTTCATTGGAACTCGGAATCTCCTTTTTGAGTTTTTCGCAAATATCTCAAAATCTAAACAAATCCTGGGTCAAAAATAATAAAAAAAAATGATCCCCCCTTGTATGTCCCCCTGGGATGTTTGTCTACAGATTGATGGGTGATCTTGACCATGATCATGTCTAAAATTGTTGGATTTACAGTTCGTGTCATGTGAAATGCTAAAAATCCCTGTCCACATGGTGTGTCATCGGCCACTTTGTTGGCGTTTTGTCACAGATTACCAGATAAATCACTCCATGTACTTACGCGCGCTAACTACCTACCGGCCGCCGGTTCTCACGCGACCCATTTCTCACTGGGTTGCCGACAGCCGCGAGGCGCGTACGTACTCATATATTTTATTCACAATAAGTACGCAGCTGACGCAGCGGCACGCAGCTACAAAGCAAAACTCACTTTACGCTTGTAAGGTTAGGTACAATTTTCGTTCGCAGCGTCTAGCGACTCGGAAAGTGTAGGCTATTAAAGCAGTAGATATTGAAAATTTTGTATGGAATGATTTATCTGGTAATCTGTGGTTTTGTTAACAAGTAGGGACTCGGCGTATTATGGAAACTCGTTGGTAGCATACTTATTACAGAATAAAAATAATTCTTCGTAGTTTCGATGCTCTCAAGCTGGATATAAATATGACAATGGTTTATAAGTATGTATTTATTCGAGTACCTCCATGAGATCATAATGTATATAAAGTGTAGTTATAAGCATTGTCTACTGGTGTATATTAGATTAAATAAAATTATAGCTTATTTAGAAAAAAAAAATGTATCTTTGATTTCCGTTGCAATTATTTGTCCCTGCATTACAAAAAAAAAACCAAAGTACTTACTTCAGAAATAAAACAAGAGTGGTCAATAAAACATGATTTATTTAGAAAACGTATAATACAAAAACGAGGCATATAAAACTCGACGATTACAAATTATAATAATACTATCTCTACCTAATTACAATACTATTATACAGAGTAAGATATTAAAATAAATCATTCTAACGACATTTAACAGATCTTGGTAAGTTTGCGAATGAATGGAAGACAATACTGTCAAAATTTTTGAATTTTTGTGAGAAAAATGCATGACTGTGTTAAATAAATTATATGTATAAATAGTGTAATGGCTTTGGCCGTTCTATTTAAAATAAATAAATAATAATAAATAACATTATCTAAAAGTAAAATTGCATTTTTAATTTTCAAAAGTTTTCTAGCCAAGATTTTGTAATTGACGATGCTATTCTCACCCCCGATACTCAAACGACTGTTCATAAGAACAGTAGTACAAAAGTATTTCTATGGGTAGCTAAGATACACATTCAAGTTACAGGGACAGCATAGGAAATAACGACTTAAAATTGTGTTACGTTTCTGTAGGTTATAATACATAGTCACAAAGTAAAATAAATTAAACTGAAAAAACAATATTCCACAAGTTGTTATGGTTCTGGAAAAGGGGGCGTATCGCCTAATAAGTTTAGGCATGACTAGATTCTAATGCTATGGCTACATTGTCGCGATAACGCGAACTACACTTCGCGCTCTCTCTCTCTCTCACTATACAACAGAGAGCGAGCGAAGTGTAGTTCGCGTTATCGCGACAATGTAGCCGTAGCATCACAAAGCAAAATTCTTCCTACCTAATATTTTACAAATATTTGAGGAACATAATACCTAATATGACTAACACTAGGCGTCACCTAAATAAAAGCGCGCTGTAGGATTTTCAAATTTCGACGCTGAGCAGAGCGCGCGAGCGTTGAAAGTCCAACTCTTCATCCTTGGCCAATATGATGACGAGGCAAATTAAATCAAATTATCACAGTAAAATAAAAATATGCTCATAATAACGTTAATAAGTATCGAGTATCAATTTATATTATTTGTATTGTTTGAGAACTATACGTAGTTACAACTCGAATTTTTTTGCGCTTGGAGCTGTCAAAGTCGTAGGTTGTCAGTATTGAATTCACCCGCCCGCTTACCTCCTCAGCACCCCGCCGACGCCTCGTTGAGTACGGTCTACACGCTCGTGTCGTCCGTACAGGTCTGTCATATTGCCGCAGTAAGACGGTTGAAGCCGTGATCTAGTTATAGTGGTATAGGTAGGGATATAGCTACATACCGTAATATAGTTATATGAAAGCGGTTCATAACTCCTACTAAGAATATAACTAGGATACGAGCACGATCTACCAATATAGCTATTAGGGCACTCCAACCAAATAGGTTAGAACTGTGGCACCTAGGATTGGTGCTCGACAGCCGATGGGACTTCGGCCCCCATTTCCAGCGGCTGGTGCCTAAGTTGATGGGCGCGGCGGGTGCACTGTTGACAGTGCACCCGCCGCGCCCATCAACTTGACGTCATCAGCGTCCATCGACGCCCATCAGCGTTGACGCTGCTTCCCAATTTGGGGGGCCCGAGCACCGCCTGTAGGCGGTTATACGTGGGCATCGTGCGATCGATGGCCCTTTATGGAGGCCCGGTGTGGGCAGCCGACCTGACGGCCCGCCACATCGCAATACTGCGCAAACCGCAGAGAGTGATGGCCGTCAGAGTCATTAGAAGATATCGCACGATATCTTACGAGGCGGCTTGCGCATTGGCCGGATCCCCGCCTTGGGACCTGGAGGCGAAGACTGTGGCGCAAGGAGGCCAAGACACGGGGCGAGCGACTGGTGCAGCGACAGATCATGCTGCGCCGGTCGGGGCTCCGTCAGGTCATGGTGGCGGAATGGCAGCATAGGCTCTTGCACCCTACGGCTGACCTGGACACAATCCAGGCAATCCGGCCAGTGCTCGACGATTGGCTCGAGAGGAGGCACGGCTCCTTGTCACTTCGAACGACGCAGATGCTCTCGGGGTATGGTTGTTCGGGAAGTACCTGTGTCGCATAAACAGGGAGCCGAACGCTTGGTGTCACCAGTGCGTCCACTGTCGGGAGGATACGGCGCGGCATACGCTGGCAGAGTGTGCCGCATTCCCGAGGTGCCGCGCCGTACCCTCGTATCAGAACTCTGAGCCGATCTGTCGCTGCCGGCCGAACGCGGTGGTTGTCTTCAGCGAAACAGTTATCTCGCAGAAGGAAGCTGCAGAAAGGGGAAAGAGAGATCACGAGTGCTCTCCCGTCCCGCAGCAGGCGCACTGGGCGTCGGCGGAGGGCGGATAATACCCTCTTCCAGCCCCTCCCCTAAATGGGTCCAGGGGCGACGGACTCGGGAACATCCATCGCCCCTCATTGCACAGGACCCGAGATGGTGGCGCGTAGTGTTCCACGCGCGCCTATCTAAGAAGTAACGGGGGGAGCTCAACACCTCACTCATGGGACAAGGCCCGCATGGCGCGGGCCATCACCAGTCCGGGGCAGCGGAACTCAAATTTGCACCCGCAGACCCCGACGCCGGGAACACCAGGATGGTTTTAGTCAGTAAGTCTGACAGACCCCTCCACCCACCCCAGGGCGGAGGACATCCATGAGGATTTCCACCCCGACAAAAAAAAAAGGTTAGAACTGTGAGCAACTATGTGCGAGCCGAGCGAGCGAAGGGAGCGGTGCCGCGGCAGCAGCCGCTGAGCGCTACGTCGAAATCGGTCGCCGTAACAAAATGAGGGCACTCCGACAGTTATGAGCCGCTTGCATATAACTATATGACGGCATATAACTATATACCTAGCGATATAACTATATCACGGCCTCTTACTGCGACCTATAAGTACTCACACTGTAATATTTTGACGTTGACAGGCGCACAGTTAGAAAAATCGGGATACACTACGTAGGTACCTATAGATATAGCAATTCACGAGCGCGCGTCAAGTGACTTATGTCATTGTAATAAGGTAAATTGAAATAATCGACACGCGTTTGTGAAAAGCAACTTAATTCAGTCTCATAACCTCGCTCAGTATATTCAAAATCATGATTCATCATGGCGCACAGTAAACTGAACCTTATCACGTGCGCCATACGGTTTACTCCCACTCCCAGTCGTGTAGTATCGGTTGGAACACCCACTCGTCGGGCTGACCGACATGGGATACTTGGGACCCCATGTCGAATTTACTCCACCTGGGGAAAATATAGAATCGTGTACGGTAGGTAGATAATAAGATAAGATAATAATTTATTTGTAAAACATAGGTAAAGACATACATAGATCTTAAAAATTAGGTAGTGCGCTATGCTTAGGTAACCGAGCTGTAGAAGGACTGTGACACACGATGATTAAAACGAGCGCTAATCCCGCCGACAAACTGTTTCGCAGTTTGGTGGGTTTACAAAATGTAAAACATTTTTGGTCCAAAATAAATGATTTATTTATAATTTTTTTTTTTTTTTTTGATATTTCTCGGGACCCCAGGGTCCCGGACCTTTAGAAGGCATATGAGGGGCCGAAGCCAACTCGCAGAGGCCCGTTAGACGCTTTCAATGGAAATGAGGCACTAACCGACGATTATCCCTGTGCGTACTATGCAAGTGCACCCAAGGACAACCCCCGGATGGTGTAGGACTATTGCAGAATATGGAGACAAAAAAAAATTGGGCTATGGGTTTGCATGGCTAAAGTGGACTGGTTATCTAAAACTATGGAAGGACTATGGCCCCTGCCTGACCAATGTGTGATAAATACAATACACGGATAAAATGGCAGGGGGTGACTTGCAATGGGCCCCCGGAAACGGGCGCTAGCACATAGTGTCGTAGCGACAAGGGGGCAACATGTCTTGAGGTGCTTAAGAGGAGTGGAGAGGTATTCCACGGCTATCAGGACAATCCCGGAAGTACGGTCAAGATCCCTACCAGCATCTTACTGGACTACTTCCTTCCTCCGAGCACGTTTGCTCTTACGAATCTCTACTCAAGCCAGCCAGTAAAGGCAAGAATGAGGTGGGAGGTCAGTTCTCGTCAGTGTTCACTCCAGCCGGCCAATAAAGGCAAGCCAGAGATGAGGAACATGACTTCTCCCGGGAGATAGGGTACGTGGGGTCGCTACTGCCCAGCAGCTTGCCACATGCTGCCCTGCGGGGTTCTGTATCTCTCTTGATCTGGCTCCTCACCCTAGACCTGTTCCGGCAAAGTAACCTCTACCGGCACAGACCTAGAGTTCGAAGCGCGCAAGCCCCACCACGACGTCAACGTAGAGATACGGCGATGGGGTTATTATTATTATTATTACAGGGTAGCGAATAAGGTTCATATTCGTATAAAACACTTGCTCATATACACTGATATGAGTATGAACATTAAGAACTAGCTTCTGCCCGCGACTTTGTTCGTGTGGAAGTCGCATGACACCACAATTACTAAATAACAGCCACATTTTTATAAAACTTGTCTGTATAATATATAATATACTACGTTTGTATGTTTGTAGTTTGTTGTGTGTTGTTTGTTTGTTTGTCTCAGCAGCCAAAAATATACAGAGAGTCACAAAATATACAAGCTCACGCGTTTTTTCTACGGCGCGGTTTTCACGCCGTACCGTAATGAAACCGTGCCGTGTACAAAGGGCCTTACTGCCGCGTCCCAAATATCCACCCTGTATATGTCATGATTGACTGCTCAGCTCCATTAAGGTACAGCGTGAAGATAATCGTTCTGTAACTATCTGCAATATTCTAACCTTTTTGGCTCGGTCTTTTTACAATTTGCGGTAAACTACAGAAAAATAAGAACATAATACAATATTGCTCATCCCCCATAACAAATAGCGTGATAGTTTTTAGCCTACAGATTGAACAGACTTATAGGGAATATCTATGCAAAATTAGAGCAGAATCTATCTGGTAGTATTTGCGTGATGCTGGAACATACATTCAGACAAACAGACAAATATTCTAAAAACTATATTTTCGGCATTAGAATCCCCAGACATTTGCAGTACCTAATTACTTTTTACCAAAAATCATTATTCTATATATACATTAGTGGCGCAGCGTTCATACAACCCGATTCCTATCGGCTTCCCTTCGGAACAACCACTCTTCTTAATGTCTACTATTGCCAAATAATATGGTACACCTGTGTTTGTCACATTACAGATATTTAATATCAGTTAAATATATCATAAGACTAAACACATTACAAAAGTGGCATTTTATTTTGTCTGAGCAAAGATTTCCGATAACATCAGTGTACAGTGTAAGCACGTACAAACTTGACATAATTGGGCCAGCACTTTACTTGCTACGCGTGGTCTATATTTTAGTACACAAATATTATTCAATCGCGTGCACTCATTATTGAATTAATTTAATTATCAATCAATAAACTTTATTATTACGTACTCTGCGTATCACTCAAAATTATCATCATTGAAAGATAGGCTCCCCTCTATCAAAAGGCTCACATACCATAACTGAACAAATGTGTGAACCCTTTCGGGGCATGCCGGTGAGGTGTTACGATAATATACTGACTTGAAAGGCGGTATGCCCCTGGAGATGTTGTACGTGGGGCTGCAGACGGCCAGGAACCGGTAGCTGGTGCGAAGGTACGCGCTCGTGATCTTCACGTCAGTCGCGCCGTGGCTGCGGTGACCCAGCGCGCGGAATGGAAATGTGCCTGGGTGTGTACACGTAATCACTCATCATTTGTTACTACACAGTTTTAGAACTGACTGATAATAACAGCGGCACGGGTCGAAAGGTTAAGCTACGCTTGCTGAGGTTGTCTCTGGATGGGTGACCATTCGTTACATATCGAAACCCCTCCGTGCCTCGGAAAGCACGTTAAGGTAGTCAGAAGCCCGAAAGTCTGCCAACCAGTCTTACCTAGGGGTATCGTGTTTCCCATCAGGGTTGTGGAGGTCAGATAGGCAGTCGCTCGCAGTTGCACTGGACGCCGAGCCCAGCGTAGTTAGAGAAAGGCTAGACTATGATGAAGGGCCGGAGAGTGATGTTGTTACCGTTGGCCGGGTTGAGGTCGTTCCGCGCCGACACGGCGTTGCAGGCGCTGTACGGCGGGTCGCATTGCTCGCACCGCGACAGAGGGTCATGTTTGTAGTCGTTGTAGCGCATGGTGTTGTACATGTCGCGTAGGTTGAAGATATTTGACTGCAACGACAATAACGAGACATTGGAACAGAACTGGAATTTTGGAATTGAACAGTCATTTATATTATCATTTAAAAAAATAGATAATAATACACAGATACAAAGAATAGAGTACTCTATAATCTACTACATTATATTACACAAAAAAAATTAGAAAAAAAAATTGCGTCGTACACGTGATAGAAGTGAAACTTCTTAAAAAATAAAGAATAAGAGAAATTTAGTGTGAGAGACAGAGAGAGGGAGTTATATATTTCTTCTCTCTCATGTCATGAAATGTGCCTAAACGAGACGCGTCCTTGCACTCTCATTTCGAACCGGCGGCGCCTAAGAAGCTTCACTTAAAAAAAAGAAAATTAGCAAAATAATTTCTTATCGGGAACACGAAAATATTATATTCCGATAGCATACGAGTCTACTGAAGGCGCTAACGAGAAGAGGATTAAAAACTCTTAGGCTGTGGCACCACGCCGCCTGTGAAGTCTTGGGCAGCGGGACATAACAAACTATCCCGGAATTTGTATTACCCGTTGCCACCACCCTGTGGAAATCATCCTGCCGATACATTGTTCTCACATTTAGATACCAACACCTACGAATGAAGTAGGTAACCAGCATTTAAGTGTCCATGGAGTTTCTTGTCCGTTGTCTATAGGAACGTGCACGCTACTAGCTTGTAGTTTCTGGCTGACCGACTCCTTGGCAGTTCAAAAGATCTTAATGACTGAGTTCGAAACATAACATATCTTTCCTTGACAGTTATAGTGGACTCACCTGCTTCTCCTTTAAGATCTTGGCAGTTATAGTGGACTCACCTGCTTCTCCTTTAAGATCTTGGCAGTTATAGTGGACTCACCTGCTTCTCCTTTAAGATCTTGGCAGTTATAGTGGACTCACCTGCTTCTCCTTTAAGATCTTGGCAGTTATAGTGGACTCACCTGCTTCTCCTTTAAGATCTTGGCAGTTATAGTGGACTCACCTGCTTCTCCTTTAAGATCTTGGCAGTTATAGTGGACTCACCTGCTTCTCCTTTAAGATCTTGGCAGTTATAGTGGACTCACCTGCTTCTCCTTTAAGATCTTGACAGTTATAGTGGATTCACCTGCTTCTCCTTTAAGATCTTGACAGTTATAGTGGACTCACCTGCTTCTCCTTTAAGATCTTGACAGTTATAGTGGACTCACCTGCTTCTCCTTTAAGATCTTGACAGTTATAGTGGACTCACCTGCTTCTCCTTTAAGATCTTGACAGTTATAGTGGACTCACCTGCTTCTCCTTTAAGATCTTGACAGTTATAGTGGACTCACCTGCTTCTCCTTTAAGATCTTGACAGTTATAGTGGACTCACCTGCTTCTCCTTTAAGATCTTGACAGTTATAGTGGACTCACCTGCTTCTCCTTTAAGATCTTGGCTCTAGGGTTGGTGGCGTACCCGAACCAGTCCCCGTACGTGGCGATGCGCACGTTGCCGCCGCTCATGTTGAAGATCCTCGGGAAGTACGGGATGTTGTACGAGGGGAAGTACGTCTGGTTCTTCAGTAACATCGTCCTGTTGGTTTTACGGAGAATTATGAGTCTGCTATATATTTTAGTTTAGGGTTTAACCGATTTCTGCGTAAAAGGTTAGTTTAATTACCAACCGAATTCGATTACCAAGAATATCAATGCTAAGAGCCGCACGGTTAAGTTGATTAAGTTAAACTACGCTTGCCGCAACAGGTTCGTGGATGGGTGACCATTCATTACACACGGACACCCCTCCATGCCTCGGAAATCACGCCGTTGGTCCTGGTTGTCAGATCACTGACAGTTGTTGAGGGTAGTCAGAAGCCCGAAAGTCTGACAACCAGTCTTAGTCTTACCGAGGGGTATCGTGATAATCAGTAACTGGGTTATGAAGGTCATATAGACAGTCGCTCCATGTAAAATACTGATTTTCAGCTGCATCTGGTAAGACTGGTAGCCAACCCCACCATCTACGTAATGAAAATCTTAAATTCATTAATTCACTGACAGACAACGCACTGGCTAAACTGCTGGTTCTAGAAGCGTGACATGTTGCTCAAGAGTTCCTTTTATAATGATGGTGAGCACTAAGGATGGATTTTTGAAAGTTCATCCCCTAAAAGGGATAAATAGGGGACGAAAGTTTGTATGGAAGGTCGACACGTTTGTATGGAAGGTCGACACGTTTGCCGACGGGAAATTCCATCGGGCGCACGGCTTGTATTTAAGAAAAGGCTAGGCAGATGAAATACTCACAGGTCAGCAGACTCGGTGATGCCTGGCAGCTGTTCCACCACCCACAGTAGTCCAGGTCGCAGGCAGCCGGGTGTGATCGACGTGCGGGGCTTAAACTTCTTGTAGTCCACTATGAACCTGAAGAAGTAACAGTTTCATAGGTGAAATTCGCCCTTGAGTGAAGTTTTTTTCACTGGGAATTCCTGTTAAAAGCGGTAAAATGACGGGGTCGACTGTACCACCATTCGTATAATTGAGATGCACGAGCATCGCCACGTGAAAACTAATAGTTTAGTTTTTACCTTCACAAGCATTGCTTATTCACCGATTACGTGTTTATATTCGCTGAACAGGCTATCGCGCCCACCACAAGTAACCTACTTTAGTGTACACACCTATATTTTAATGTTTTTAGCACAGAACAGATAAGAGGTTAGAAGGGCCTTGTGGGCGGGGCGCGGGGCAGGCGCGCCGCATTTATGAGCAAACGCTCATAAGTCAACCGAAATTTGTTTAACCGGCTAACAATCGCGCTCTTATTGTGACAGCGTACGAAGCTCCGCGAAATAAAAGGAATTATGCGGTCTTGCGCTATTATAACGCGTCGAAAAAGAAACCAGGTGTGTAATGTAGCCTTAGAAGGGATAACTTGTCACCGGTAAGTCCAAAAACCTTAAAATACAAGTGATATTGGTAATTATTACAATAGTATTGTGTAGTTTGTAGACAAAAACGATACAATCGCAAACAGATGCAAAATTATACATTGCTTAAAATACATGGGTACCATCTTGTACTACGTGAGCGATTGTGCAATGTATGGCGTTCACTGCGAAAGTCGCGTGCGCCGAGCCAAAGCTTGAATTCAGCGAAATCCATGCGTATCGATAGTGTTGTACCAAATTATAAACAATGTCGATATTAATGGGGAAGGTCGGGCAAAGCTAATAGTAGATGGCGTGATCATAGCTAGGTCCCTACGGTCTACAATAAATTGGACATTTCGTTCATTCATTCCATTTCTTGTTCATTCATGAGTTTGGTTTTATTTCACTATTTCTATAATTTCGGTGATTTCAATATTTTTATCAAGTATTTGACATAGAAAGTGTTAGAATATAAAACCTTAATTATTTCTTCTTAATCACTTTCTTCAAAATGTTTCTACCCTCTGTTTAATTTTTTCAAAATCTATACTAATAGCTTTTAGTCACCATCTTCTAATTTTAGGGTCTCTCGGGAAATGGTGGACTCCAATTTCGGAGTATTTAGTAACACAACAACGCGTCATTTTCGCAAAAATAAAATAAAACCACCTCACGCCTTGTATTACTAGCTTGTGTTGGGAACTAGCTACGACAGCGCCATTTTGACAGTTGCCTTCCCCATTATGTGTATGTATATTATATATTAATAATATATTATAATATATTTATTCAAGCTATTAAGTAAAACAGAAAATACAATGTTGCTTAGTTCACTAGTGTTATTTGCCTGAACTAGGACATCCTGTGTTTCAGGCGAGAGGACGTAAAAATATTAAGATATACTTAATCACTGTAATTTTACAAACTAAAATAGTCATCTAATAGGTATGTAAGTAAGGTGTAAAATCTTACTTTCTAAAATCTTATTATACTAACTTATCGAACTAATTAAAAATAAATAGTAGTAGTAGTAGTATTATTAAAAAACAAAATTTGCTGCTCCATACATTTTTGCCTACCTACGAGGTCAAAATGTATGGAGCAGCAAATTTTTTTTTTAATAACCGACGAAAAATTTCAACGCAGCGGGGTCCAGAATCATGTACTGAATGCGTGGTTTCAATTAATGTGATAACCTAATCGCCACCCTGTATAGGTATGTATTTAGGAAGTCCACACTATTCGTAACCCGTCCCGAAATTAAAGCGAAAAATTGCAAAATCTAAAGTAACAAAATTACAGTAGTTGTATCGATATAGATAATCGACCTTTTGGTCCCCGTAACAAGTATGAGAAATAAATTGCTTTTGCGCGTGCGTGGGTGTACGTCAAGCGCAGTGTTTGCGTTAGTGTGAGAACCAATAGCAAACTCGCGATCTAAGTGCGTGTGGTTTATTTGTATGCGTAATGCGCGTACGTATTGGTCTCTTGCTTGTAGTGGAGTTACAGAGTGGAGGCCAAGCGGCGACACGCGTTCTAATAAAATCTGGAACTATTTCCTTTCTAACCTCTTTTATATGTTCTGTCGTTTTTGGGGTTCCGTAACTCAAGGAAAAAACGGAACCGTTATAGGATCACTCGTGTGTCTGTCTGTACATATTATTATGTCCGTCTGTTACAGCCAATTTGCTACGAAACCAGCCTATTAAATTGAAATTTGGTACACATATGAATTTCTGAGACCCAAATATGGACGTGTAACGTAAATAAATGAATTTTGCATATGGGGGTCACTTTTAGGGGGCAAATAGGAAAATTAAAAAAAAAATTGCAAACTTTACCGTGTGACATATCAAATGATTTGGCTTACTGTGGGGGTCTCTATTATTTTTTCATAATTTTAAAATAAATAGTTTTAAAGTTATTTAAGGAAATAGACGAAAATTGACCATACGCCCCTATTATCTCTGAAACTACTGAGCCTAAAATTTTGAAAAAAATACAGAAAATATTTCTATACTTATAGATTACAGAAAACCCTAAAGAAGTTTATGGTCTTAATTAAAATAACACGATAAATATTTCAATATTGTGCGTACAAACTTATATTTGCAGTTAGAATGTATGGGAGAACATGTTTTTCAACTACAATGTTAAGGTTGTTCTTGGGATAATAATTCTGTCTCTTCTTTCTTCATCCCAACTATGGAACCCTTCATTGTGCGTGGTCCGACACGCACTTGGCCGGTTTTTTGCTAATAAAGTGGTTAATCAATAACGGACATAAAACGGTGATTTTATTTAGTGTAAACATTGCATGTGATGCGTCCCCTTCAACAACAAACACCAGATCTCGGTGTACACCTACGTGCACTTACATATCTCGGTGTACACCTACGTGCACCTACATGCTAATAAGGTTACAGCACATCATATTATCTCCCTGAGAGTAAGCGACGCCACTCGCATAGGAACTTTTTTGTAAAAGCTCGAATACTGTTATTTTCTTGTAAGCCGACAAATTGATGTGTTCTTTTTTCATGTTGCCTGTCATCGTCTATAAAAAGCAATTGTAGTATTTTCTGTTATTTTTGCTAATTAAAGTTATTTACTCGTTTATATTGCAAATCCGCTATTTTCTTGCACTTTGAGCCCTTTACACTGAGCGTGCCCTTTTCATTAAGAAGCAGCGGAGCATGTCTGTTACCTTCATACATCTCTATCAGTTAAACACGAGTACCTGCTAGACATGCCAGACTACTGTATAGTATAGTATAGCCGACCTCGAAATCGCACTTTTGAGACCTCCCAGTAAATTGAAACTGTACGAAGATTGAAACTAAACTGATAAAAGGATCTTTTGTTGCTCGAGTGACGCTGACAGGGAGGCGCTGTGGGTCAATATTAGTGCAATTGTTTTTTTTTTTTAAAGAAGATGGCCACGCCACCATCTTTGGTCACGCGCCAAAAGATTCTATTTACAACTAACATTGGTTTTAAAGGAAATAGACCTGGGCGTTTTATGAGGTGTAAGTGATATTGTTACCTTAGGGTGGATAATTAAGTACGAGATCAAATATACGTAATTTGCGTCGGCCACAGCGTGGCGGCACTCACCACTGGTTGTTGTACGTGCCGCTGTTGTACTTGCTGAATATCTGAGTCCACTCTTTACCGTTGCGCGCCAGGCGGTTGGCGATCATCGCTCGCGCGTACTCCAACACCTAGACAAACATACAGCGATGAATTACTCAGACAGATACTGCCAAGTATCCCATCCCAGCAACACGTCTGTTTTACTTCATTGATCTAGTTTTCGCAAGCGCAATAGCAGAGCGTAAGGTGTCCTGGATCCCTAGATGGGACAAGTAGGTAAGTCTTTATTAGGTTTTTACATTACGAAATCTTCAGTAGTATGATTCGCGACCGTAGCAAGTATGTATTTATATAATTATAATCATTAGAATCAACATATCGCACCCCCGGTGCGACACTGTCACTTATGCAAAAATGTAGTTTTTCATGAGAAGCATTTTAAACTTTGACACCTCACAAAACAATGACTTAAGAATATATAGATGAGATGAACAGCTTATACTACAACGTCGAAACTATGCGTACTACAAAAGTAACGTTATCGCACCAAGTAAAGGGGTGCTTTAGGATCATTTTTAGATATTTAACTCATTTTTGCATTTTTTGCAAAAGTGACAGAGTTGCACCGGGAGGAGTGTGTGTCGCACTTTAAGGAGTTGTATACATATTATGTATACAACTCCTTAAGTTAGTATAATCCTCAAATGTCAAGATTTCATGAAATAGTCATTCAATAGGATTACTTGGTCTTAGAGAGTTGTATTGATGACTTTAATGATTATAATTCTGTAAATACATACTTGTTACGGTCGCGATTCATATTTTAATCAACATCCAACCTAATACCGACCTGCAAATAGCAAGAAACGTATGAAAATTTGAATTTCGCGGGCTACCCTGGCGCTGTCGCCTTAACCCGGAAAACTTCAAAGATTTTGTGAATGAACTCGTCCGGGGAGTACCTACTACCACAGTAGCACATACCGTTGCTTACTTCTACCAGCAAAAAGCGTTGCTCTGTTCCAGTTTGAAAGATGTGGGTACCGGTGTGACTACTCGACACATTGCAGTAAAGTCTATGAGATATGCCGCTGATGTCCACACTCCACAGGTGACGGTGACCATTTTACCATTAGGTGGCCCGTAAACTTTTTTCCCACACAAATTTTCGATCCCTTCGCAACAAGCGTGTCCTCTGCCACAAAGTGCTTACAACGCCTTAGCTTTCTTACTTAGTAAACATGTTAAGTTCAATCGGTGGAGTGCCGACACTGAAACAGTGATAGTTTCTATTTTGGTAATATTACGATATGTATTTTTAGTTGTAGCTTTGTTAATCTCTTTTTTCTTTTTTGTGGGCAGTGCGGCGATGTTCACTGTTCTGTTCCTTAACTGAAGACTAGTAAGTGGCTGACAGTTCCACTTACTATTTTCATTGTTAGCTGTAAGTCTTCCAAAGAACTTAAATAAATAAATAAGATGAAAGTTACCGAGCCGGCGGGTGTGATGAGCTCGAACAGCGTCCGGTTGCTGTTGCCGATGGTGGTCTCGCTGGTCGCCAGCCCCGACGATATGATGTAGAAGTCATCTGTGGACTGTCACGAGCTGACGATTAGTTGTTACGTCACCCTACTATACAGGGTGCTCATTTGAGATGGAGCACTAACAAACGTTGTAGCTACAGATTCATAAGAGTCCATCTCAATTTTTTTAGGGTATTTTTATCAAAAGAAAAAAAACATACACGGATTTTGAAAAAAAGGTACTTAAAGTTAGCAAGAAAAACGACAATTTATAAGCTCACTGGCGGTTTAAGGGGGGCGGCAGGGGCGGTCCCCCTGGTCCTGGGGGCCCGCAAATCTCGAGAAATACTATTTAATCAAAATCCAAACAAGATAAAAATACACTCAGTAAGGTAAGTTAAAGGCAGTTTGTAGTTGGAGGCCCCCTACGCATGTTAATAATAAATAATAATAATAATCATAATAACACCACACAATAATAATACTATGCACTTGCATAGTACGCACAGGGATAATCGTCGGTTAGTGCCTCATTTCCATTGAAAGCGTCTAACGGGCCTCTGCGAGTTGGCTTCGGCCCCTCATATGCCTTCTAAAGGTCCGGGACCCTAGGGTCCCGAGAAATATCAAAATCATAATAATAATAATAAAACTTTATTATCAGACACAATTAGTCCATACATTACAAAAAAATAAATAAAAATAATAATAATAAAAAACACAAAAAACAACAAACAACAAAATACACATGCACATTATATAAAAAATAAATACAAATACATACACAATAGCAAGCACTCACTTACGAGTTACGGGTACATGTAGATGTTAACGGCTAAAATAATTACGTGCAAAATATTTTTCATATACCTACATCTGATACTATATATAATAATACTAATCATACTAACAAAACGGACGATAACAAAACTGCTAGCTACTGGACCACATGTTACCTTATATATGTATTTATTCGTTAAGTGAACAATGTATGTTCTTTTAGAATAAATAAAGACAAATAAATAAACGAAAAAAGAACGTACACACGTACGTACGTTAAATATAAACGTTTTCGAGATAACAGTAACTCCTATTTATGTATAAATAGTTAAAAGAAAACCTATCCGGGGCAGGGTGCAAGAGTTTTCGACCTCACTTCTCGTTTGAAAATGTAGGAACATTTTCAAACTTTTCAGTATAGGTCGAAAAAGTAATTCCTATTACTGCATAGATGTTCAAAAGAAAATTTACCTTAAGTATGCGGAATATAAAAATGTTCGAGCTCGTTTCGCTCACTCTAGCATCCTTTATTCGCTTGATGCTTTTCTGTACAAGTCGACAAAGGGTTTATTTTCACCATTCTTATAGAAATAGGAAATCTATTTCTGTATGATTGGTGAAAAGAAACCCTAACCTTTTTGAGGCAGGGCGCTTAAAGTTCGAGCTCTCTTCACTCGCTTTTACATCCTACATTCTACTACATTTCAAACTTTTCTGAACACCTGGGCGGAAATAAATGGGGCCCCCCATTTAGTTTTGCCACCCCGGGCCCCTGACAGGCTTAGTCCGCCCGCCATGGGATCTGGAGGCAAAAGTCCTCGCGCACATCTGGGAGTGGTGCGAGGAGGCAGGACGCCGGGGCGTAACTCCGTTGCCGCCAGAAATCGCGGCACGGCGGACAGAGCTCCGGCAGGATCTCATGGCGGCATGGAGAGTGCGATTGTTGCAACCCAGCGCTGGGCACGCCACAATTGCGGCGATAAGTCCCCTCTTTGAGGAGTGGCTGGAGAGGCGCCACGGCGTCCTCACCTTCCGCCTGACGCAGGTCCTCACCGGACACGGGTGCTTCGGGAGGTACCTGTTCCGGATAAGGCGGGAGGAAACGCCCGGGTGTCACCACTGTGTGGATCGCCCGGAGGACACGGTGGAGCATACGGTGGAGGTCTGCCCGGCTTGGGCGGAGCACCGCCGTGTCCTCGCGGAAGCGATCGGCGGCGGCGATCTCTCGCGTCCGGCCCTGGTCCAGGCCATGGTACGGAGCGAGAGTGCATGGGAAGCCATTACCTCCTTCTGCGAAGCAGTAACGCTCGTGAAGGAGGAGGCGGGACGCGTGAGGGAGAGGCAAGCTTTGCACCCTCACGCCCCTAGTCGCCGCAGGAGACGCCCTGGGCGTCGGGAATCGGCAGCCGATTCCCGGCCACCGTAGGCGCGGGCTTGCGGACGGCGAGCAATGGGTAGCTCGCCGTCCGGTAAGGACCAGGCCCGAGTCGACGGCGCGTCGTGTTCCACGCGCGCCTCAAAGAGATGTCAGCACTATTGACGGGGTCCGCTAGGGCCGATGCCAGCTAGGGTTGCGGGATGTTCGAAAGAGTTACCGTGGCCCCGGCACAGGCAACAGAAGGAACACGGGTGGGTTTTAGTCAGTAAAAGTCTGACACGCCCTCCCGCTCCGCCCAGAGCGGGAGAAGTCATTTGATGATTTTCCATCCACAAAAAAAAAAAAAAAAAGGTTTAGTCCGCCACTGCGCAAGCTTTGTATGCTGTCAAACGACCCTATTTCTTATAACGATCCAAAGAGCAGCTGAGATTAGAGAATTACAAACTCACTATTAACAAAAAAAAACTTTTATTAAGACGATTTTTCAAACAAACCTCCCTTTTAAAATCTGTTTAGTCAAATGCACAGTTATGTGTAAAGAAAATGTATTTATTATTATCTAGTAGATATTAATACTTTTTTCTCTATGACAGATGTATTTATAGGTAGAGATGTCAAGAGGAGAAATATTTTAGATACATTTTGAGAATCGATACGACATACATAGGTGTAATAAATACTTTAAATGTCGCTTTAATTTCAGGTATGTTTTAGTATATAAATACCTAGTATATAAATTTACTTTATATTTGATTTAGTTTCTCTTACGACGTTAAATAAATACTTTACGCAACACATTTGGGTTTGATTATTACGCCTTACATATAGAAATATCTTATAGGTATATGCATTTTAATTAATAACTGAACAGAACAGAATAATACATTTTCTATGACAAATTACTCAAACAAGCTGCAAGAATGATGTTATCTGTAAACCTTGCTTACACTACATGAGCTGAGCACGGTCTTTACCTGCACAAAGGCCGGGTACGACGTGAAAGACATCTTGTAGCCGGGTATCAGCTTCTTGCTGCCGGGGCACAGGTGCAGGGGCATCACGTACATCTTGTGGAAACGCAGCATGGACTGGTAACTGGAATTAATAAATGACATGGTTTAAATGGACAACTTGCTGGGATTCCATCGTCCATGCGTTTAGTAGGTACCTCCAGTATAAACTGTACCAGTCAAATTAGTAGAAGCTGGTCTGTTATTCCATTGAAACTCCTTAATACACTAGGCCCGCACAAGGTTAAAGTATTACCAGCGACGTGCGGTCGGCGGTACGCGCCAGGCATCCAGGAATAGGAATTGTTCTACTCTCAAGTGTGAACTGAGATTTAAAGCATTCTGAGGTCCACCAGTATCACACCAGTATCAAATTTTCAAATTTCAAATTTATTTATTTATTAATCACAATTTGTACAAGAATAGAACAGACGGTGACCCCCAAACTAGGTATTTGCCTGTATCTTGGGAGTCAGAGTTGCGACTTTTTCAAAGTGTATACACAGTGATTATTGCAAAAGAGGAAAACAAAAACTAAAGTTTAACTAAACTAAAATCAATTAAAATTAAAATAATATAAAAAGTTAGAATATCTATTGCGCACTCGTCTGTTGAATACCTAGTAGTAGGAAGGACAACAGCTACCTGACTGTATGGATACTACTTCCTATCTTGACAATAAATGGGAGATTTCTTTTCTAAATGAGAAATCTCCCATTTAGAAAATTGAAATGTCCGGAACATTATACTTTTTATTTTTTTAGTACCAACACATGTTTGTCGCAAGCAAATTATAACGTAAAACGGAACGCAACGTTCAGTGACATCATCGCCCCATTCGGTGAATCAGGCGAGTTGTGGAAGGAACCAGCCTTAATAAGACGGCGCACCGAGCAATGGGGGACAGTGCCACCAACTCACGAACATCCCAGCCCAGCACTAGTGTCCCACAGCGCTGCGCCAGCTGCCGTACCGTATGGTAGTCGGCGATACTGCGCACGGGGATCTTCCCCGCCCTGTGGAAGGAAGGGCCCGTCATCATGCTGCCCAAGGCGGGGAAGAACATTCTGAAGCCGGAGAGCTATCGGCCGACTACTCTGCTGCCGAGAGTCTCCAAGGTGTTCGAAGCACTCCTGCTGCGACATCTCCAGCTTCATAAAGCGCCATGGCTAGAACAGTTTGGCCTGGTATACAAGCTGGCCACGTCAGACGCGCCTTGTAAAGGTGGACTCTGCTTTCCTATCCCACAGGACCTTCAGGGTGGTGGTCGGCGGAGCGCTATCAAGTGTCCAGCCGGTGAAGGCGGGCGTACCGCAAGGCAACTGCGTGTCGCCGGCGTTAGTCGACATCCTCACTACTCAAGATGCGACGCTCGCGCTGTACGCCGACGACGCCGTGTATATTACAACCTCGCATAATACGAAGTACGCGGCGCCCTCGATCTCCTTCCCGAGTGGCTGTCGAAGTGGCGGCTGTCGGTGAACGTGGGTAAAACGCAGACGATAGTCACCGGGTCCACGCCTCTCCCACCACACTTGAAGCTGCAAGGAGCCGACATCGAGTGGTCGCGCCGGGTCAAGTACCTGGGTGTGTCACTATCGACCGTCGACTCACGATGGGGCCACACGTCCGAAGTCACCGCACAAGGTAGGGTCACCCGCAACCTCCTCAAACCAGTGCTCTCGTCCCACATCCCGGCGCGCGTCATGTAGAGCAAGTACAAATTAGCCGTGCGCCCAATTCTGACGTTCGCCGCCTCGAGATGGTTCGCCCCACAGAACATTTTCTGTTCTGTGGTTCGCCCTCACGAGCGAAACGAACCGGAAGCTTCCCCGCGCGCAGATAAACCTTGCGCTGCAAACCATCGTGGACGCTCCTCGCTTCGTGAGGAACGACGTCATCCAGAGATACTTCGGGCTAGCTCTGGAAGCGGGGCGGCCGGGAGCCACATACCCTATCTGTAGGAGCGTCGAGTCGGCACCCCTGTCGCTGATCGTCTCTCGCCGGGCCTCCCCCAGCAAACTGGGGGTCTCATCTGGCAGGGACTGACCGCCGAGGTGTCGTGAAGAAAGCGGCGCTGTGTACTTATTAACGTCGCGGCGCCCCTACAGAAACAAAATAGTAACACTCACATGGGCGCGCGTAAGTTATCACCCGCCAAGTGCAAACTTGAATCGTATTTACGGACCACCGAATTTATAGTGTGCGGGAGGGGGACGATGCCCAGTAACGGCCTACCACGCCCCCTAAGGGGATATAGCGACATCCTGGAATTCGGGGGACAGTCGGAGTCTAGTGAGCCCCGTCCACAACTCTAGTTGTGACGCGGATCAGATCTGAATCACATTATCAAAACGTTTTATTGTTAATTATTACTTTTAATCATTTTGTTGTTAAATTAAATTAATTTTGCGTGAAAAATATATATATATATTTTAATAATGGCAAATGAAAACCCTCAAGACCGCGTGGACCTTATAAAATAAAGGTCACCTTCAACAATACTTCATCTGGCTACCCTCGCGCCGAACAATGAGTTTTATTTTTTACTAAAAAAAAAAGTAGAAAAGTCCAAATAGAAAAGGACAAATGACAAGGCCGTACCAGGGTACAACAAGCCGGACAAATCCGCTGAACCTAGTTCCAGATGACTAACGGCCGAACCCAATAACCTATCTATCACCAGTTTTGGCACACTGTAAATAGAAAAACTTATCTATCTATGGTTTTAACGTCCCAATAATCTAAATATAAGATACTATGGAATCTTACCCGCCTGACATAAGAACATATAGAATTATATTGCCTACCATCAATAGCGATCTGTCTTTTTACTGAAAATAGGTTATTGGATTCCGCCGTAAAAGAATCTGCTAATAGATCACGATATGACTAACTAAAGTACTGTCTTGACTGATGAACTGTTTCAGCAGACGCCAAAATTGACTGATGAACTGTTTCAGCAGACGCCAAAATTGACTGATGAACTGTTTCAGCAGACGCCACAATAAACCAAAAAAACAGCTAACATAATGAGGAGGGCTGATCTTCACCTGTTCCAAGTGACATGCGAGAAGTACAGGTTGCTGAGGTCTGGCAGTAGCTTGACGAGTCCGGTGCAGCGGTCGCCGAACAGCCGGCCCTCGGGATTGGTCTTCGGCATTGATACCGCGAACGCGATCTCGTCGAGATCACCCAGCATGTTGATCCAGCTGGGTAGGGAAGTACGGAAATATAAGGTCTTGTTAAACAGGTTTTTAAAAGATTCTTTACCTACTAGCAATATGTTTATTCTATCATAATGATTTATTTGACATAAAGAAGTACATAGATACAGGTGACACTTAATTTAAGAGTGCAAATAGCCTGGTACAAAAAAAAAAATATCATCATTGACCCCCATGCTAGGAAAAAACCCATGTTGCCTACTAGTAATGTGTCTACATCGTCGTCATTTCAACCGAAAGACGTCCATTGCTGGACTTGGGCTGCCCCAAGCGTCGCCATTGCTGGACTTGGGCTGCCCCAAGCGTCGCCATTGCTGGACTTGGGCTGCCCCAAGCGTCGCCATTGCTGGACTTGGGCTGCCCCAAGCGTCGCCATTGCTGGACTTGGGCTGCCCCAAGCGTCGCCATTGCTGGACTTGGGCTGCCCCAAGCGTCGCCATTGCTGGACTTGGGCTGCCCCAAGCGTCGCCATTGCTGGACTTGGGCTGCCCCAAGCGTCGCCATAACATTACGTCTTTTCTTTTTTGAAAGAGTAGGTATGCAGAGGGAGCGGGTATGTATCAAACACTCCAATTCAGCAGCTATGTTATTTTCATGTAAGAATACTTACATGAAAATAACATAGCTGCTGAATTGGAGTGTTTGATACTTAAAGCATCCTAGCGTCTGGATTTAATGTTTCCCCTAATAAGGGGAAACATTAAATCCAGACGCTAGGATGCTAATTAAGTTGACTTCATTAAAAAACTATATAAATATCTATGATGTACCGCAAAAAACGCTGTATTAAAATTGGAAATTGAAAATAATTAATTTGACATGCAGTTCTGTGAGTAAAGTACTTACATAATATCTCTAGTGGACAGCCACTGGTAGGGATCCTTCGTAGCCGCGTTGTATCCTAGCGCCAGGCCCTCCAGCTGCATGTAGTACAGCTTCACCTGCAAGCACTTGCTATAGGCTCTAGCGACTGCAACACGACCGAAGAATTGCAGTTGGTTGCGCAGTTACAACGTAGTTCTATGGCAGTCATGTGACGTCACGTCTAAACTTTGATGACTGCTTCGCCAGTTTATTTTAATGCACACTAAGCACCTGTCCCACGCCGCCCACTCTCCGGCGGTGTGAAAACTCAGCAATTAACTATTAATATTTGTATATCTTTTACTTACACGGGACCATCTATTAGTGATCGATGCACGGGACCTCAAATCTTTTGCACATTTCTTGAGCGAGAGAATCGATGATAACTAGTCGCTTCCTCGTCCGCGGTGGGACAGGTGCCTGAGGCGCCATCTCCACGGGCGAGAGAATCGATGATAACTAGTCGCTTCCTCGTCCGCGGTGGGACATGTGCCTGAGGCGCCATCTCCACGGGCGAGAGAATCGCGGCGAAAGTTCCGCCGTCCCATCATAATATTCTCTCCGTGATGATATTGCCGTGTGGAGATTGCTCCATACAGTTTCTAATTCTATTGAATTTGTTGTCACGGTGCGACTATCGCCGCGATACTCTCACCCGTATAGATGGCGCCTTATTGTAATACTTGCAGCGCCCCGCGGCTTCACCCGCATAAGTCTCGACTCCGTAGGTATATCGGGATACAAAGTATCCCATATGTTAATCCAAGTTTTAAACTATTTGTGCCAAATTTCAAGCAAATCCGTTCAGTAGTTTTTGCGTGAAAGAGTAACAAACATCCATACATCCATTCATCCTCACAAACTTTCGCGTTTATAATATAAGTAGGATTTTATGCAAACAGCGACGCAGCCCATCTACCTGAATCCTATAGAAAAATAAACAAACCTCGCCAGAGGCAAAAACAAAAGTACCTGATACCAATAGGGGTCCATAATGTTGGCCTCCACCATCGCGGACATGTACGCTTCATTCTTGTCCACGAACTCCTCGATCAGACCGCACACATCCGTCTTGTTGTAGCAGTATCTGTAACAGGTATAAGTCATCACTATCAACACCGGAATAAAAATATTTACTAGGCATGGCCAGGGTGGGGGCTAGGTGTGTCGGGTGTGTGTGGTGTCTAGGTGTGTCGGGTGTATGTGGTGTCTAGGTGTGTCGGGTGTGTGTGGTGTCTAGGTGTGTCGGGTGTGTGTGGTGTCTAGGTGTGTCGGGTGTGTGTGGTGTCTAGGTGTGTCGGGTGTGTGTGGTGTCTAGGTGTGTCGGGTGTGTGTGGTGTCTAGGTGTGTCGGGTGTGTGTGGTGTCTAGGTGTGTCGGGTGTGTGTGGTGTCTAGGTGTGTCGGGTGTGTGTGGTGTCTAGGTGTGTCGGGTGTGTGTGGTGTCTAGGTGTGTCGGGTGTGTGTGGTGTCTAGGTGTGTCGGGTGTGTGTGGTGTCTAGGTGTGTCGGGTGTATGTGGTGTCTAGGTGTGTCGGGTGTGTGTGGTGTCTAGGTGCGGGCATGGTCTATCCGTGTCCCAAATTTCATCCACATCCGTTCGGCCGTTAAGAAGCAGAAAGGTAACAGACAGACAGGCCGGCAGACATTATTTTTCGCATTCATAATATTATATTATAGCTTGGAAATATGAATAAATGTGGCCAGACTCCTACCCAAAGGACTGGCCCAGACTACCAGAGGACAAAGGTGTGTGAAAAGTGAGATGGTGGCTTTTGCGGTTGCCAGTAGTGCGACAGTACATGTAGGCTGGATAGATTAAGTATCTATATTATATCTATTTCTCGTAAAGTAGCCATTGATAGAAGTTTTATGGTGTTACGAACATAGCATTTTCGTCATAAATCATACTGTTATGAAATAGGTCTATTCTCAAAGTTGCTATCGTTATGTCACGCTTTTGAATTTTGAGCAAGTGTAAGGTATTTATGCTCGTGACTGTAACTAAGCATTTACGAAGCGTTATCGCCTACGCGATATATGCCCCGTATGGTGTGCAAGAACAATAATGTGTTTCATAAGTAACTGACCCTTTGAGCATGTTCTGCCAATGGTACCACACGAGGTCTCTGGTAAGGAAGCCCTCCAGGTAGCCGGCCGCGAACGCCTGCTTCTCATCCAAGAAGTCTGCTGACGTGTGCAGCTCCAGAAACGCCCAGCTTGTACAGGGAAAATATTCATGAAAAGCACAATGAAAGAACAGGAGCTGGTTGCCATCAAAGCGGATAGAGATGCGACATTTCTCGAGATCAGACTCATCTTCTGACAGAATGTTAGGCCCTTTGTACACGGCACGGTTTCATTACGGTACGGCGTAAAAACCGTGCCGTAGAACAAACGTGTGAGCTTGGACACGGCAAACAACCGGACGTGACAATGGTTACGTACGGCTCAGTTGTGTTTTCTGTGCCAAGCAGCAGACGTGCGTCAGGTATCCATTTAGAAAAAGATTATCATTGCTGATTACGTGTATAGAAAACTCAAAAAAAGTGCGTGTGCGTTTTTCTTATTGTGATCAAAAACCAAAAGTAACTACAACTAAATACTTTTCAAAATAACTCATCGAATGGATGTCAACACACGAAACACAATAAGGATTAAACTGCTAGTATTTCATTTACCATCGATTCCCGAATGGAAGGCAATCATGTCAGTATGTCTAATCTTTCTTTTACTAATGTAAAGCGACAAAGGTGACCTTGGTGGTTTACAACCAAACATTGAAACAGCTCTGCCGGTCGCCAACCAAGGTCACCTCTATCGGAGACGCGGTTGGCGACCGTGTAGTAGGCGCATAATAGGCGGATAGCCGGTTTATGTTAAAGTAACAATAAATAAAAATAAAGAATGTTACCCTGTGGTATTGATTTCGTCGCTGTACGAGGCGCGCGCGACGTACTTGTCCGGTATGTCAGCGAAGTAGTCGGTTGTCTTCAAGACCAGTTGGTTCTTAGGCCATACAACATACCCGTACTTACACTCGCACACTATTAAAACGCTAGTTATTATCAAAATACACCATTTTAAGTCCATCTCGAAACTATTATCTAAGGAGTGATTTCTCCTTACTTTCTTTCGTTCTGTTTGCATGCAAACGTACGTTTCCAACAATGAATAACATTTATCATTAATTATAGTTAATTACGGCAGATATCGTTTGTAAGAACCTAAAAGCAAATTAACTTTTTTGAAATTGACGGCATTTGCATTGATATTTTGACAATATTTTGACGTTTGTTGTCATTGTTGTTGTGGTGTTGCCAATTTAATCATTTTAATTTAAAAATTCAAGAAATAGATAGACTTGTAAGTACTACTTACTACCTAGTAATATATTTACTACTTATAGTAAATATAAATCTTATAGATATTTGAAAATACCAAAATAATAAAAGAAGATGCCTATTTATAAAGTCTTTTATTTTTCAATGAATTATTCGTTTTAAAGGTTTTGTTTTAACCAACGAAAACGATTTGTGCTGATCGGTGATGATCGAACGTAGGTGCCAAGAAGTCCTTTACAAAAAGTTTCAGAGGAGAGGCTCACTTGGAGGGTCCCATAGAAAATACACTATATTAAGAGGAGGGCCCTTAACTTAGAGAACCCCAGAGTACGTACATATATTATCCCCCCTGGAGCGAACATAAGCTTGAATTTATAGTTATCGCTTGGGACCTCCGAGAAGGTATTGACCCCGCTGTTGACTTCATTACTTTGTGTAGTACCCTATCTACTTCAAGACAAAAAAAAAACTTTTTATACAAAACGTAATATATTTCACAAACAATTTTCTATCCTCGTCCGGAGATCAATCTGTGTATAAAACTAAAAATATAGCGCCACAAGGTTCTCTTGGTCCGGTAGCTATATTCGAAACTAACGCCACAATTTTGTTTATTAAATACATTTCACAAAACAATTATTGCACAAATGTTTATCCCAACGACATTCGAGCACCAAAAGACCCTCGTAGCAGGATATATAACTATTTGTTCGTGTCTCTTGCACAGTTCATCTGGCGGAGAGTTTCATGCCGATCTCGCCACATTTGTTCTCCACCTCTCTGAGGAGGTACGGGGTCCTCTCGTGCGCGGGCGCAGACAGCCATTCATTCACATTCACGGCGACGGCGGCATAACCTTGGTGCTCCAGTATATCGAGCACGAGGCGGAAAGTGCCTCGCAGACGGTTGCTGTTCATCGAGAAGCAGCCGGGCAGGAAGGTTAGGACGCATACGCTGGAAAATAAGATAAGAGGAATTTATTTATTTGTTCCCTGTTCTTTGAGAATAGGCTAGAATCAGCGCTGCGTATGTGTTTTAACTGGCAAAAAAATATCATCCTTGTTGTGGACGTTGAAATAGATTCAAAAATAAGTTATTTTACCATTATTAAAGCGAAGAATGGAGAAAACATATAGCCTATTACTGTCCCATTGCAGGGCAAAGGCCTCTTCTCATACAGAGAAGGCACGAGCATTGATCACCACGCTTGCTCTAGACGGGTTGGCGAAAAAAGGTAAAACGTTAGTTTATTTATAAATTTTCGACTTTATTTCAAAGTAGGTAAGTAGGTAATGTTGACAAATGCGCTGTGTTGCAGCAGGTGTGCGTCGGAAAGCAGATTGTGCGTTGATTTTTAACCTTGAGAATTTTCACATTAATTAATAGTTACTATCTATACTAAAAATAAAGCTGAAGAGTTTGTTTATTTGAACGCGCTTATCTCTGGAACTAACTACCAGTCCAATTTTGATAGCTCAATTTCTTGAGGAAGGTTATAGGCCATCAGAGCCATCAGAACCATAAATGGCCTCCGCAGGCGCGACTCTTTAAGGGAACTGTTTAAAGATATTAACATCATGACGGTACCTAGTCAATATGAACTTAGATTATAAAGCAACTGAGGAATTACTAACATTTCCAAAATAGTCCATACCGCTAATTTCCCTACACATAATATATCACTCATTTTTCCACTTTATTACTTCTATTCTGTTTATTGCTTTTATTCTGTTGAGTTTATAATTGATTTTTATATTATACCCTATCCCTTCACATTTACTAAATAAATGATAATGTTTTCATACCGTGTGCTGGGACCCTGGTGGATCTGCTATACAGGTATGTATTCCTAGTGCAGACACCAGTCTCTCACAAACTTGTGTTACTCAGTTTTTAAACTCGTCTAATCCCATAAGATGCTATTGTTTGTGATGAGAAAATAAATTATTTTGAATTTGAATTTGAATATATCTATGAAAACATCATTTACGTAAGAAAAAATCTATAACTTTTTAGTAAACGAGGTAAAAGACACAATTATATCACTAGAAATAAGGACCAATTACTTCAACCAGGTTTCAGGCTGGCTAAAGTGGAATCATCTTTCATGATTCAACTGAATGTAACGAAATTTAAATTTTGTATAAAACGCACACTATGCAGCCAAGCATATATTATCTATTATAAGTTGGGGGATTACATCGTTGATATTGTTATCAGCGATGTAATCCCCCAACTGAGCAGGACCAGTGTTGAGCCAAGCAATTAGCTTGGCTCAACACTGGTCCTGCTCCACAGGGCGCATAAACTAATTGATTAGCATTTGAAAATACTGTTGGAGCTGCTGGAAGACTTTAAAAACTATCTTGCATTGTATAAATTAAATCTCTTAGTATTGTATAATTGCATAGCACATGTGTCTGCCATGTACCTATTATAAAGCTACCATTTACTGGGTACGTCTTTCATTGACTTGAACGTGCCCTGGCGACTGAGAGGATGTCATGCTCGCTCTAATGTCTCGCTGTTGGCGGCGCGTGTGTTGGATCATTTAGCTCCCTTCAAAATGGTTGAGCTGAATGGTGCTGATCCACGCGTCATGTTCGTGAGCGGGAGCCGTCAGTAGGGACTGGTCATCTCTTAGCTGTCGCGGCTTATTTTAATTTAATTTTTGAATTGTTTTTGTTTTTACCCTTTTATTACGACCGCTTTTAACGTCCTGCATCGTTCTCACATCTATAATTTCAACATGAATGATCTAACTAATATTTTGTAACCATATTTTGATTTAAAAGAGTGTCCGTGGAGTTTCTTGCCCGTTCTTCTCCATAGGTACCTACTACACTTTGAAATGGGTAACTAGCTTCTTTTTCTGACTGAGTGACCCCTTGACAATTCAAAGTGCCTGTAATTGGTTTATTTGAAATAAACGCTTTGAGTTTGTAGTTTTTTTATGGCTATTTAACATCAAGCTACGACCCTTAGGAACCGAGTAAAAAGGTCAGAAAGAACGCTAAGCTAAAACGAAGTAATAGCGCAGGCGCCGCGATACGACGCGGTGGGTCGGGGGAACAAGAGACTTCAAGCGGACGAAGTCGCGGGCAGAAGCTAGTTAACAATAAGCAAGTAGAAGATACAAATAAGTACTTACAGCACGCCGCCGGGCGGGACGTTCAGGAATTCGACCGGCACTCGCATGTCACCAGCAGCGACCTCCAACTTCACCGGATAGCCGCTTTTCAGGCAGATCAGACAATCTGAAAAGGAAGTTTATTTTATTCAAATTAATAAAAACATATCGCGTGATTTCCCCGGAAGGCTAAGCAGAGGTGGTACACGCACATTTCACCAGTTGTGTAATAGGGGACTCCAACGCTACTAATAAGGATTTCTTAATGGACAAAACAAAATAATCCTTTGCCCTACTCAGAAATCAAACATACTCGTACGAACCCCACACTCGGCAGTGTTGGCTCACGCTTGCGCTTGCGACCACAATACCAACCAACGAGGCAGGTTGTTAGACATAATTCACTTTTAATTGTATGGTGTGCGAGGTATTGGTTACCACCATTACCTCAAGAGTGATGAATATAAATGTTGATAAAAGGAGAGGGAGAGGAATGATATGAAAGAGAAGGGAGTGAATGATAGCGTGACGGTTGACAGAGAGTGGGGGAAGGAAACGTGTTGCGCCGACAGCACGTGACGTGGGACAGGCGCAGGGAGATGATGCTTGAGGTGATGGTCTACTCACCAGAAATAAATCCATTCGGCAGCACGACATTCGTCACGACATGGCCGGGCCCCCCCAGACCAGCAGCCAGGTGTTGCTCCAACAGCTCCGTCTTATGATGAACAGGATACAAAGACTTGGCCTTCTCAAGCACATCCTCGGGCAGCTCATAATCCTTTGCAGTGAGGAAACACCGCACAGCTTCGTACAGAGTCAACAACTGCAGGTAATCCAACTGATTGAGCTGCCTTTCAAAATTCTCCTTACAAAACACTTTGTTTAGCAACTTGTCTTGATAGATTCCTAAGGAAGCCATTTCTAGGCATATCTTTGTCCAGGGTAGCGAATTATTGTCCTCAAGTAGGAGTGAATTGGTGGATATCTGCTGTCGGATATAGTCCCACTGAGCGGCTTCGGGGGTGAAGTTGTGGTTGGAGAGGCAGTTGATGAAGCCGAACAGTGTGCTGGCGCGGCAGGTTGATAGGATCGTGCTGCTGGCAGCCGCTTTCTCACAAAGGTAGCGGACAAGCCCGAAATGGGTGTGTGCCTGGCAAATGGCGAATTAACAATTATAATATTATAATCTTTAAGGCATAGGCAGTAACTTGGTTGTGGAGGTCGGATAGGCAGTCGCTCTATATAAAATACTGGTATACATCTACATTCGATTAGACTGGGAGCCAAGCCAACGCCAATATAGTTGAGAAAAGGCAGACAGATGATGAAATGAATCTTGAAGGCATAGTTATCAATCTGCCAAGCCTTTTTCCATATATTTGGGGTCAGCTTCCAGTCTAACCGGATGCAGCTGAATACCAGTATTGTACATGGAGCGACTGCCTATCTGACTTCCACAACCCACTTACTGGATAACACGATACTCCTTGGTAAGACTGGTTGTCAGACTTTCGGGCTTCTGACGACCCGTAATGACTGTCAAAGATCCAAGAATGACAGCCGGGACCAACGGCTTAATGTGCTTTTCCGAGGCACGGAGGTCTCGGTATGTAGGTAAAGATGGTCATCCATCCACGGACCAACCGCGACAAGCGTAGCTTAACCTAACCAACCGACCCGTGCGGATGTTTTTATTTAATTTATTTGTCATTGCTTCATTTTTAATTGTTTACCTATTGTGGTATAGTAATTTCATTCTAAGTGCATCGTCTTCACATATAATTATATTATAAATGTACTTATACAAAATATTGTAAAACATTTTATACGAGGAACGGTGGAGTTTCTTGCCCATTCTTCTCCATACGCATCTTACCTTTTGGAGGGGGCGACTAGAATCAATTTTGACGTTCAAAAGTGCCTTTTATGTGCCTATTTGAATTAAATTATTTGACTTTGACTTAGCCACAAAGGCATTGTTATATCCTGTTTACTTAAATTAATAACTAAAGAAGTTCATTTGCAGTTATGTTTCGATCGAAACCAACGCTTTTCGGATTCTCCACCGCTGTTGATACGCTCGCGTCAAGTTCGCGTCACACGAGCGCAATAGGAGCGCATTCTACTGTTATGCGCAAGCGCAGTTCAAAGATTACCAGAATACGGTTTAGCACTCTAACTTGAACTTAACTGCCACCGCACCGCAACTTGACCAGCGAATCAAACTACGTGCACTAGAACATAGAGGCGGTCAGGAAGTCTTTATAACAAGGCTAGATAGAAGAAGAATACTTACGATCCTGGACATAATGCGAGCCACCTGCAGACCCTTATCAAAGCTCACTTCTCGAGCTATTACAGAGTTAGCAATAGCATCCATCAGCTGTTCATGATAATACTCCGGATGCTTCTCTATGACCCTGGTCTTGATCTTCGCAGCCGTCCTCAGCAGATCATCGTACGACAGCTGGTCGATCCTCTGCGTCAATATGTCACAGCAAATATGGAGAAGCTGTACCCTTGTTGGGAATCTTTCTTCTGTGCAGTTCACTTGGCACAGTGACCACATGATGGACTTGGCTATTTGAGCATCGATTATCTGATCGTGGAGCAGCAAGCTGGTGACGACGCCATCAATACAACGGTCCGGCAGATTGTGTACGCAGCTATACGCCAACATATCTTTAAGTAAAGGCATATCTTTGTTGTCAATCTCCAGGGGTAAATGTATTTGGAATGCTAAAGGCAGAGCTAGCTTCAACGCTTCAACTAAATTATTTTTACGGTCGAATTTCGTCAGTAAGAAGTCCAGGAACATGATTTGTTTGATGTTGATCATATTGATGTAGCATCGGAGGAGTTGCAGCATGGTCTGGACCACCATAGAGTCGGCAGGCACCTTCAGGTAGGACAGAATCTTCGTGGCTTCGATAGCCTGGTTCACATCGAGCGCCCGAGCATGCTTCTTGAACTTCTGACAGAGAATTGTGAATTTCGGGTTTGATACTAATTTTTCGGGGTCTACCTGTGATCTAAATGTTGAAAGGTAAATAAAGGTTATTTTTGGTTTAGTATCATTTAAGGCTGGCAAAGCAAGGTGCAGTTTTCACTGTCAGACAAATAACAACATTACGCGAGTTAAATTAAAATTGATAATAAGGGTCCGTGCACGAAGAAGTTTGTCAGTTTATAATCTAATGCAAAATAATTGAAATATAAGTCTTTGTACACTACCGTCCTAAAGTTTGGAAGCACACCTGTCTTCAACAAAACAAATGAATACCGACTATAGGCGGCATAAATTTGCAATAAACTATCGTTTTACAAGCTTTTACGATTGTTTACATAAAAATAAAAGGATTGTTATTCCACATTCATGAAGTTTTAACTAACTCCTTAATTTTGACGAAACACGTGTTTTAAGACGTAATCCGTCAGGTACTTTATTAATAAATATAAATAATCGGAAAAGGACATTTTTGTCTGGTTTTTTTATGTGAAACATCTATTGACCCGCCTTGGGGGTAAGGCCGACTCGTATGGTGTGACGGCAAACGGCATGACGCTTTCACATCTGCCGGGCGTCCCGTGATACATTTTTTAAAATAGTTTTTTTCAACATTATTTTTCTGCTATATGTTGTATCGAATTTGAAAAAGTGGTCAAGCCACCTGCAAGTACAGCGTATGTAATGCTGACGATAATATTTAATGTTCAAAAGTAGGTACCTAAATAGTTTCTTGTGAATCTTTTTAATTTCCAAGATAATATTTACATAATTTAAAAGCTAACAGTCCTAAAATAATAATAATAATAACATGTACAGGTATATAAAGAAGGGAGGGGAAAGAATCAGAGGGCATCTAAAAATTCGTTCGCATCACTGTCAACAGGAAAAGTGCCCAAAAGGCTGGCAGCATTGCCACGTTAAATGGCAATGCTGATTCATTGCCCAGAAATAGGCCAGCCTTCTTGTAAATTGATGATAAAAAGTCATTCTCGCGTCAATTTGCGGAAAACTTACATACATATGTATGTATATAAGCGCACGCCTTCTTCCCATGGGGGTAGCCAGAATCTACAGAACGCCACTTGCTACGATCCTTACATACATTCGGAAAACTTGTTGCATATATTAGTGATTTACCAGTATTACTCAAATTATTTGAAAAATGCCTTGAAGCTATATGCAAGGCTAAGAACTCGACTTTTCAAATCACAAACAATTTTGTTTAAATTCTTTTTCGCCGACTCGCAAACAGTGAATAAAACTAATCAAAATCTGTTTATTTCGTGCACGGCCGCTTAATGAAAGAAGAATTCCTTACTTTCCCGTCTTCTGCAGCTCAAAGAGGCAGCACAAGGCCTGCAGCATGTGTTTGTGGTCCATTTGGGACATGTTGGTGTCGACTGCGTCCAGCACCTCAGCCGCGGTTGGTGCTGTCTTGATGGCCGTCATCAAAGCATCAGGAGGAGCGACTCGGGTCAGCTGGGTTGATACTGCAAATATATATTCATAGGCCAAGATTATATACAATTCTAATTTCATCTCTACATTAGTGGTTTTTGTGGACATGGTGTCCACTCAGATTTGTTACAGTTGTATTGACAATCATGTCATTTGGTTTCAATCGTTTTTGAAGTGAAAACTTCTTTAGGTGCATTGAGCGCTTTTTGGTAGTGGAAAAATCTTGCGGGTTCGCGACATGTGACATGTTCGAGTCACCGACATGCTAATGTGACGTGTTGCGCTAGACTGGCGATGCGCAGCGGCCTGTGTACAATACGCGCCACTAAAGATGACACTTGACACATAAAGTGAAATGAAATATTGAACCATATAAAACAAATATATATTATAAATATGTTATGTTATTATAAATATATATTATAAATAAATTTTATATTTCTAGCAGCCGTACTTACACGACTGTACCTGCGCAGGCTCCCCACTACTGACGCTCGTCAATTCTCATCTCTCGTGTCGCACATTGTACATGTTGATGTTTCAAGTTCCACTTCTGTTGACAGTCCCCATGCCTGCCTACTTTAATATATTTATCTTTTACATAAGATTCTTTTCTATTCTGTCAATGTGAGAGTGTTGTAGGACTGATTGATGTTTTGATTTGTTGGCCATTTTCTATTATGCTAAGTAGCTGGTATTTGTTGACAGGCTTACACCGTCTTACTATACCTATTTACACTGTAGTTTGAACACATTGCCCCTCGGACGTCGGGCCTCTTGACAGTTGGACCATGCGTGTTGACAGTTGTTATTATGCCAATTATTTTCAAAGCAGAAACCATGAAACCACCATTTGGAACCATGCATCTATCTAGCAGCTGACCAGTGGTCTCGAACCTACCGATTTTTCGGTATTTCTACCGATATGGGCTCTCGTTATAAATTAGTCTGTAAGTTTTTTTTTTTTCAATAAATAAACGAATTTGATTGAATATTGTATTTTTTTGTCAAATACCGATTATGGGTAGGTACAAATATACCGATTTTCTACCGATCTCGCTCTATGACGTTCGAGACCACTGCATCTGACGTTTCATGTGCTCATACAGGTTTATTTGAAATAAAATATTCTGAATTTGAATTGTGATCAACAAATGTTACTTAGCATTAGCATCTACTTTCTCTTAGATAATATGGATAATATCTTGCACTTAGTAGTGTGATGCTTGTGCGACTGGAGTAATGCTTAGCCAAAGCTTGTGCTAAGGAATGTTTATTTATGTCGGCCTTCATTTAAGCTTGGGTTTCCTAAGACAGTAGTGCCACAAAATAACAGTCATGATAATAGGTGTTCTAATTGTCACTACTGGGAAATCCTGTCAGACCTTTAGATCATGTTGGGCTTATACTGGTAAGATGATGAAATAGTACTTACTCCTAGCAGTGAGACTTCTATCCAGCAGCGATTTCCCCTTTAGCACACTCTGCCACACGTTCTTTAGTAAAAGCGACATGACGACTAAAAAAAAAAAAATATTAATAAAAATGGTAATAGGTCCCTGAAACGATCAATTGCGATTGATCAATTGCCATCAATTTCTAACAAAACAAAAAAAAAAACAAATAAAAAAAAACTTAACGCTAAAGAAATTTAACGCTTAATTGCCCTTGGTAGATAAATTTCCACAGCATTGTGTATCAATCATGTAAAAATTGACAGTTGCAATAATTGATAGTTTTGGGGACCCCTAGGGCATAAGAATAACTGTAACGTAGTTTTTTAGGTTATGTTTATAAAAATATGTACGAATACGAATTGAGGGATTTACAGGGACGCAAGTGAAAATAATTATACATAAAAAAGTCTTTACAGATTAATGACCTATAAATTAAAATGTAATTTTACTCACCTTTAGCTTTCTTTTTCCTTTACACTTTATCTATAAAATAAAATATTGGCATTATAAAACAATTCAACACAATTCTTACTTTCACCAATCGCCCAATATTATGTATTGCTAACGTATTTTAAATAATCCTAATATTTTGTTTATATTGATTTCAAAAACAGAAAAGTGAAAAGATAGAAGAGACAGATTTTTGAAAAATTCGCGTTGCTAACAACAGCCATAGATACAAACACCATATAAACAGCTGATTCTGACCACAGAACACATATACTCCTAATTTCCGACATTATTTTGTTTGAATTTACGATTACTTGAAGTAATCAAATAAAAAAAAATGTAAAATCGGGAAAATAAAGATAAAGATAAAGTAAAAATAAAATTATAGTTGTTGAAAACCGCAGTTCGTTTAAGTAGAAATGAATAATTAAGTTTCTATACTAAATCAACACCGAAAAAATTGTTACAGTTACAGGCTTCAGTTTCAGACCGAAATGGTTGATGTCATGTCAGTGAAATGACATTGACATTTAAAGATTTTCCGCATTTTCGTGAAATATCGAGAAATTAAAAAATCCTAAAAACTTGAAATAAATAATCATATATTTACTAAAAGAAACTACAATAAATACATAACCCACTTAAAAATGCACAAAGAAACAGTCATTAGCACACGCCCGGACCGAGAGATACGAAAAAAGGTGATAACACCCGGAGACTACACCTTGGTTCCATATGAAGATTCTCGTTGCAAGATCACTATAACTGATGTTAAATGTTGCAACGAAAAGGGAGCTTGTGAGATAGACTCAGTCAGTCGGATATTTAGCCGAGCATTTGATGGGAACGTGCTGATTGGCGACTGTGATTCGTTCATTGACAAAGATTTCGAGTTGGTGCTGCAACAGATGTGTTGCGGGGAGACTTGCCAGGCGACGCTGGTGTACAGGAATGGGGAGGGGAAACTGGTGAAGGAGATCACGTGTAAGGTGGAACTGCGGGAGGTCACTGAGGAGCAGCTCATCAGCGACTGGAGCTGGGAGAGACTGTACGAAGCTGCTGTGCATCATAAGGTAAGAGCGAGCGTCTCTAAGGTGACCCTCTGACCCGTTATTCTGCTTCTCTTGTACTGGCACAAATTATCGTCATGTTAAAAAAATATATTAGCCAGATAGCAATGTTCCATGTTCATAGTTATTGAAAAAATCTTTGCCAGTCAGATAGAGGGTTAACTGCCCAGGGTATGCAGACTATACATTACAGTAGGCAGAGGCTTGGTTAATGCTGCCTCTTTCTTACCGCATGTGATGTTGGTGTCAACAATCTTCTCTGCGCCTGTGGCTTGGAGACTAGGGACAGGAAATATTTCTGAAAACACAATTTACTTAATGCTTGAGTTTATAAAATAATATTGAAGTATAGCAAAAAGACTTCTACTCAAACTCAATGTTTTAAAGAATGAAAGGTGTTGCTGCAATTGTCACTGTTTATATGGTATCTTAAAACACACAGACTAGACAATAAAATTCCTCAATGTACCAACTACGTATAACAGTTTCATTGTAATTAACTGTTTAGCTATTATGCTGTTGTTTACATTATACATGGTGGTATGGGCTAACTTTCTTAACTTATCGACGGCCGGAAATGCAGATGTTCACGAGACATAATTGCTTTTTAATTGTGTCTGTAATAACGACATACGAAAGGTTAAGATGCTTTGTTCCTTTTATATGAAAATAATTTAAGCATATTTGGTCAAGCATGGACTTCGCTTTCCAAGTATGACGTTGCAATTTTTTTTTTTTTCTTTATTGGACTGTAAAATTGTTTTAATCTAAATGAAAAAGTTGTCAACAGACACTGTCTCCTACTGCTCCAGTTTTTATTCCGAAGCTACTATTTTTGGAAGCCATAATGACTGTAATTTGTGACTGCTTAACTGAAAATCAAAATTATTTTCATAAAACATCTACAAATAAAGTTTTTCTGTTGCTTCTTTTGCCATACCGTCCCATATAAATAACACACTGTATATATTCAAGCACAAAACTATTTCCTTTTCCATTGTTCTATAAACAATACACAAATAAAAAACAAATAATGCATGCTCCGAAACATTCTTGTATGCACACAGGAGCGCGGAGTAGACTTGATCAAACAAGGGAGGACTGCAGACGCTTTCCGCAGGTTCAATAAGGCTCTGAAGATGCTGATAGCTACGGAACCCCTGGACCCTAAGGTGGTCAGCGAGCAGGTGGTCAAGGATATGGTGGAGCTCAAGGTAAATATGAAACTGGTTATATTTGGAACTAGCTGTGCCTCGCGACTTCGTTCGCGTGGAAGTAGTAAGATTCACAATATACTAAAATAAGGGGAATTATAAAACGAGCGACTAAAAAAAAAACTTAGCGACTGATGATGAGATACTGTTTTAATAACTTGAGCGGTATGAATTTGAGTAAGCGACACATTAACTAAACTAACAACAAATATTGATTAACAATAAAATCCAGAACGAGCTTACTAAAAGTGGGTTATTGAAATCCTAGTTAAACGATTCAATTAGTATGTGAGCGACTAAAGTAATAAGTGAGCGACTAGAAATAAAAATGAGGTTTTAAATAAGGAATGTACGCTAGCAAATGTTTTCATCATTGTTGTTTATGTCATTGTTTGTGTTGTGTAATTATCTAGTCGCAGGTAGATTCATCATTTGAACTGGGTGAAATAGGTTAGGTTAGGTTAGAACTGTGACCTACCGCGCGTGAGCCGAGTGAGCGAAGCGAGCGGTGCCGCGGCAGCGGCCGGCGAACGCTACGACCAAGTTATCTTAAGTTAGTTAATTACCTTGTGACATACATAATACATAAATATCGGTATTTAGGACATTCGATACTGTGTACATTTATATTTAGGACATTCGAAACACTTCATTTAAGATAAAATGCCGCTCAGTATAAATAAATCATTGGCCAAATCTGGAAAAAAATGCAGCACAAAACATTGACACTCAAACAAATATTAGGTCACTCAAATATTATGAAGCTTCTCATTTTGTATTTTAAGTAACTCAAATTAAAGTTTGTAAGTCGCTGTTCTATTGATTTCTCGTCACTCGCAGTCAGTCGCTCACTTATTATTTCTATAACCCAAAATAATTATTTTTGTCACTTAAAATTTTAATTTACAGTCACTCGTTTAAATACTACCCCTAAAATAACAGTCACATTTTAATAAAACTCCCTCGTCCCCTGACCCGCCGCGTTGCATCGCCCGTTCGCGTCATTACTTAATTTTCGCTTAGCGTTCTTACTGATTTTTTCCATTTGTTCGGCTCCTAAGGGGCGTAGCCTGACGTTATATAACCATCATCGAAAATTGGGCTACCAAATGCAAAAAGAATTTTTCAAATCCGGTTTTTTGATCATAATTTCATGGGATTTAATTTTCTAGCATGGATCCCGATTTTTTTTTTCTAAAATAAAAGTAGTCTGAGTTACTCCTTGTAATATCAGCTATCTGCCAGTGAATGTCCCGTCAAAATCGGTCCAGCCGTTTCGGAGATTAGCCGGAACAAACAGACAGATAGACAAAAAATTTTAAAATTGTTTTTTGTTATAAGTACCATATATACTTTCTTAGTCATTTAGTAAAAAACTATTATTTTTACATTACAGACACTTCAATTTTATTTATTTGTATAGATTAATTTACATTCCACCACCATTTACTCAACTATCTACTTTAGCGTTATACGTTTAGATTTGATTTTTGAGTGACCATTTGCAACGTATGAAAAGGTCCTCAAAAATTTTTTTTTGCAATGGAATTTGTTTGTAATGTATGACATTGAATTTGTTGTTCCGAAGTCTGATAATTATCTCAGGTTCTGAATTCAAATATAGGTTGCTTATTGTTTTAGTCACTTGAATGTTGTGAGATTTACCAAATCCTGGTTTGTGAACTTGCACTACCATCAGCTCATTTCCTCATTAAAGAATCTTTTTTTTTACCAGAGATGCCACAAATAGTCGGCTACTATTCGGTATTCGGCCACTTTTTTAATATTCGGTGTTTGGCAGAAACGCTACGTGACATCTCTACTTTTTATGTCACAAATACATAGTGTTTTAAATGATTTTCGATTTATCGTTCTCCAGATTTTTTTTGGCTACCATTTAGGGCCACACTTCTAGGCGTCCAGTTTTCCCACCATCTTCTTTGCTTACCGGCTATTGCTACTCCACACGCGACAGATCAATCCTTTTTCTATAAATAAAACCTTCTTTCCCAGGTAAAACTCTACAACAACTTAGCACACTGCCAGCTCCAGCACGACGAGTACGAAGCTACAATACAACTGTGTGAGAAGGCTCTCAAGTTTGACCCGGTCAATGTTAAGGCCCTCTACAGGAAGTGCTCAGCTCACTCCGGTCTCCACATGTACGAAGACGCCTGGACAGACATACAAGAGGCACTACGAATAGAACCCAACGATAAAGCAGCTCAGTTAAAAGCAAATTCCTTGAAACCGAAGATCGAGAAGATAAACAAAGATTATACGACCGTTATCAAGAAAATGTTTGGTTAATTAGTTTAGAGATTGTTTTCTTTGTGGATAATTTTTGTTAAATACGGTAAGGTTGAATTTATGGGTCAGTATTTTGTGCATACTATGCTGAGCGCAATTCTTTGAAGTAATAGTTTAAAGAGCGCCCGGTGCTTATCAGGGCTGCCCGCTGCAGCTTAACATAATAATAGACATTGCTGCATGCGTGGCTACTGGCTGTTACTGTGACCATAGGTGTGGTTAGCGACGAAGCAACAAAACTGATATTTATTTACTCGTGCGCTAAAATTCTATCTAAATAAAATCAGACTAGCAGGTCGTGATATTTTTGCAGCAACTTCGATTAACAATGGTGTGCGTTAACCATTAGAGGATTGCTATGTATTAATTAAATTGTGTTGGAAATGGCAGCTCTAATGTTCGCATTACCTCTTGTGTGAGAGAGACGAGGGAGAGGCAAAAAATGATTTTGTAAATACAGTATCCGGCTGCAAATATGGCACGAGTTTTACAAAAAGTTCGGCTTAGCCTTAGTAGAGTGGAGGTCTGCCCGGCTTGGGCGGAGCACCGCCGTGTCCTCGCGGAAGCGATCGGCGGCGGCGATCTCTCGCGGAAGCGATCGGCGGCGGCGATCTCTCGCGTCCGGCCCTGGTCCAGGCCATGGTACGGAGCGAGAGTACATGGGGAGCCATTACCTCCTTCTGCGAAGCCGTAATGCTCGCGAAGGAGGAGGCGGGACGCATGAGGGAGAGGCAAGCTTTGCGCCCTCACGCCCCTAGTCGCCGCAGGAGACGCCCTGGGCGTCGGGAATTGGCAGCCGATTCCCGGCCACCGTAGGCGCGGGCTTGCGGACGGCGAGCAGTGGGTAGCTCGCCGTCCGGTAAGGAGCAGGCCCGAGTCGACGGCGCGTCGTGTTCCACGCGCGCCTCAAAGAGATGTCAGCACTATTGACAGGGTCCGCTAGGGCCGATGCCAGCTAGGGTTGCGGGATGTTCGAAAGAGTTACCGTGGCCCCGGCACAGGCAACAGAAGGAACACGGGTGGGTTTTAGTCAGTAAAAGTCTGACACGCCCTCCCGCTCCGCCCAGAGCGGGAGAAGTCATTTGATGATTTCCCATCCACAAAAAAAAAAAAAAAGCCTTAGTGGATCGTCGTCTGTCACTCATGCCTATGCGTCAGTGTCTTTCTAAAGCTCGCCCGGAAACTGTAATGAGGTTGATTCAATTTTGTTGTAGGTACGGTTGAACAGGGATGTAAGATAAGTGTAGCTCAAAGGAAGTATGGGTGTCCATATTGAAGGTATAAGTAGGGAGACAACGATGGGGAAATGTGGCCAAATTAAATGAAATGGCTGATTCTGCTGTTCACCATGTAAACAAACTCAAAATATTGCTGTTTTTTTTAACAGGAAATACTTGAATCTATCGTAGCTGTAAAGTACTTAAGTACCTCCAGCTAAAACTCTACCGTCTCTGTCTCTCGTAGCCTGTTAGAACAAGACAACAATGTTTTTAGTTTAGTCCGGTATGTAACAGAATCAGCGCCATTGCTTATCTATATGAAATAAACTTAATCAATTTGTCGTGTCACTTCGCCAAAAGAGATTTTCTACATCATCTTCGTTCTTGGCCACGACCTAATAGAAAGCCATCGTCCCGTTTACACGTCACTTTTTGTTCGGAAACCTGGAATGCGCCCTCTGTCGGCGCGACCACGCAATTCGGCTCAACGAACAAAAATTACACATGAAGGCGACGATCGCGTACTCGCGCGACGATCGCTTTCTATTAGAACGCGGGGTTTATGTTTTTCAGAAATAAAATATGCATTTATAGATTTAAATATTACCTATCATTCTACTGTGATGTCTACGTGTCTATTTTTGAGATATCTTTAATTGTAAGATTTGAAAATCATATTATGTGTATCTATTGTAAATAGCTCAGTCAAATATATTCTCATATACGTAGCAACACTGTTTATTATTTACTGTTTTTTATTTATTTTTAATAAAATAATAGTTGTGGAGCGGTGCACTTTTCAAAACTTCAGAGAGGAACCTCATAACAATACGAGTAATGTGAGTTTTGAATTTCGCGGGCTTCTTGAAGGAATCACTGAAGTAGAGCTTTGACCAGTTGTCTCACTTTTAAGTTCTCATGTCAGAAACCGGGTGTAAGAGCGCTACTCTTACACCCGGCTTTTGATTTGAGAATTTCGGTATTGACCTCTTGACTAATCTACACAAGAGCCTCCACTGGTCTACCTACCTTTGGCTACTTAAAGAGCTGCTGTGGCCCAAGGTAAGGTAACAACATCGACTCCTAGGTCTTGACCTCGAGTCACAGGTCGTTGGTTTGAACCCCAGCAGGCGTACACTTCGTGCAGTTTATTTTATCACCTCTGCTTAAAAAAACTGTCACCCAAACATTCTCAAGTCATTGACTTCCACCAACCCATACTGAGCCAGCGTGGTGTACAGCTTCCCACATAGAGCTGGTCTGAGTCCCAGCACTCCCCGAAGAGGGAACATTATAAGCTGATTGTATTCTAGCCTTCTAAAATGCATTAAGTTTGTACAGGAGGTTATAAAATACGTATTTATAATGAAAGAAAAATATTATGAGCGTGTGAGTCAACATGATGGTCGGTCGCACGGAACGGAAGCGGATTCCCTTGTACACATAATAAACTGTGTTCATTGCAACTTGCTATCAAATGAATAATAAATAATGCTCTTATATTATACAAAATATTAGTTTATTTTGGAAGCTCGGTATTCCGCGAATTAGTGCATTTTGATGAATGCCACGGGTGGGGTGGCACACAAGGCTCAAGTTTGAGAAGAAGTTAAATTAAATGCCCACTCCATTGTCCCAGTGTGAAAACAATGTGCGGGACGTACTGAAATCGCCTAAACGTAATTAGCAAGCATGTTTAATGTTTATGTTATGAATGCCCATTCTTTCCATGTGTGAGAAGACGCCTTCACCCTGCAGTGCGAAACTGCAAAAATTATAACACCTATGGAATCTGCATCGACTTATTCTAGCCCACGAAGGTCGCAGGACCTTCAGACCAATCCAGTAACTTTGGAGAAATCTAATACCTACTCCTATTTTCTTTAAAACCACCAAGACGACGAAGGTATATAAGGTAATTAGTACCTATCTAATAGGTACCTAGTTACCTACTGTGATATATTTCAATGCTTGGTATAAAGTTTCGCAAATTGTCATCGTGTGTGGCCCTGACAGTAATTTTAATTTTAAATGATGATTATGAAAACAACACAACGTAGTAGGTACGTAAACGTAAAAATACGTTTTGTAAACAACAGTGTTATTCGTTCAAACGTATCTAATCCTACGCGCTTCACTAATCTAGGTCATTTTTACCCATCATGCTTACTATACCGCCAAACTCCATTATACACCACAGGGAATTTCTAACTAGGATAAACAAACAAATCCTTGAGGTCTTAATTAAATGCGGAAACTTCTAGTAGCCGTAATGTGGGCGAAAAAAGAAAACAAAACATCTCTACTATAATACAGAAACAGTCACAACACATCAAATACGGGAGACCCCGCAAGTCGCAACCAACACGGAAGGTGAACGGGTATACGCTCTATTTACAATTCTGAGCCCTTCAAAACTCTAAAAGCGTCAAAACATCGTCCAAAAGACACGCCCTTGACACAGCAGCCGATCAAAATCTCGTCTGCCTCGTATGACATCACACAAGGAATGGCCGTCGCGTCTATGACATCATACTGCCCGACGACCAAAAAGTAACCGCAGAAAACTCATGACTATTAAAAGCTACGCAGAGAGAAAAACGCGGTGCAATTCCCGACTCTACGTTCAAGACCGTCTGTGATTTATTTATACCGTGTTCCATATCACAAGTTGTGAAGATTAGACCTTCTGTAGATAAATACTCGATGACCCCTCCTACGCAGCTGTCTGCCAGTAGTTTACAAGCCGCTGGCGAGCGCGGTCCACAATCTTACTTACCGTGTAGTTTTTGCAACACTTCCGTGAACGGAAATGTCGAGTGAGTATTTACTATTCAAAGTTATATTGCTACCGTGTTAAAAGTTAAATTGGATTTAAAAAAGTGTTGTTTAAAGTACAAATAGTGCATTATGTCATGTGTTTCACGTGCACGTTTATGTAAACAGTGGTCAAGTTGATTAGAAGGCTAATGTGTTATTTCTTTCTACCGGTTTTGTGTTACTCACGCTGCCTTTACAAAGTGGTGGGCAGGGTTGCGGGTGTTTAAAAAGTTTGGTTTAGATATTTATACAGTGGAGACTGGAGTTGTGTTAAGTAAAGATTTTTATCGTTTGAAATACCTATTTAAGATTTATTTTGCGTCCGGAATGAAAATACGAGGATCAATGTTTTTGGGCGCTGTAAATCTTATGATGTTGGTATTTGTAACACAATACTCGCTTGTCCAATATCGGAGAATGCTAAACAACTATATGAGTTAGTTTTAAGGTAGACTGTAGTCATTTGTGATTTTTTCTGTATTGGGCGATGTGGTCGCTAAGCGACAAAGCCCTTTAAACTTAAATAAAAAAAAAAAAAAAAAAAAAAAGATTTATTTCATCAAAACCTCCCTTTCTTGAGTAATAAGAGGGGACAGTTTTCTTGGTTTTAAAATGAGTGAATATGGTGGGAACCAAACAAAAAAACAAGTGTTATTTTATTAGACGTGAATAATTACTTTAACAAACTAATGTGTATGTAGTTTTAAATTTTTACATTTAACATGTTTAAATACTTAGATATTTGGTTGGGGGGGCTTGTGGCTAAGAAATAACAGCCGCACGGGTCGATCGATCAGGTTAAGCTACGCTTGCCGCGGTTGGTCCGTGGATGGGTGACCATCTTTACATATCAAGACCCCTTCGTGCCTCGGAAAGCACATTAAGCCGTTGGTCCCGGCTGTCATTCGTGTATCTTTGACAGTCGTTACGGGTCGTCAGAAGCCCGAAAGTCTGACAACTAGTCTTACCAAGGGGTATCGTATTGCCCGTATTGCCCAGTAACTGGGTTGTGGAGGTTAGATAGGCAGTCGCTCCATGTAAAATACTGGTATTCAGCTGCATCCGGTTAGACTGGAAGCCGACCCCAACATGGTTGGGAAAAGGATAGGCAGATGATGATTAGATATTTGTATGCTAATCCATGGCGAAACATGAAAGAACATAATTCTATTATTGACCATAATGTACAATGTTTTAAAGCAAATAAATATATTCTATTCTATTCTATTCTAAAACGTCTAGCAAATGATGGTAGCAGTGTAACGCATAAATAATGACCGATAGCGTAATGAGCTCTATCGTTGTTACCACGTCCGTACGACAGCTAGCACCAGCACTAGCACCGAATGGGTGAATAGCCGGTGTTGGCAACTTCTTCACATTCATTGATTGATTAACAAGTGAATGCCATAAGAATTCCACTCGATTCCATTCGTTAGTGGCATCGATATATATATGTACTACGCACGTTAGTGGCTGGCGAGTTGTAACTTTGTCAGCGATGCTTGTGCGCGAGCCGCTGTACCTTTACGTACGGTCAGCAACAAATGACAACGCTGTCTTTTTACCCGACTACCGCAAAGCCAAAAGGAAGGGTTATATTATTAGCGGTTTAGATTGACGCACTAATTCCGTCACTCGCTTATTGGACCAGTCACATTTAATTCGGCAAACTTCGGTTTTTCCGAAAATAAACGATGGAACTTTTGAACGTTGTCATACTGTATCACACATATCTCTATGTAGTATGTGTGCTGTATGTTTGTTGCATCATGTAGCAGGTTATTGCTACACACTAACGACCGAACCCAATAACCTATTTTCAGTAAAAGACAGATCGCTATTGATGGTAGACAGTATAGTTCTATCTGTCCTTTAAGTCAGGCCGGTAAGAATCCATTATCTCATAAAGATTATTGGGCTTCGATCTGTATATTGATCGAAGTTAATGGGCCGTTAAAACCATAGATGGATAGGTTTTTCTATCTCCAGTATGCCAAAACTGATGATAGATAGGTTACTAGGTTCGGCCGTAATAAGGGTTCTGGTTCTATCTATAGTTAAATGCTAGTGCTATTGGTATCTAATTCTAAATGTTAACATAATTATACATTTTAATGACTCCATTGTATTTAAATAGTTTGAGACTATAAAAACAGTAATTTTACATTATTGCGTCGTCGATTAAACTGACTGATTCAAAAACAATACACCCAGATATGTAATCATGTAATCGTAAACAGTGAACTGTTAGCAGTTTTAACAAGTACATAATACAATTTAATCAATTCACCTACTAAATGCTGGTTAGAGCAGTGATGACCCTATCGTTCTGGGTAACAAGTTGTAGGGTAGGTAAGTATAATTAAGACCCAGGCAGACATGCACTTTGATGCTTTTGTGCACTTTATTATATCACCACTACTATCAAAACGGCGAAGTAAAACATCGTGAGGAAACCGACATGTTCTAGAACCAAAAATTTAAAAATATGTGACATACTCACATACGTAACCTACCCAATCCACAAACCATTTATCAGCTGTTTATCACAGCACACAATTTGCAATGTACCTAGCTCATTGAATAATGCTCTTGAATGTATAATGTTACATTGCGTTTGTGTATAGACTACAAGGGTAAACAACTCATGTCGATCACCGAAACCTCGGTCGGTCACTCGGTCAAAAAGTCATTGTGATTATAAATTCACAATGACTTTTTTTTCGATATTGTAGCAAAAGCTACACGACCACTCGCGTAAGTACCTACTCCTCAGAGATTTCATCAAGGCCTGAATTAAGAAAAAAAAACTAGGCTATGCTAATATTGCTTGCCAGAATCGAACTCACGACCGATAGTGTAGGAGCCATTCACCGACTGCGCCATCGTCTATGTATTTATAAGTAACTGACGCGACGTAGTTACCTAACTACTGCAGCCATGTATAAATCACATCGTGAACACTAAGGTGAGCTTGAAGTCTGGCACTCCACTCGCTGCCAGGGAGTGGGGATCTTAGATATAAGGAAGAAGCGATAAGGCCGCCAATTGTATATTTTGTAGTTTAAAATGTATCTTTATGTAATATATAATCTGGTGTACAATAAAGTATATATAGGTAAATAAATAAAGAAGCAAAATTTTGTCATAATTCCATAAAAAATGACCCTCATTTTTTGGCTTGGCCGCAGTCGGGTAATTAGCTTCAGAGCGATAGGCGTGCCTTACGATGAGATCATGAACACATTTATTCGATGAATTACGAATATGAGTGTTCACGGAAGAGTAAAGGGGGTGTAGAGTGCGTGGGCTGGGACCTCAGCGATTTCTTCAGAAAGTTGTTCAGGATGCGTAGGGAGTAAACATACTAAAAGTCCCCGCGTCTAGGAGGGGGGGGGGGGGGAAGTTCCCACTTTTGAGTTTTTCGCTAATATCTTTAAAACGGTGCGTCGCGTCGTAGAGAAAACATAATTACCTTCGTAATGAAGGCTCATTTTTCTACAACTTTTATCTTCAACACTTTATTCGAACTCCTTCCCATTTCTACAAAAAATCTACTTTTATCAAACACTAGCTGTTGCCTGCTACTTCCTTCGCATTATTTTGGGATAAAAGTAGCCTATATGTTAATCCAGGTCCTAGTCTATCTACCGACCATTCAGCCGTTGAGTTATCGAAACTTTTATCAATATATATTATACAGGGTGTAAGGGACAGCCCTCCGCAGACTGATGGGGTGAATTCAGTATATCATACTAAGATGACCGGTACTTGAAATTATTTCAGGAACCTTAAGGGAATCAAATAAGCCTGATTTGTTTTATTACCTCACACGCAATGTATCGTTACCGTGGCAAAGTGCGCGTAGCGAACGGCAGCGCAGCGAGCCTACGGCCGCTGAGTATTTCAACATCCATTGCTGATTTTTTTATTTTAGCCGTTTTATTTACATATATGGAGTGCAGCGTATAGATAATGTAATTTTACATTGAAATAAAGGAATAATAACTGACTCAGGAAATAAAACAAATTTTCCTGAGAATTTTTTCGGTGGAAAATGATTCAAAATAATGAGCTGAATGCACCATATTAGTTTGCGGAGGGCTGTCCCTTACATCCTGTATATACCATTTAAGTCTTCATCCGATTAGGTGGTGAGGGTCCTGACAAGGGTTCTTTTTCCAAGGCACCCTCATCCTCAGTGGATGGTTCTTGCTGAAGGGGCTCTACGTTGTCTTCGTCAACAGACACGCCGTTGAGGCATTTACCTCGGCAGTGGAGGCACGCCGCAGAACAGTTCAGCATTGCTTTCCGACATCCACATTTGCCACTACCACAATCCTTGGTGCAGCGGCAAAATCTAGTTTTCAGTAGGACCTCCGGCGCTGGCGAGTCTTCGGCTGTTATTGGAACCAGGCTGTCTCCTACATGTTTCCTTCCCCACTCTTGAGGAGGCAGCTCATTCCCGAGCCACAGCTGCACTTGGTGGTAGGTGCGCCGTGAATGTTGTTTAGCTGCGTTCTCAGTTGGTGGGAGGGAGCTGAAGTCAGGCTTAATATTTGCCACTGATCTCATGAACGAGTGGGAGCGGTACTGGTTGAGGGAGGTCAGTCTTGCTGGTGCCCCATACCATTTGAGGAAGTACATCTTCCCAGCCTCTTCAACCTCACTATGCGTGGAGGTGGGGTTTTAAAAGATCACTGCCGCTTCTTTAATGATATCTGACTTCAAGTACAGTTTTGAGAAACCCACTTTGCTTCTTCTGAAAGTTGCAGATGTTGTGTCACACTCACACCCGGTAAATGAATGTAACGACGTCCTCATCACACACATGACACTTATAAGTAGATACTCATTGACGATAATCCGATTGCGTAACTAATAATGTTTATAAAGCAAAGAATCGTTGTGGCTGCTCCTCTGCCTTACCGGGTAGGCTACCGTGCCAAACAGGTTGAAATAATAAACAACGACACTAACATAAGCCCGAAGGCATGGATGACAGTTTTAGCAAGCTCGCGTTTGTTACGACAGTGGGCATCCGAGATATGGAATCAAAAGTGACGACCCGCTTCCGCTCCATCCGCTTTTGGTCGAAAACGCGATCTCAAACTGTTACCGCCTTCACCGCTTGGACGTACTCCCAGATTATGTTATCAATAAAATACCTAGTTTATAGTAACTTTCATTTTCACTTTTTCGGAGCGTGATGCTGGAAAACTGATGAGAATTTGGAAAAAGTGTATAGGACAAAAGTTGCAGAAAATGTTATGAGATTTCATTACGTAGAAGATACTTTTCTCTACGACGCACCGTTTTAAAAATATTAGCGAAAAATTTAAAAATGAGTACTTTTATCCCTCCCCCCCTCACCCTCTCCGGCTCACCTCCTAGACGCGGGGACGTTTAGTATGTTTATCCCTGAGCACCTTGAACAACTTTCTGAAGAAATCCCTTAGGTCCCAGCTTACGCACTCTACACCTCCTTTGTTAAGCGGACTAATGAAATTGTGAACAAAATCCGATTCAAATAGGGAAGTAATTGTTTTCCAACATCCACGCGAACGAAGTCGCGAGCACAGCTAGTTAATATAATAATTAATGTAAATTTTATATTTGCTTCATGAGGAAAACTGATGATGATAATATCCCATACCTACTACCTACCAAAGATGGTGAAATAGAGCAGCTCATAATTATTTATGGCTAGATTAGTTTATCCGCTGACATGAAACAAACAATAACGGAAAACCTATTATTTATCCCCAACACGCGGAGTTTGCCTGTAACTGATTATTGCACTGTTGCAAATACTTTTTTGCACGTACATACCTTTGCTTTGGCAAAACCAGTGTGAACAATTTATTTTTGGTGAATCAATAAAATAAATAAGTATCTCTGGTCTGTTATTATTAGTTACCTACCTATCATAAAAAGCGCCAGGGTAGCGCGAATTTTTTTTTTTTACGTTTTTTGCAAGTTGTAGGTCAGTATTAGATTGTACCTATGTTGATTAAATTATGATTCGCGATCGTAACAAATATGTATTTATAGAATTATAATAATTAAAGTCTTCAATACAACTCTCTAAGACCAAGTAATCCTATTGAATGCCTATTTAATGAAATCTTTACATTTGAGGATTCTACTAAATTTTAAGGAGTTGCACTCGTTTTACTTAATGATTATAATTCTATAAATACGTATTTGTTACGGTCGCGAATCATACTTTAATCAACATACACCCCGACACTGAGCTGCAAATTCCAAAAATCGTAAGAGAATTTCGCGAGCTAGCACTTCCCCGTCCACAAGCTAAACTTAGTTTTTTTTTTACTAATGAAGCAAGCAGTTTTGTCATCTTACTGAGAAAACATTATCATCAACATCAGAAACATGTTCGTGCCTCAAATCTTTTTTAAACGTTATTTTTGCCAGTACGTATAGCGAACTATACTTCGTACTTACTGGAGTGGTAACTAAACTGAGCTGGCCTCACACATGGATTGTTTTTCCTCACAGTCTATTGAAATCCCATAATACGCTAGGCCAGCTCAAACAAACTGTTACCACTGACGAGCGGTCGACTGTACTACATTGTCCTTCCGCACTGCTCAACACAACAACAACGCTATTACAAGACTTAAGGCGACAAGATAACCGACTTTTAAAGATGTTGATCACGTCTAAACGAGTAGTGTTAATGATTTGGAAAAAATATATGTTAAAGACCATTTTAACTTTACATGTTTTTAGATTATGTTTTTATTATAATATAATATAATATAATATAATATAATATAATATAATATAATATAATATAATATAATATAATATAATATAATATAATATAATATAATAAAATGGAATAAATTTAAATGTTTTTTTTTTATGTTTTTATAAAAATATTTAAAAATGTAAGATATATGTATAAAAATGGAATAAAGGAACAAAATATAATATAATATATTTTATTTATGCTTCAGTTTACAAACAAGGGTTTAGTATTTGGAGCCTCCTTTTAAGCAAACCATGCCTGTGTTAGGAGACTCCAAATTATATAAATTTAATGTAGGTAATTAATTTGTAAAGTTATGTTTAACGCGGATTAAAAAAAAAAACAAGCGTAATTTTAAGAAACCTTCACCATTGTTAAGATAATTTAATTATTTATCTTTTAGTATACGTGTTTTAATATAATACGTTTTGTTTTATGTATAATAAATTAATAATGCGTCTAATTAGGGACAGCGCTCCTTGATGGACGAATCCTATTACTGGGTGGACATACGACGCGTTGCGTGAGCTGAGCGCAGAACACGCAAGCTATGCACTCAAGGCCGTTGGCATATCATGACGGTGTCGCGTTAATTCAAGCAAGGTTCGCAGATTATAAAACCTTAGTAATCTGTGGCTAGGTTTTACAAAATCGATCGCTCATGGGAATTGTGTCACCCGATTGCGAGATTAGGGCCACACAAAACTGCGATGCGATGCGAATTCGCAGTTTTGTGTGGGAGACCTTAGATAGCATAAACTAAACCCTTTATGTATTGATCTCTATTTCTTTTGTCGGCATGGTACAACACCGGGTACATGCACAAAAAATTGGATTTTGTTTTGAGAATCCAACTTAGTTTTCAACTACACGTCTACCAGTACCGTGAAGTATGCAGAACAACAGCCGATCTGTTCTGTAAACATCACGCCGTGAGCACTTAGGTGAAGTGAGTTTGAAGTGAGCTCAATCCCTAGTAGAGTAAGGAGGGATGACAGTTCACATCATGCTCATTTCACCTAAACTTTCACGGGTGGGATCTTTCCAGAATAGCACCACAGGTCGGGCGGTGTCGTGGAAGTGAAACACCCGGTTGGAACGAAGTTTCTTTCGCTGTTTAATATTGTATAGTTTCTCTAATAAAAAACAAAAACTTTTGACACTTGAAACTAACGGCAGTGATAACGCTTTATCATTACGTCACAATTTCTGCCAGTTTACTCCTACCACAAGTTGCGTTAAAGAATTTCGTTCCAAAAACATGATCATTAATGAAGTTTAATTATACGACCTACCTACTTGAATAAAGTTAGCCTGTAGCGCTAACAAGGTGCTACTAGCGAGTGGCGAAAATCGGAACTAACGCTGCGCTCTTGTTTTGGGCAATTCGCAGTTTGGTGTGGGAGCCCTTTACTGGTTTTGTAATTATAATTTCACAAAACATGTTTACCAACATCGCCCCCCTCTCATGTTATTCAGGCGCCTAAAGATCCTGTAGCACTACGTAGCCGTCCTCCTTTTATCCTTTCGATGCGGCCAGTTTCGTTCTGACACAGACATATGACATGGCATTGGCATGTCAGTGCATATCGTGACTTGTGTTCGTGTTACATTTTATATAATAGTTGAATTTATGCCTTCCTGCTGGTTTCAAGGTTTATTGAAGTTGAGGATGCAGCATCCGAAGAATCGTTTTTATTTCGGTGAGTTACCTACTCGCAGGGAAAGATATTTGAAATTATTCATGGGTAATTCAAAAACACAACGGGTTTCCGTTGTGTTTTTCCATGAACAGATTGGTTTGACGAAAGATATGAAGAGCTAGTCGATGGCCTAGAGTAGATGACTATTTGAATGGGTACCGCAGATTGCCAATCATACCTATCCTCATCTGCCCGCCTTAGCCCAACTAAGTATGTTAGGGTTGGCTTCAAGTCTAACCCGAGGCAGCTGAATATTATTAGAGTATTTTACATGGAGCGACTGTCTATCTGACCTCCACAACCCAATTACTGGGTAATACGATAGATACCCCTTGGTAAGACTGGTTTTCAGACTTTCGGGCTTCTGACGACCGTTAACAACTTGCAAAGATCCAAGAATGATAGCCGAGACCAACAGCTTAACGTGCTTTCCGAGGCACGGAGAGGTCTCGGTATGTAAACTTCCCAGACGTGATGGGTTTATATATCTAAACATGATAAAACAAAAACAAAAAAAATCAGATTTTCTCAGCTCATACTTCAAATAGGTAACTGTACTACTAGCGGTCGTTGACCCCAGAAAAAATATCATCAAAAATCTTCCTTTTCTTTTCTTTTACCGTGGTTAGATATCACATTATTAACCCATAACGTCTGAGGAGTTTCGCTAGTGAATTAAATTGGACCCTGTATATTTACTGTGGTCTCAGGTAGTTTTTTTTTACTGCCTCGTTTGCCTCTAGTGGTCGCAAGCGCTACTGCTGAGCAATGAGGTCCTGGGTTCGATTTCCGGGTCGGACAAAGTGTTATTGGGTTTTTTCCGTCCGGAATTTGTCAGTAGCAGCCTGGAGTCTGGATTTGTGCCCGGTTGATGGCTATAGGCTCGCACTACTACGGTCTACACCGGCCTAACCTTTCGGGGAACACAGTCGTGATGTCACGTGCAATTTGACCGCCACCGTCCAGGCACTACTAGATCAGTCAGTCAAAAGGTTTGAACGATGATGGTACTTTTTTGCTGTAGTAAACGTCGAGTTACCAATGTGTAGAGTATACACACAAACTCTCATCAAAGAAAGTTAAGGCAACATACATACACAGTGGGTAAGCAGGCCACCGACCGACCGGTATTAACTATCAACTCGTTACAACTTATAATTACGCATCGCAATCATAAAGTACATAACTGGTACATATTTAGTACTTCTGTTGCGTAGTTAGTCACCAGTTCCGATAACTAGATCAGGCTGTTTAATTATGTTATTAATTGTGTGAAATGGAGGTGTGTGTAGGTTCACGGCACGGGTAATGTAGGCATCATCCAGAAAATACAGGGTCAAATTATGTTAGTTAGCGAAACTCCACAGACGTGATGGGTATCGATGTCTAAACACGATAAAACAAAACAAAAGTTTTTCTCAGCTCATATTTCAAGTAACTACACTACCAGCGGTCGTTGACCCTAAAAAATATCATCTAATCTTTTATCGGTACCCATCACGTCTGCAGAGTTTCGCTAGCTAATTTAATTTAACTCTGTCAACGTCACGTCAACGTCGTAAATTAGCTAGCTAAACTTCACAGATGTGATGGGTACCGATATCAAACTATGTTCTATGTTAGAGATTTGGTTTCCGCACTTAGTCCTTCAAGTGGACCATTGTGCGTGTTAGTACTAAGATGATACTACTTAATAAAAAAAATATTCTAATTTATATCTAATTTTGTGTAATTTTATCTAATGTTCTCTGATTTTTAAAGTTATCTAATTTTACTTACTTTACCTAATTTTATCTTATTCTGTTTAATTTTTATCTTTTGTCTAGTTTTATGTAATTTAAACTAATTTTGTAATTTTGTGATTGTATGGATCGATAACTTGTATGTGTGGTGCAAACTGTAAATTTAAGTTGGTTATTAATAAATAAATAAATAAAAAACATGAATAAAAAAATAATGATAAATAACACACAGAAAACTATACCAAAAATTTCACTAAAAGTCTCGCAACGTGTATGCACCCTTGCGCTAGACAAAAACCAGCGGCAAAAATTCACGCGTGGTTCGTGGTCGTGGACCCGGAATTCTAGGATCGGCCACGTGTTGTGCCGCATGATTACTTTACTGTTTACAAGTTCACTTCTTGCGCACTCAGTGTTCATGAGTAATGTATTTTATTGGACAATTACGTCATAAATTAAGGTTATAGGTTTTTTACATATTTGGGGACGAGAATCGAATACTGAATACCCTTCCTCAATAAGTCCCTCGTTTAACCTAACAGACTGTGTAGCCATATTGGTGATGGAACATTATTGCTGTCGTCATCGACCTGTATAAATAATAGCCCGCAATAAGAGCCACAATTCAGGGGGGGGGGGGGGGGGGCTACGTAGTTGGCGTCAGTTTTTAAAGAAGTTTCCAAGCGCCCACGTTTCGGTTTATGAGTGACGTCTAACTAAATCCTTTTATAATCTCCAGGAAATATGGAAAGCCTGTCATCAGGTCAGGGGATCCAGGTGGTGACTCCGAGCGAGGACCACACATTCTTGCTGGACGAGTACCGTCTGCAGGAGCTGTTGCTACGAGAAGACGTGAGGGACAGGCCAGTGGTGCTGGTGTCAGTGGCGGGGGCCTACCGAAAAGGGAAGTCCTTCCTGCTTGACTTCTTTTTACGGTACTTGGATCGGACGGTGAGTTGGCAGTCAGGAGTGGACTGTGGCAATAGAGAATGATAATCTTGAAGCCGATAATAATATGGGACAACGATTTTCAGAAGTTATATTTGTTTTCATGTTGGATTAAAAATACACGGGAGTGTGAGAACAGTCAAGTTCAGAGTAGAAAAGGCGACGCACCGGCCCGGTGTGTTATCTTACACGAACTACTTTCGATACCCTCCTATAAAAATCTATTATAGCCCTAAGTAACAAGTTTTAATTCTTTGATCTGTGCTGTGAGATAGACCACTTATTCATTAAGAAGTAAAATAAAACTTTCAACATTTCATTTCACATTTTGAATGCACCAAAATGTTACACATTATTGTAAAATGTCTTTCAGAAGTAGCGAGTGCCTCCATGATACACAACACATAGATTAATCCAACAGATTTTCAGTATGTTGACACCCTCATATTTGTGCTTTCAGTACAACAACGGCGCAGGCGGGGGCGAGTGGCTGGGGAACGAGAATGAATCCTTGAAAGGGTTCTCGTGGCGCGGCGGCTCAGACCGGCACACCACCGGCATTCATCTCTGGTCACAGCCCTTCAAAGCTTCCCTGTCTAACGGGGAAAAGGTAATTCTTACCAGATTCAGTCACTGTCCGCGAAGTAAATACAATAGTTCCACAATCAGCACAGTCAGTCCTGGGATGATATGCACGGGTATTTGGGTTATGTCTTCAGTTGTTCTTTACTTTCCAGACCGCAAGGTTATTAACTGGCCAACTGGCTAGGCTAACTGTCCAAAAGAGAGTCAAAGATGCATTTAAGAGTGTGAAAGATACAGCCTTTATGGCGGCTCGGAATATGAGGCGAGTCGCTGCGCAGTAACGAATTCACGTGTCAGCGGGGGTGAGGGGTGCGGTACTGCGCAGCGAGTAGCGCACTTCACAGCCGTCATAAAGTGACGCGTGTGATGCTTCTCGCTACTTTCACGATGGTGGTGGATGGTGGTGGTGGCCGTACCTCTGGATGGAAGACAGATTACCTGAGCTGATGCTGAAGACTTTTTTGACAGTCTGACATCTCCGTACACGTCGTCGGTCCACTTTGGACTCTTGAAGACCGACAAAATCACTTCCAAAATTGACGATGACAAAATCTATGCTTTGTATTTGCGTGTCGCGTTCTGTCCCGCGTCTCTGCGTCTTTTCCCGACATTTTCATCATAAACTTGTTCTGTTGTATGGCAGGTGGTGGTCCTGCTGATGGACACACAAGGCACCTTCGACAGCAACTCCACGGTGAAGGACAACGCCACGGTGTTCGCGCTGTCCACCATGCTGTCCTCCGTGCAGATCTACAACCTATCGCAGAACATTGAGGAAGATGACTTGCAGCACTTACAGGTAGGTACTTATACAGAAAGAAAGAAAGGTCGAAAATATATTTACAGAAGGTACTCATCTTGGGTTTAGATATTCAGCAATGTTGCAATGTAAAAAGCAAAAAGCAGTGTTAAGTACCTGTCGGTAAAAAAAAATCACCAGCACCTCACCTGTGTGTTGGGTGTTCATTTTTAAAATGGATGCTGCATTATAGGCCGAAGACTAGAGATATTCAGAAAGTGGTTTCTCAAACTTTACATTATTAATTTAATTCTATCAAAGAGCATAAAAACGAAGTAACTTGTTCAGATTTTGTAAGAAAATGTGGAAGAGATGCAAAAGCGTTTTATAAAATCTTCGTTTTATATCATCATTGTTGGCGATCATGACTTTCCGAACTCACATATCTACTATCTGTTTAAGCCAGACGCGTATCTGTGTTCCAGCTTTTCATGGAGTACGGACGAGTTGCAAAAGACGAGATCGGAGGCAAGCCCTTCCAGCGGCTACAGTTCCTGGTGAGGGACTGGTCCTACCCGTACGACCATCCGTACGGCGCCGTGGGAGGCGAGCAGCTGCTCAAAAAACGGCTTACGGTAACTATCCTTTTTTCTTTTTACCCAACGACTCCCAAGAGAGCTACGAATAATCACAAGTTTATTAGATTACGCGCTGTTACGAGTCGAGAGGAATCAAGGCAATTGCTTCGCTTTGTGCATCTAATTTCATCACCGCTGCTCTCAAAACGGTGAAGGACAACATCGTGATGGAACCGGCATGTTCTAGAACCATAAACCCACTCCCGAGTTCGCGTGGAGGATTACGGCCTATTCTTTCAAATGGAGAGGAGTCTTGAATCCCGGCAGTGGGAATATTATAGGCTGATTCTGTTTGTATTTATGAACTGATATAAAGACTCCGACTGTCACCAGGTCCGCGAGGGGCAGCATGAGGAGCTGCAGCGGGTGCGCCAGGACATCGCGCGCTGCTTCGAGGATGTCACCTGCTTCCTGATGCCCTACCCTGGATCTAAGGTGTCCACCGACCCAGAGTTCAGCGGGAAACTATCTGGTAAGGAATACTCATAAATGAGATAATATTCACTACCAACTGACTGGTTATTTTCTAAAAGCTTGATGAAAAGGACAGATTTACAAAATGGAGACTTCTATTATCAATTATTTGCTGGTTAGGCTGGTCGACCAGCGGGGCAATTGCTTAACACACTTGCAGTAGGAATCAGTTTCATTTTGACAGTTCAACAACATTCATTACTACGCAATTAGGGTGCAGTTGACCAAAATAGATAGATAGATAGATAAAACATTTATTCAGTGCACACAAAAGACATAGCACAACACACAAAAGCACAATTACAAAGATGATAACAAATTACATGAATATACGAGTACAACACATACAGTGTGCCAACATCCAAAAAAGAAAAACATAAGTACATATTACAACAATTTGTACCTTGAAAACCGAGTACTGTATTAATAATATAATAATAATAATATATTTATTCAAGTTATAAAGTAAAACAGAAAATACAATTTTGCTTAAATCTATGTCAAGTTCACTAGTGTTATTTGCCTGAACTAGGACATCCTGTGTTTCAGGCGAGAGGAGGTAAAAATATTGAGATATAATCACTGTAATTTTACAAAATAAAATAGTCATCTAATAGGTACGTAAGTAAGGTGTAAAATCTTACTTTCTAAAATCTTATCATACTAACTTATCGAACTAATTAAAAATAAATAGTACGCTAAACACTCTTTATTTCAATACTACTAACAACTTCTCTGTATCTTCATAGGACAAACTTTGAAGAGCTACTTTGAGAGTTTTCTTGCAATTTGCATAATTTAGGGCATAGATGTTTGCTTTTGCATTTAGTCTGTTATACAGTAATGGTCCAAGGAAAACATGAAATTTGGCTGTGAAAGCATGTCTTGTACTATTTGTGGGGCAAACAATATCTTTCCGTCTCTTTTTAGTAAATTCAGTGCTGTAGCGAAGGGCTGCGTGTTGTTTTAGTACAATGCTCATTATGAATAATTGTCGAACTGTTAGTACTTCACAAGACTTATAGAGCAGGTTAGTGGGAAAGAGGAACGGGCGGCAAGTAGACACCTTGAGAATCGCTCTTTGCGCTCTTTCGATGGGTAGTAATAAAGTTTTACATGCTCCACCCCATGAGGTAATGCAGTACGTCAAAATTGACTGACATAGAGCAAAGTAAACTTGCCTAATTATTATTGGGTCTGCAATATATCGTAGCTTTTTGAATACGTATATCAGCTTACGAATTCTACTATTTAGAGCATCCATATGTTGTTTGAACGTTAGGGTTTCATCAATTATAACACCCAAGTATTTAATTTTATTCGACTTATTAATATAGGGACACATAAACGGGCAATCTGCAGGTACTGTACAGCAATGAGCATACAACGTTAAAGGAATATTAGAAGTTGGTTTGCGCATCGAAAACTTTATATAATTTGTCTTGTCTGCATTTAGAGTTAGTGAGTTAAGCTGAAGCCATTTATTTACAACACTAAAGCCGTCTTGCGCGAGCTTGTAGACATCATGTTCCGATTCAGCCGAAAAAATGTGTAGTCACAACACATATAACACATTGGGTACTTGATTGTACAGCTATACATTAGTACAGTAAGTATTATGGAACACAAATATTGCTAGACAGTCAAATGAATGCTTGTCGATGTATAGATACCTACATTGTATCTTTTTGAGGCTGACTGTACCACAAGCAGGTGACGCTGGGGGAGTGGGGGCTATCTTTTGGTTCCATAAAACTTAACTAGCTCTTGCTCAAAGTAATATCCTTACTGTTTTGTTCGTGTCATCTCCCGCAACGCCACTTATTCTTCGCTTCCCTCCTTACTACCATTCCAGACATCGACGGGGAGTTCAAGTCGTGCCTAAAGCAGCTGGTGCCGATGCTGCTGGCGCCACAGAACCTGGTCACGAAGAAGATCGGCGGCCAGAAGGTGAAGGCGCGCGACCTGCTCAACTACTTCAAGAGCTACGTCGACGTGTTCAACAGTGAGGAGCTGCCGAATCCCATGACCATACTGCAGGTTAGCATCCCGATAGTAAATGGATAAATTGAAAAGTGCCGAGAGGCTTCAGGGTCCTTCAGGGTCATAGCGGAGTAATACCTAGTCCTCACTTATTCCCAGGCCACAGCTGAAGCCAACAACACATCCGCATCTTCAGAAGCCCGCAACGTGTACGAGACCTTGATGGAGGAGGTCTGCGGCGGCACGAAGCCCTACATGAACCAGGACATGCTGGACGAAGAACACAAGAAGAACCTCAACAAGGCGCTGCACGCTTTCGAAAGTAAGAAGAAGATGGGAGGTGACGAGATGGCGGCTAAGTTTAAGGATCTTCTTGTTAAGGTAAGTCCTACATCTTTGTAGTTTTGTATGACTGTCTGACGATAGACGCAGGTCGCAAAAAAAAAGTGCGTCAGGAACAAAGTTCACCCATGACGAATAATTTGAAAATTTTCGCAGCCGCCATCTTGGATTTTCATTTTGATCAAATTCACACTTGAGAAAGTGTGAATTCGAAAGAATACAGTCGCATGGAGGGGGCATACAATTATGAACGCTTTTTCGCGTGACGATTTCTGCCAGTTTAGTCCTACCGCAAGCCGCGTAAAGAAACTTCGTTCCAAAAAGAAAGTTAAAACCCAGTAACGACAAGAAACGCAACTAAAAAGGTATAAACAAGACATCGATGTCGAATTTTTATAAATAGAATTAAAAACTACTTCCAGGTTGTCGTGTCGCCGGAGGTACGCTTCACATCCGCTATAACCACACCACAGAAGTTATGAGGGAACAGATGAATATACAAACATAGCCTGTTAAAATCATAAGTTTCATAACCCTCCTTTGGCTTTGCCGTACTCGGGTAAAAAGTTATTGTGCTAATGCGGTGGTCAAATGTTAGTGACCTCGTAATTGTTTCATGTATCGCCACATTCGCCACCCGAGCGGTAACTAGGACACAGACCGATCTATCGCTACGATAGTCGATAGTGATTGGTTACATCTGCGTAAATCGTGTCATAGCACTGAATTTTCGTGGCGATTGACTTCGCGCGATAGACACAAGTAAAAGAGAACCTTCTCAGAAGTATTTTGGTAGAAAACTTATTTCTTATTATTCCTTCTACCTAGGACCTAGAACAGCTGTACAAGCAGCTTTCAGCACACAACGAGGGCAAGAACGTGCATAGCATGCTGAGCACGCCGCTGGTGTTCCTGGCGCTGCTGATCGTGGGCTACCTGCTGAGCGTGCTCGGCAGCACCTTCGGGGTACAGACGGTTGTAGCGTTAGGGCAGGCCGTCACCATGGGAGCTGCTGGCATGCTGGTCGTTTGGTTGTATACCAGGTAATTGATTTATTTGTAAGGTAACAGTTACAGCAAATGACAAGTAACACAAAAACGTTCGGAAATCAGACCCCGTTTCCGAACGTACCTATATTTGTGTTGCTCTTTTACGTTTACGTTTATCTTTTGTATCTAACTAACGTTACTCCTAATTAGTTTTAAGAGGATTGTCGCACTTTGTCAACTCTCTCGCTCACACGGGACCAAATTTTTAAGAAAAATACATTTCTATTGTGTTATCTAATAAACTCAGCTCAATAAGTATTATGATCTGTTTTTGAGCTGGTTTTTAATAATTACCTATTAAATTAATATTATTTATTAGTTCGCCAATTGATTACATTTGAGGTTCGTTTAATATTCTTAAAAAATTGGTTCCGTGTGAGCGAGAGAGGTGACAAAATGCGACAGCCCTCTTAAGAAAAACTGTTATAATTCTACCCCGCCTATGGACTTTTCATCTGAGGATAAAAGTTTTTTCACTACCTATTTGCAGATGGACGGGCAGCGGCCGAGAAATAGGCATGCAGCTGGATGATATAGCCAATAAGATTAAATCTAGCGCGAGTTTTGTGAGTATCTGTGCGTTTAACACGCGCTTATAATTATTTATTTATTTATTAAAGAACACCATTGACCTTCGATACTCATTCGTTATCACTCTCGAGTGCAAAAGATAGGTCCTGGGTTTGATTCCCGGTTTGAACCCTGAGTTGGATTTATGCCCGAATAACGGCAATAAGCTTGCGTGTTACATGGAGCTTGTAACAAAACTGCCAATTTTCGGGGTGTATTAACATCTCTGCTTACCCCTTCGGAAAATACAGGCGTAATATGGTGTTATATTAAATTATATCTTTTCCCCAGGTCATGCCACCCAAGCCCAGCCATCTCTCAAGTAGTCTCGAGTATAGCAACACGACGACGGCACAGAGTGAGAAGAAGGACAGATAATGTTACTACACGCGGCAAAATATACTGGGTGAATGGCACACGTGCAATACTGTCGTGGCCATAACCAGATAATGGGTGTAAAAAGACGCGTAACGAAGACGAGGGTCACTTGTTCTCCCCGTCGTTGTGATCACTTCTTGTACTGGACCGTATCTGGACACCTTCTGCCCCCCCCCCCCCCCCCCACCGCACCTATGTGTGCCGTATGATATTTTTATCCTTGCGTGCGTCGGAACTATATAACGCACGCATTTTTTTTTTAAGAAATCAAGTTTTTAATGTTGTAACTTTAAATACCCCCACAACTCTTGTATTGTATTAAAGCGCGCAAATCATTGTGCTTACGGGTGCACTATAACCACAATAATTTGCGTACGTTACGTTGCGCGCTGCCGTTAACAATGTTTTTTCGCACCAAAAATACAAGACGTGACCCCCCAGCAAAAATGTTTGCTCAATGTTACTTAGTTTGATGTACAGAATGCATAGATAACAGCTATGTGATTGGTCTTTTTACACCCTGTATAACCCGTGAATTACGTAGTAGGTACAGTATTTTTTATCGCACGACAACGCGGGCTTTACTTGTGTTTATCAAGTGTACAAACACACTGTGCATGTGTGCGTGAATTCGAGTGGCGTCAGCACATAACACATACACACTACCGACATCGGCATTGTGTCGGACAGTTCCGAGAGCTCCTGCGCTTACACACACATTCACAGCGTGTTTGTACACTTGGTAACATAAATAAAGCGCGAGTCGCTTTGTGAGATAAAAGTACTATAAGTCATTAAGTTACGGTATAGCGATATTTACATTATATTTAGATATTCATAGTAGGTATAGTCGAACTTGTAATAACTTTACGTCTTTTGACAACGATTCCCAGTAAATTAAAATTTCAATGAGGTTGAAAGTAAGTATCATATTTAGATATTTTCTGCCTCGTTGGTCTAGTGGTCGCAAGCGCTACTGCTGAGCATGAGGTCCTGGGTTCAATCCCGGGTCGGGCAAAGTGTTATTGGGTTTTTCCATCTGGAATTTCTTAGTAGCAGCCCGGAGTCTGGATTTGTGCCCGGTTGGTGGCAATAGGCTCGCCCCCTATTACATGGGACTTAAACATAACTGGCAAGATGTGGGTGTTACTATAGGTACACCTCTGCTAAACCTTTCGGGGAATACAGGCGTGATGTTGTTATGATGTTATGTTATATTTTCAAGCTCAATGAAATTTAAGTTCTAGGGAGACAAACAGACCTTGTCGTTTTATGTCGTGCCAGTGACACTCAACCTTAGGGTGATTATACAATTATGAGGTCTACTGCAGTACGCGGCCGCCCGTCTTTGTAGAGCAACGTCTTTGTCACTCTGCCTGTGTGCTGAAACTCAAATTTAACTCAGGATGACTGCTTGAACGAGGGACATACTAAAGGACACGATAACTTGTGCTCATATAGTAGGTATAATATCACGAATAAAAATAAAATACTTAAACAAGAAGGTGCAGAAGACCACTGAAATGGTATTACGTGTATATAAGTTGAGAGAGTGCCAAAGTGAGGTGGATTTATAATATTAACGGCCGAACCCAATAACCTATTTTCAATAAAAGACAGATCGCTATTTATAGTAGACAGTATAATTCTATCTGTCCTTATGTCAGGCCGGTAAGATTCCATAATGTCATAAAGATTATTGGGATGTTTATACCATAGATAGATAGGTTTTTCTGTCTCCAGTATGCCAAAACTGGTGATAGATAGGTTATTGGGTTCAGCCGTAAGTGGAAACTGATAGGTACAGTCCTTTCAGGCCGCGTCCTAACTAACCGAAAGCGACAGTCGCGCCCTCGCGCGAGTACGCGAGCGTCGCGCTCGTTTATATTACGTATGTACACCCGCGAACGTTCCCGGTCGCATACTTTTCGCCCTTTCCTTAGTAATAAGGTTGAAAAGTGGTCGACCGGGAACATTCGCCTATCGTACTTCATCAAAAAAAAATAACGATCGCGCGACAGTCTGACGCAGGGTCACAGTTATATTACCGAACTGTCGTTTGGTTGCTGTCATCATTCATCATCATTCCAGCCCCAAAGACGTCCACTGCTCGACATAGGTATCCCCCAAGCACCGCTGCTGTGTGAGGTAAAATAACTGAACTTTTTAGCAACGAGAATTAGGATCCCTGTGAAATGTCTGTGAAATGACTTAATTGGTTATGGTAAGTACCTAATACGTGTATAAAATGTTGTCATTTTCGATGTCGCTAGAGTAGACAACGGCGCATGTCAGTTTGTTCGCTGTCGTCTGTTGTAATGTTCGATGCACCGACCAATTCGATTGTACAATTAATTTCTAATGTAAATAAATATTATCGGGAATAAAGCAACTACATAGAGCTTTGGTGTTCCGACAGTTTATGATACCTTATCCATCAACCGACTAGTATTGGATCTGGATTTTTTATTAGTTCTTTTTATTTCGCACGTTTTTTCTTATTACATCGACTTCGGCACCATTCCATAGAGAAAGAGTAAAAATAGAATACCTAAAGTATATTCAAACCTAGTTTTCAGTTCATTTTATTTCAACTAAAATTAAAATCAACTTTATGCGAGTGTAAATTACGTTGAATTCAGAAATTCATTGACTTTAATAAAAATGTTAGTAGTTATAGCGCAAACTAAATTGCACCTACATATAAGTGGGTGTTTGTTTTTCCAAAAACACATTTGTTTACATGTTTGGAAACTAAATCATGAACGCAGATTACGTCAGTGATTTAATATTTTCAAACCATGCTTAAGATTTAGATTTATGTACTAAATCTACTTTATTCTCCGTAAGATGTACCTATTTTAAGATAATATTAATATACATATGTCTATTACTAATTGTTGAGATGAGCGCAGAATTTGTGATTTTTATATTTATAATTAAAATACTAATTTTATACCGTTCGATGTTTGTTTTATTTACACCTTTCCTAGGAACGGACAGATCAACAGACCTACTATTTTGTTAGTAAGTTGTAAGTTTTCTTTGAAAAAAAATCAAGTGAGTTAAGGGCAAGAGAATGATGAAAACGGCGAGCGATTGCAAACGGACGACGCCGTTTGTATAATGCTGAATCATTCGATTTACCGACGACATAATGTATTACAAACTAAATGATTTGCCCTTGAAGAGCTAATGAGACGGTGACCGACTAATTCTGATATTTGGCGACAAACGACCAATTTTTTGCGTTATCAATATTAAAATCCCTGATGGTGGCCATGCCAGTGTCAGTCACACTCTGTCACGATAGTGTTGTACTCATCATTATGAACAACTTTTACTATGGTACCAAACCTGAAGTCGCGAAAAAAAATCAGCTGTTCCCTACATTTTGACTAGTTATGCGAACATAAATGCAGGGGGCAGCTTTTTGTGTATCCTATGTCACACACACATATACATGTCTGTGCCATGTGTGTGTATATGTATATCGGGATACATTTTATCCCGATATTCAGCGCAGCTTGTATGACATATACGCGTGGCGTTCAATGCCTAGCTCCTTCGTTAGAACGCGACCTCAGAATCGTGATGTATATTGACAACACCCTCACCCCCACCCCCTTGTAGTTCCGACAGAATCCTGGTAAGTCTCCTTTACCCTGACGACCTCGGAGGAAGGTTGACAACTACCACCACGCCTTTTAACATCAAGGCGACTGAGTACTGCGAGGTCCTCAACTTCCCACGGCGTCCATCAGGCTGTGCCAGACGACGACGACCCCCGGCTTCAGTCACTTCTCCAAGCAAACCACTTGGGAGGCGGCGAATCGGCAGTAAAACAAATGCACATTTTTAGTCAACTTTATTGTATTAAAACAAATATTTACATGAAACTCGTCTCGCGGTCGCTAACACAATATAACTCATCACAACCGCCATCGGTACGTTGAAGACATACCACACGCAAGGATACAACTAAATAGACTATCAACTCCTCAACGAATTACTTACTATCCCATGCCAAATAAACGGAAACAACATTCATTTTCAATGAATTTCGATTGGCACATACTATATAATTATTTACTTATAAAAAATTTCACGATATGTTACTTTTTTTTTTCCTATAAAACGTTTATTTACATTTTGTTATAAACAACTAAGTTGGAGTGTCTGTAAGTTAGCAATAGCGGGCTCGACAGTTGTGTGTCGTCTCGAGAGTGCAGACGATTAGATTCGTGAGATTCAAAGTACAAATGGTTGATAGTTACAGAGCCGTGGGTGGCCGTCACTTGTTTACATGTATTTATTGCTAACTTACTCGGACACTAGTTACTATAGAGCTGGGAGGCACACCGGTCACTAGAATGTTACTGTCGCATGAAGCCCGTTTGCACTTTGATTGGCGAGGTAGCGGAAGGTACGAAGCGTAACAGAAACGAGTGGATCGCCGGCTTCGGAACAATGATCGTGCGTCAAAGTGTAACCGCGCCTGCGTTCTACTCGGCAGTACAAGAACGTCGATAACAGTGTGCCTGACCCCATTACATAAAACCATGAAGGATCCCTAATTTTGAGCATAATCGACTAAAATTTTGAACACACGAAGACTTATTTAAAGAAAAAAAAAATGCAAAAAATAAAACAACAAAAGATTTAACCAACATGATTCACGATTATACCTACATTAATTTCGGATTCCAGATGTATAACAAATATATAATTTTAAATGACAGGATTAAGTACATGATTCTTTTTACAGTGCAAGGCAACAAGTGTTAAAATACGTTTCGAGACTAAAAGTGAGAAAATAAAACCTGCTTTGTGCATCATTTAAATCTATAATTACACAAAATTATTACTCTGATACTTTAACTATTCAATTTGTTATTTTACCTTATTGCTTTATTTAACCTATACCATCTTTGTAAATAGAAAAACCATAAGAATTTCCCGCGCGCAGTGCACCGCGGTACTCGCAGTGAGCGCACGCGCAGTGCTGCCTACCGCGGTGCAATGGCGAGGTTGGACCTTGTCGTATAGATAAATGCAAAATTTATCATATTTTGCTTATTTCTCAAATATTCGTAGATTTATCACATGTTTATGTGGCGATCGTAGTGTTGCTTGGATATAATTTACTGTGCGTCAATTTCTCAATCGCCACATAACTTTCTTTATGAAGGATAAAAATGGCGGTCTGACATAATATTTTCATACACAAAAGTTGTCAAAACTATCATATTTAATTCTCAGATAAAACTTATGCGATGATTGAAAAATCAGTACTTAGTGACATGCTAGCTACAACTGTTCATGCCAGTTGCCATTTCATCCGGGGTCAGTAACCTCCAGTCACATAAAATATAACCACACAAGTATTGTAAGACACTCCACATATAACGTCAGACGATGCGGAAACAATTATGTATGTCACAACTTACAGACAACGACGTTCATCATAAATAATATTACAAGGAACTGTCCTCTGATTTCAAATAACGATAGGAAAACAACTTTATAAATAAAAATTTAACATTTTAGACATTTGTTAACAGAAATTGAGCGTATGATTTAATAACATTTGTTTAGTACAGCACAGGTTATAACGTTGTTTAAAACCATGACATCAAGGCAATCGTTACTTGAATTATTTAAGTAAATCATCGGATCGGGATGAAATACGATAATTACGATACAATAAACAACGCTGTGATATCAAGAGACAATATTTAAACGTGTCACACATAAGGCAGAGTTAAAACTGAAAGATTATTGAACAATATTGATTCCTATCAGTCAGTAACTAAAGAAAAAATAAAGTATCCTCTCTGCTAAGCGCAGTTCAGAGAAAGTTTGCGCAGTTCAGAGAAGTTTGCGCAGTTCGATCACTCATGCTGTGGGCAAGTTTGTCGGCTAAATGTCTTGCCAATTTGTTGTTGAACTTCCAGCATTAACATGTACTTTTATGAATAACTAGCTGACCCGACAGACGTCGTCCTGTCCAATACAAAAACCGTACAGAAAAAAGGATGTTCAGTTTCTCCCGAATTTAAACATACTATTCTATTCCGTTCTCAAGTGATCCGTTTACCAACGAACAGCATTTAATTTTATTTATGATTCGCGCGTAAATCAAGCCATCTAGGGACTTATGGGTGACACGCGTAAACGAGGTTTCATTAGAATATAGTACCAGTAAAACAAAGAGAGCATCTACAAAATAATACAAAAATAATTTATCTTTCTACAAAAAAGTATCGTATTCCATCCTTCTCGCGACATGTGACGAAACCTCGGCTGGTCACCACAGAATTTGTTACCACGAGTTACATTAGGGACAGTGGACATAACATGCATACATGTTGTGTCCACTGTTTTCGCTTTTCGTTTACACCTAAGACAAGTTGCAAAGACTTGTAGAAAACTTGTCAAAATAGTCAACAAAATAGTTAATAACCAAAAAAATGTCTGAAACAACGTCAAAACATGTATGATACATGTTTTTGACAAGTCTTTTATAAGGCTTGTTGAAAACAAGTTTCACAACTTGTATAAAGGTGCACACGCAGGGTTAGGTACACCAGCTTTTAACTTAGTTCCCATATTCCATATTCACAATACTAGGTCACGTTAATGGCCTAATGGCTACATGAAAAATGTTTGTTAGTACATTTTTCGATCAAAGTGACTAGAGTCCGACTGGCTAAAGAAATGTTCTTTACATTTCTTTGGCACTTCTTACTGGCTCTCGATCTACAAGCAGGGTTAGCCTTCGGATTTTTCCGGCAATGTTCGGTTTTTTGGACTTTCATCCATCCCGAATTTCTTTGAAGTTAAATGAAAATTGAAAAACTAAATGGTTTGGACTCTTGCAAATGACCGGCTTTTTGTCTGGACTTTTAAAATTTCAAGACGATAACCGATATCTACAAGTATCTGCTGCAAGTATGTGCTGTTATCACGAGGCTAGGCGCGACATCTTGCGGCTGTCGGTAGTGAAAGTAACCAGATTTAAATAATTGAGAATACATCTAAATTTGCTATTGACAACGCTATTATTGCGTTGCAGTAAGGGCGGTTTTGACGGTACTTACGATTAAGAATTACTAATTCACAGTTCACATGATAAACATGTTTGTTCTCGAATAGGAGTGCTTAAGTAGGCAACGAGCCACAGCCCGTACCGTGTCACCGCAACTAAGGCAATAGTCATCGCATCCTCATCGAAACACCCTCACGAACTAGTCTCGCTCCTCCCAGTCGGACTCACAACAGCCGGTCTGTTTGTAAGAATGTCACCGTGAAGACTTTGCGCAGTGAGCTTCAAGTGAGCTGTCATTCCAGCTGATGCTCACACCTGATGATTGACACTATTGATAGCTCACTTCACCTGTTTTCACGAAGAGATTTTTACAGAAGAGCACCTGCGGACCGTAACACTAAATTAAGGCTAGTTTAAAATGTATCTACATTACACCCCCCCTCCCCTGCGCACGCGCGGCTCGGGCGGGCGACGCGGGCGCCGCCATCACAACAGCTTGTGCTTGCCGTTGGGCGTGGGCGTCGCGGGTGCGGCCGGGCCTAGGGCTCGCTCTGCGGCCACCGCGGCCGCGTGCTCCATGCCCTTCTCGATGCACGTCTGGTACGTCGGCTTCATTAGCTGGGGAGTGATAAAGGGTTCATTAATAAAGATGTTGCATTTCACGAAGGATTCCCATGTATACCTAACGAGCCGGGTCCCCGATACAATTCCCCTGAATACCTAACGAGCCGGGTCCCCGATACAATTCCCCTGAATACCTTACGAGCCGGGTCCCCGATACAATTCCCCTGAATACCTAACGAGCCGGGTCCTCGATACAATTCCCATGTATACCTTACGAGCCGGCTCCCCGATACAATTCCCCTGAATACCTTACGAGCCGGGTCCCCGATACAATTCCCCTGAATACCTAACGAGCCGGGTCCCCGATACAATTCCCCTGAATACCTAACGAGCCGGGTCCCCGATACAATTCCCCTGAATACCTAACGAGCCGGGTCCCCGATACAATTCCCCTGAATACCTTACGAGCCGGGTCCCCGATACAATTCCCCTGAATACCTAACGAGCCGGGTCCTCGATACAATTCCCATGTATACCTAACGAGCCGGCTCCCCGATACAATTCCCCTGAATACCTAACGAGCCGGGTCCTCGATACAATTCCCATGTATACCTAACGAGCCGGGTCCCCGATACAATTCCCCTGAATACCTAACGAGCCGGGTCCTCGATACAATTCCCATGTATACCTTACGAGCCGGCTCCCCGATACAATTCCCATGAATACCTTACGAGCCGGGTCCCCGATACAATTCCCCTGAATACCTAACGAGCCGGGTCCTCGATACAATTCCCATGTATACCTTACGAGCCGGCTCCCCGATACAATTCCCATGAATACCTTACGAGCCGGCTCCCCGATACAATTCCCATGAATACCTTACGAGCCGGGTCCCCGATACAATTCCCATGAATACCTAACGAGCCGGGTCCCCGATACAATTCCCATGAATACCTAACGAGCCGGGTCCCCGATAAAATTCCCATGAATACCTTACGAGCCGGGGGCCCCCAATACAATTCTCCGTCGGCAAGAAAGGCGAAGTTCCATTCAAACTTTCCTCCCCTATTCAACCCCTTTATGGGATGCATTTTCAAAAACCCTTCCAGCGTTGCCTGTCAGTGATATTTTTATTTTTTATTAAGTAAACTACAATGACAGGAGTCACATAAAGCAACTCTATAGCAGGGTATTTAATTGTACACTTGTATTGTGTGCATGCAAAGTTACGGTCGATACTCATAATCTGCCTAGCCTTTTCCCAACTATGTTGGGGTCGGCTTCCAGTCAAACCGGATGCAGCTGAATACCAGTATTTTACATGGAGCGACTGCCTATCTGACCTCCATAACCCAGTTACTGGGTAATCCGATACCCCTTGGTAAGACTGGTTGTCAGACTTTCGGGCTTCTGACGACCCATAACGACTGTCAAAGATACACAAATGACAGCCGGGACCAACGGCATAACGTGCTTTCCGAGGCACGGAAAGGTCTTGATGTGTAAAGATGGTCACCCATCCACGGACCAACCGCGGCGAGCGTAGCTTAACCAGATCGATCGACCCGTGGGGCTGTTATTTCTTAGCTACTAGCCTATAGTTACGGTCGATACTGATCGCTTTAAAACATAATCGACACTCGATCACTGAACTGAATCTGGCTGCCATGCACGACACTGGGTCAATCGGAATGGACGATATTCACTTCGTGTCTTAAAAAAATGTTGCAAAAAAAGGAACATTTTCTCCTTCTGAGGTCTGAGGCACCCCTGGCGGCACGGCACGGCAAAGCATTATTATGTGACGAATAGAAATATAACTTAATACTATGACAATAAAATTGAAAATAGATAGATCTTCAATCGTTTCAGTATGAGATAAAAGAAGTAGTAACTCACATTCTCCCACAGCACGTTGGCGACGTCATCTATAGTGACACCGATCTCGCGCATCTCCCCACTATACCTGCGACGAAAGATGTTTGTAAGAAATTGCTATTAGCTATACCACTTCTAAATTTGTATTGTGCGAATTTAGATCGAAACTGAACTATGAATACATTCGGAAAAGTGGTCACAAGACCTCTCACATATCAGCTCAGTTCGCGATAATGAAACAAATTCAATGGTGGTTTTAATTATTAATATTATAATCAAAACACAACAACAGATTGCAATAGGTTTTTGGGTAGCTACGAGTATATTTAGGCGACAGAAAAATGAAATGGCATGTAATGGTGTCAAACAGTTTCACGTCACCATGCGCAGCGCTAGTCGGTACTCGTGAGGTCCGGCGTGGCTTCGGTTTATTGGCCTGAGTTTGAAACCTTTATTTCAATTTTCGATTGGTCAAGCGGAGACGTAGACAAGCTCCATAAAAAAGCGCTTTTTTTTTCGGAAAATAAAGGACCGGTCGTTATAGCGTTTCTTGAGAGAAGCCTATGTCCAGCAGTCTTCTGAATGCTAGAAATAGAAAGCACATGGTACCTGATGTAAGCCCACAGCACCAGCGTGAGCAGCGCCACGCCCATGGTGAGGTTGCAGAGGTTGGCGAGCGGGTACAGGCCCACGAGCCCGAACACGCCGCTGAGCACGTAGAACACGAGCGCCAGCGCGCAGAACACGGACGGCGTGCGCGCCGCCTTGAAGATGTTCTTGGACTCGTTCTGTGCGCGGAACTGGTTGAATTGTTCGTCTAAATCCTGAAAGCAAAACATCGCTCAGATACCGGTCACAAACTTAGGCAGATCGTGAAACCTCATACTCTATATAACATGGTTAACACAATCAGGCTGTATAATAGTCATTCTATATAATATGCTCATACTGTATATAAGAAAGCCAAGTATGACTTCGGGGCGAAAATCGAAATGTTAGTACAGAAATGCTGGAACACACTAACCGGTGTCTCAATCCTAGTGATCCACGCGCGTATACGCGCTCGTTTGTTCGGATTCGGCGAATCCAAACTAATGATATGACCGACGTCACCTCAAGCTGTACAATCCCAATATAATCTGACTTCTCATTGTACGGACAGCACACAATGCGAAGTCTGTTTATACGGAAATGTATAGTTTGGTGTGTCGTCGTGTGTAAGTTCTATCTCCCCAGAAAATATTAGTTTTCTTTTTTAAATATATTATTTAAATATGTTTTTCTTATATAGTTTTACATTTACACACTCTGTCATAATTATACTGTGATTGAGATTAAATCACATCTTTTCCCTGCTCCTGTTGTCTCTCTTCCTCCCTGCGCGCTGCGTGTGGATCACCAAAACTCCTACATTATTGCTAGCCGTTGTTTAAATAAAAAACGGCCGAGTGCGAGTCAGACTCGCACATGCAAACGGTTCCGCGTACCACCATACAATATTTAACACTACATTATTAAAAAAAAAAACATGTTTCTTGTATGGAAATACACAATCTGTGTAAATTTCAACTGTCTACCTATTACGGTTCATGAGATACAGCCCGCTGATAGACAGACGGACGGACAGACAGCAGAGGCTTAGTAGCTTTGTTCCGTTTGGCACCGTTCGGGTACGGTGCCGTAAACAGAGCATATCCATGCTCACCAGTAACAACTGGTTGTAGTAGCTCTGCGAGAACTCGTCGCCGCCCATCTTGCGCTTGCCGTGGAAGGCGTGCAGCGCCTTGTCCCTGACGCGCGCGTGCTCGGTCTCCAGCAGCTGCGTCTGCAGGTAGGGCTTCGCCCCGCCGCACACCTCCTCCATCAACTTCGTGTATAGCTCCTTCGCTTCCGCAACCGCTGTCAAGTTATTGGCTTCCGCTGTTGCCTGGAAATTAGATTACCTAGAGATCAAAATAGGTTTTCTGTTTGCTTGTATAACTTTGTATTTAGAAACGACGTAATAATTTCTTCGCCTCTGGCAAAACATGTAGCACTGATTAACAAATAAATGTTTTCATTAATTCATTTATTCAGGCAAGTACAGTCAACCGCAAGTCCCAGGTAACATGTTGCCATTGACAGCGCCTTCATTTCGTCGCAGTAAGGCTAACTATCGCAGACATGGGGTAATGGCGGCCCGCGGGCCAAGTCCGGCCCCCGACATGATTCAATCCGGCCGCGACCAAAACCCACGATCAACAGCATAATTAAACATGTTCAGAAAATTATTTCTATTTTCGAGTTTTTCATATATTTGTGAGCAAATATTTTCAACAATGAATCTTCGTAAAAACAAATTAAGGAATACGTACTTAGGACGGCTGACGAACATCTCGAGTACTTTTTACGAGTTATTCGAGTAACTTGGAGCGAAATTTCGACGCTATAATTAATGAACAGTGAAAATTTCATTTGTCTCACCGACCTAGCATAAATTACATTACCGATACAATAAATTTAGTTAAACTTGATCATTTTGTTACATAATATATAATAAAAGCTTTTTGGCCCGCGTAAATGCTGCAATTATTTTATACGACCCTCTTCTAAATTTATTTCCCCAGCCCTGAACTATCGTAAAGACAACTCACCACAAGCATACTCTTGGGCTCAGGCAGCTCATTCCCCTTGTAAATGTTCATGTACGACTTGAAGTACTGCAGCAGATCCTTGGCGCGCACCTTCTGGCCGTTGATGAGCTTCGGCACCAGGTTCTGAGGAGCCAGCAGCATTGGCACCAGCTGCTGGAGCGAGCATTTGAACTCCATCTCGATGTCTGGGGAGATAAGATAAGGATTTGTTGAAGTCTTATTATTTGATGAGTTTTTGATAAAATTGGCTACATTTATGTTTTTTTTTTTTCTTAGCAATAAAGTACATAAAAACTTAAAAAATATTTTTATCCTGACTCTACTACAAGAAATGTTTTGTTGACACCAGTAAATATTTTACGTTATATGGCGCTAATCCAGATCACGACGATACGACTTATTGTACTTTTTAGAGTCGTGGCACACCTTTAACTCTGCCATCGAAGTCCTGTGAGGTGGCGACGCGGATGCCGGGGTGCGGCATGAGGAAGCACGCGATCTCTGAGAAGCACGACGTGATGTGCTTGCGCAGGGATTGTAGCTCCGGGTGCTGGTTACTTGATACCTGCAGAGATAGGAGAATTTGAGCTTACAACACTTGAATTTATTTTGTGATCATGATTTCGGGGGGTTTGTGAAGTATCGCATATAACTAGTGATCAGAGGAAAGAAGCCGAGGCAAATTGGATGCGAAATTGTATCATTCACAAAACAAGTAAGATTTTTGCGGTTTTAATAGGTCCCTTTTCCGAGCAAATCGACAAACATTAGATATTTTTTTGTGGTTACATTTTTATTTTTAGCTAGAGGGTTGACCTTTTGTGGCGATACTTAAATATACGTCCGACAGGCCACGACCACCCTGTTACGTCGCGACTGTTGAGCGATACAAGAGTAGACCGTGTTACCTTCAGTCGTCTCTGCAGTATAGTTCGGCCTCCGTCGGCTCCGTAGGACGCCTCGTAGGGGAAGCTCCAGTCCCTCACGAGGAACTGAAGCCGCTGGAAGGGCGTGCGCCCGCTGTCTTCTAACGCTAGGCGACCGTACTCCGTGAATAACTGGAACATAATTATTAGGAAACATTAGTAAAGTAAACGTGTAAAATAAAACGATAGAAATTACTTTTATTTGCGCCAAACATGATGTATTTAGTACTTTGTGATGCAAGCAGGCCGTAGCGTTTTGGGAAAATAGTTTCAATTTTTTTTAATGAAAATTTCTTTAGGCGCGTTGAGCGATTTTTGGTAGGACACAATCATACGAGTTCGCGACATGCGACATGCTGGCGTCACCGACATGCTAATGTTTTCACTTCTGTCGGCAGTCCCTATGAGTGTCTACTTTTTTATATTTATTGTCAAATCGGCCTCTATTAGTGTCTACAGGAGAGTGTCAAGTGGTCGCGCGTACCTGTAAGTGCTGCAGGTCGTCCTCCTGGATGTTCTGCGACAGGTTGTAGATGAGCACGGACGACACCATGGTGGACAGCGCGAAGATGGTGGCGCAGTCCCGCACTGTGGACTCGCTGTCGAACGCGCCCTGCGTGTCTAGCAGGATTATGGCAACCTGGCAACAGTGACACACCAGGTTATTAGAAGAAGTTACAACTTGGAGACAAATAATTCCATCATATGTAAGGATTGAATAGTGTAACAGTCATTATTCTTGACTTAGTTAACAGTAACCGGCTCCACACAATGGGAAATAGAGCTAGCGTCGCATATTGCCCGCATTCGTTGCAAAGACAGGAGGTTTGTGTTGCCAACTTGAGATGCGAATTCTATCTTCAAACCGGGACAGTAATACTACAAGGCTTTCGTGTGATAATGACTGGTAAGAGGTAAAAATCTACACTAATATTATAAAGCTGAAGAGTTTGTTTGTTTGGTTGAACGCGTTAATCTCAGGAACTACTGGTTCGAATTCAATTTTTTTTAAATGTTGATTAGCCCAACATCGAGGAAGGCTATAAGCTATATAACATTACGCTACGACCAACAGGAGCGGAGCATCAATGAAAAATGTTGCAAAAACGGGGAAATTTTATTCCTTTTGAGAGCTTCCGTTGCGTGCGCTGCGTAAACTGTTAAAGTTATGCAAAAATCATGTATAACGGGATTGTTCCTCTTAATAAATTCTAAAAAAAAGTCCGCGACAGCATGTCTATCTTTTAAGGTTGGCTCACTATAACTTTTTTAATGGTAATCAAATGTGTTATAAAATAATGCATTATTTGCGAAGGTATTTTCATAAACATTGTATAAATCCAACATATAATAAATTCCCATTTAAATTATTCGAATCGGATCTTGCGTTTAGAAATTACGACGGGTATAAAAATGCTTAAAGTAAGAAAAATGCGTTTAGTTTTACGTATTAGTTACCTACACATTTGAACGCGCTAATCTCTCACTCCCAGTCGGATTTGAAAAATTCTTTTTGCATTTTATAGCCCAATTCTTGAGGAAGGCCATAGGCCATATTGTAACATTACACTAGGACCCTTAGAAGCCGAGCAAAAAGAAAAAAAGTAAGAAAGAGCGCTAAGCGAAAACGAAGTAACAGCGCGGGCAGGCGATGCGATGCGACGGGGTGGGTCAGGGGAACAAGAAATTTCACGCGGACGAAGTTACGGGCGGAAGCTAGTAAAAAATAAAGGAAGAGGTGTCAAGCCACATCCAGTTACCGCTGATCCGTGTTATATGGGAACTTGTTTAAGTGTATCGAACTTGTCTATATTAATTCGTAACCTACCCTCAAAATATTTATAATCGATATCTACTTTTTGTAAAACTTCCAACATTTTGTTCTTTTTCGTGATATGTCTAGTTTTTAATATTCTCATGTAAGTGAATAATGTAATTCTTATGAGAATAAATGATCTCAAACCTCAAAAATAAATGAAAATAGCGTTGCTATACGACTCTTAAACAAACAAAACTTTTCTTTAGCTACTTATGTCATGTCAAAACCACAAAAGAATCCTCGAATTGCCACACAAGGTGCAATCATAAAGTCATGTCGTCCTGCCTACCTTCTCTCCATTATCGAGCGTGGCTTTGAACACCTCGGACCACATGAGGATGCCGGTGGTGTCTCGCTCGGAGCCACCGCGCCAGTTGAAGCCCTGCAGCGGCTCCTCGTCACCGCCCAGCCAGTCGTTGCCGCCGTCTGATCCATACTGGAACATTTACGTGGTAAGGTTAACGAAAAGGTTAGTAAAAACATATTACCCTCCTTTGCGTCGCGCAGTCGGCAAAAAATAATGATTAAGGGTGGGTGTCAAGGCGACTTAATTAAAAACTGTTTTGATTAGGAGGAGGCTGGTTTAATGATGTTTTAGTAAGATTTAATCAGAGTTTCACAAGAATATCAATTCATTGGGAATTTTCATAATAAGTTTTGTCAACTTCTTGCATTCTAGACAATATGAACTTTCTTTATTTTGTGATTCAATCGAAAAAGTTTTTAGACACTTGACTGAAAATCGGCACGAGTAGATTGAACATATTAATTTATGGCACACTTACAAACTGATATTATCGCAAAAGATCCTCGTCTTGTTCCTTTGGAGCTTTCAAATACTAACTTATTGCCATTATCATCCACCCATTCCTAACTACAGTTAAGGCATTCAAAAATTCTCACCTTATGATTCAAATACCGCAAAAAGAAGTCGAGCAGGAAGGACTTGCCCTTCCTAAAAGCCCCCGCGACGGACAGCACCACCACGGGCCTGTCTTTGATGTCATCCTGCAGTAGCAGTTCCTTCAGCACCTCTTCATCTAGCGTGAAGGTGTGATCGACGCCGGTGTTCACCACCTGCACGCCGTGCGGCCCGCTGCGGGGAGGTGGAGTCGGCTTCTCTGTGACTGGAACGTTGGAAAGGGTTTATTGTAGGGCGAATTGTTATAGGTACCATGGGAGAAACAAACGTTTGTCTATACGCCGTAAGGACTACTCTTATGTGCAGCGCTCGGCCGCTATAGTAACACTTGCTAACAGATGTGGTCATCGTGTGCACGGGATTTTTGTTTTCAAAGTGTTCAGATGTAAGTTTCCTCGATAGTACCTATGTACTAAAGGTACAAATCTACTTAACACTACGGCGTAAACAGGTGTGATGTTATTTATGTATGAATAAGGTATTTGCCTCCTCTAAAAATACACACACACAAACACATGCATTAATACTTATTTTCAAGATGTTATTAAAAAAGACGATTTGTAAAAATATTAACTAAAAAATAGATGGAAAATGGAGAAGTTACTGTGGCGTTCCTATAGTGACGTCAGATGCTAGTAGTGCTGTCTGTGTCTAGCATAGGCTTTAAATCGTATACAACTTTCGCCATTTTTTGAGATATTTAACCCAGTCAAATACCATATTGCTAAGCAAAAAGCCGCGTTTACACGAAGAGTTTCTCGACTGACGAGAGGCGAGAATATCTATGATTGTCTTGGCTCGTAGATGGGAATCGCTAGGCGATTTATGACACTCATGTGCTTACAGTTTACAAACGTCGTGAAACAATCTCGAAGATAGAGAAACTGAGTACACGCGTATAATGGTTTTCAGATGAAGTTTATGGCCGGTGTCAAAGTCAAATAGTTTATGAAATTACAAGAAAAGACACACTACAAGTGTAAAAATAAAAATGTTTACATCAACAACAAACAAACTCCCCCCCGCCGCGTCTGTCTGTCTGTCTGAACACGATAAACTCAAAAACTACCGAGCGCATTTTCATACGGTTTTCACCAATGAACGGAGTGATTCATGAGGAATGTTTGAGTGTATAATTCATTAAAATTTTGTGTAAATTGGCTGATATAAGACGATAATTGTTGAAGCTGTCGGAAAAAATCTTGCCGACTGGGAGCTTTAGTAGCGTGCGCGACGGTAGTACGATGCCGTGGATAATGCTAAGTAAGTAATGGCTTAGTCGAGTTAGTTTGTTACTTAGCACACCGACTATAGTTCTAAAGTGCTTCAGGTTTAGTTCTTGTTAGCCTTTAGTTCTGAATCCAAGAGAGACAGTCTGCCTGCTTTCATAGTATGAGAAAAAGTCTGTTACATACTATATTAATAAAATAAAAAACCGGCTAAGTGCGAGTTGGACTCGCACACGAAGGGTTCCGTACCACCGCACAATATTTAACACTATGTACTTACTTATTTAAAAAAAATATTTCAGTTTTGTGGGTGTTACTATAGGTACACCTCCGCCTAACCCTTCGGGGAAACAAGGCGTGATGTTATGTTATGTTATTTCAGTTTAAAAAAAAAACACGTTCCTTAACAGAGGGACTGCTTTAATTGTTAACTTTATTTTATTTTTAGTATTTGTTGTTACAGCGGCAATAGAAATATACAATCTGTGAAAATGTCAACTGTCTACCTATTACGGTTCATGAGATACAGCCCGCTGACAGACAGACGGACGGACGGATGGCGGAGGCTTAGTAACAAGGTTCCGTTTGGCACCTTTCGGGTACGGAACCCTAATGATTGTTAAGTGTTATTGTGACGATACTTGTTAGTGGTAACACTAAGCGGAATGTAAATTCGAAACTACTTTTAGCTCAAGAAAAGTGTCTCCATGTGCTTCTGAAATAATGATGTAACTGTTGAGCTCCGAACTTCCACAAAACTGTTTACTTACACAAAGCTGAGGTAACTCATGGCTCATAATTTCCCAGTGTATAGTCGAGTGAATCATAATTAATTGTGTAATGGGGCAACGACAGCTTAACTATCCTTTTGGCTAACGACCAAAATAATTAATTTCCCTCCGTTGAACTCATAACGCTTTGAGTTCCAATATCTTGAAACAAAGAATACAGGGCATTTTTTTAATCACTATCCAAATTTTCGCAGGGTGTTCTACCCATGAATACAAACAACTTTCACTATGGGACCAACTCTGAAATCACGAAAAAAAATCAGCTGTTTCATACATTTTGGTCGAGTAGGTAACTTTTGGTAGGTGACTTTTGCATGAATCAGCTGATTTTTTCTTCGTGATTTCAGAGTTGGTCCCATAGTAAAAGTTGTTCATATTCATGTGTAGAACACCCTGCGAAAATTTGGATATTGATTAAAAAAAGGCCCTGTATAATTTTAAACACCTGCATTTTATTTACATATCATTGTAAAAATGTTGACGCGTCAAGGTAAACAATCAAGTGCCTGAAATATCTGCAGACAACACGTCCAGTCAAATTTAAATTCTCAGTACAGCACGCGAGTAAAAGTGCGAGGTTGAATCGAATAAAGGTCGCAGAACACAAATGTTACAATCGACGCCTCCCTCGCGCGGTCATTGAAACCGTGTTGGTTGTCATTACGAACGAGAAGTCCTGCCAAAAAAGCCGGACCTTTGCAGAAAAGTCCGGGCATTTTCGATTTGTTTTTTCTACTTATATCTAATCCTAACATTTTATTTATTTATTTATTTCTTCTTACGTCTACCATTACAGGATAACATATATTATAAATGCGAAAGTGAGTTTATTTGTTCGTTTGTTACGCTTTCACGTCTCAACTCCTCAACCGATCATCTTGAAATTTTGCATACTTACACGTTGTCAGCGGTACAGAAAAGGATGTACCTTTCATCCAGAGAAAATACTGATAATACTGTTCCCGAAGGATAGAAAAACGCGAGCGAAGCCGCAGGCAAAAGCTAATACTTCATAAAAAAAGACGAAAAGCCAAGCTAATCCAGACGGTTGGTAAACCAAAGGAGACGAAATGTGGCCACATTGCGCGCTGCATTGACGTCGCGTGGCATGGCTTGTTATAAGCCTGTTTCCGCCTTAACTTATTGTTTTATGACCTCAGCTGACGTATCGGAAGGTCGCAGATTACTGCCGGCAGATACGCGAGAGGCAGATTAACTGATACAACACGAAATGCGTTTTACATTGAGATAAGGACGTGTGCAACGAGACATTGGCGCCAGTGACTACAATCACTTAGCAAGCTTATTTTATTTTATAGAAATACAGAACCTCCTCTTTTGAATTCGTTTGAAAATACTATTGTTTTCAACGCGTCAGGAGTGAGCCTTTCCGACAGTGTTTATGTTCGCTTTCCCAGATAGTAATTTGACATTTCTAATGTTCCATGTATCATTTTTTAAATTCATAGTTTGACATTTGCCCCTGTCAAATTAATCTGGGATTAAAAAACGAACTTTAGTGGAGGTGGCTAAAGACTGGGTTCGAAGTAAAATAAGAGTTAAAATTATAAAATGAAAAGCCAAATCTTTGAAACAAAATGTCGTTTAGCTCCTTTTGGGTACACATTCATTATAACATTAAAGTAGCCAACTGGCCCTTCTGCCATTTATGTACAGACGAAAACCTTTTCGAATAATTGCGATAATGGCAATAGAACACCAGGTGGTTCTTAAATAAGTAGGCCGACCCATTTCTCTATGAGGGCGTTCGTCGGGAACCAACAACGAATTATATTGCGACTTCTAAAACTAGATATGTTACAACATAGCAAGAAAATAGGGACAGGGCGAAATTAAGAACATGTCTACAGCTCAACTTGGGCATCTAAATGACCGCTTAAATGCTCAGTCTAAAGCCAGGATAAATAAACATTACTTAGCACATTTGCTTTGGCTAACCATGGTTAGGCGACACTGGTGACCAGCATAAGGTGTGAAGGTAGATCAATTAAAAGGACAAAAAAGAATGATGCTGGTCATCATCCTCATTTAAAAAGTAGTCATTTATGGCCGCCATCCAGGCGTTGACGAATATCTTATTCTTAGCGCTGAATCGCTGATCCACATATCATTCACACACACTACTTCACGAATCATCATAACTCTCCCTTTATTCTTTGATAGTCGGTTAACGTCATGACTTTAACACATTTTGATCTTGCTCGTGTATAAAGCATCAGACGGCTTCTTTCATTCGAAATGAAACGTCTGAACAAAAAATTAATTAATTAGTAAACCAATCCGATGTTGGATTTCGGCACTCAGCATAGATGCTGAAATTTGGTAAGCGAATGAAAGATCACTCGCTTACCAAATGATCGAAAAATGAAATGAAAGCAGCAGATGAACGTTCATTCCTATGTAATTTTGTCAGTGTCGTGTGAACGTGGAATGAAACAAAAATGAACATTCACTACCATACCAGACTTGGCCATTGTTAGTCCATCATATTTTTTATGTCAAGGTCGTGACTTACGTTACGGGTACAAGTAAATACTTTTTGTTTCGCAGACACATACCTAATCAACTTAAGTTATTAGCGTCAAAAATAAATGGTGGGGTTTCCAATGATACCTCAGTTCAATGATATTAAAACTTTTTGTAGCTCAGCGGGTGATGACCGAGACGTATTCAGAGGAATTTTCCAATATTTTGAGACCGTCATGTTTTATTTTTGAATGGACACGCAAGGTGTGGGTCAGGTACCTACTTTATGTCCCTTATATGCCTTGGTCTGGACATAAATTTATGAAGAGTAGCTCACCACCACAGAGAAGGGTCTACTTTGTTTCCAAGATTACGAGATGAGTCTAGATATAACGTGCTAGGTATAACGTGTACGTATTTTTCTGTTCTTTTCTCCTCGTCTGTTTGTAACGGGTGTACAAATACCCTTACTTAAATGGTTAAATAAATAAATAAACTCCATAGTATTTCTTTAGGTCTATTGCTCTACGGTAGACTATCCCCTCTATGGACAAGAATAGATGGACGGTTCAAGTAAGTAAACGCGATAGGTCGATGTGTCACACAGAAAAACCCAACAAGGTGCAGTTATTTAAATAACATTTTAAGATATACAAGGTCAAATTAAATTAGCTAGTGAAACTCTGCAGACGTGATGGGTATCGATAACTAAACACGATTAAATAAAAACAAACGACTTGTTTTTTTTTTGAGGTCGACGATGTTTTTATTACTTGAAGCATGAGTTGAGAAAATCTGCTTTATTATGTTTAGATATCGATACCCATCAAGTCTGTGACGATTACACAAAAAAAAACTGTAAACCTATATTTCAAGTGATTACAGTAACTGCGGTCGATGAACCCCCCCCCCCCCCCCCCACAGAAAACATCACCAAATTAATTTCTTTTTTGTTTAATCATGTTTAGATGTCGATACCCATAACGTCTGCGGAGTTTCGGTAGCTAATTTAATTTGGTCCTGTATAATAAAGGCAAAGCGGAGTAAATACCTACAGTCGATGTAAGTAATATAGTCAAGTGACTGATAAAAAGACAAGTATTGAACGATAAAGTTTATCGCAGTTTATGAAGGAACGTCACGATTCTTTACTATGTTCATTCTCATTATTTTCAATAGCTTCTGCCTGCGACTTCGTCCGCGTGAAATTTCTTGTCCCCCCGACCCACCCCGTCGCATCGTGTCGCCTGCCCGCTGCTCCATTACTTCGTTTTCGCTTAGCGTTCTTTCAGACTTTTTCTTTTTGCTCGGCTCCTAAGGGTCGTAGCGTGATGTTAAATAGCCTATAGCCTTCCTCAAGAATTGGGCTATCAAATGCAAAAAGATTTTTTTAAATTTCGACTGGTAGTTCAAGAAATGAGTGCATTCAAACAAACTCTCAGCTTTATTATATTACTAGCTGTGCCCCGCGACTTCGTTCACGTGGATGTCGTAAGATACACAATGTACCTACTAAAATAACAGCCACATTTTAATAAAACTCCCTCGTCCCCCGACCCGTCACCAACCGTCGCGTTGAATCGCCCGGCCGCGCTATTACTTCGTTTGTGTTCTTTCTGACTTTCTCTTTTTGCTCGGCTTCTAAGGGCCGTAGCGTGATGTTAAATAGCCTATAACTATCCTTGAGAATTGGGCTATCAAATGCAAAAAGAATTTTTCAAATCCGACTTTTTGTTCATAATTTCATAGGTTTTCATTTTTTTGCTCGGAACCCTAATTATTTTTCTAAAATAAAAGTAGCCTAAGTTATCCGCCGTAACATCAGCTATCTGCCAATGAAAGTCCCGTCAAAATCGGTCCAGCCGTTTCAGAGATTAGCCGGAACAAACGGACAGACAGAAAAAAAATTAAAAATTGCTTTTTTGTTATAAGAACCGTTTATACTTTCCTATGCATTTAGTAAAAAGTTGTTATTTTGACATTACAAACATACACTTCAATTTTATTTATTTGTATAGATGTATAGACTATCTATACATCTATATATAGATAGATTTCGCACAATACCCACGATGTTTTATCTTATGCTTTTCATACAGATTGTATTGTATGATATGAACTACTCTTGTCATATTAAACATACGGGGAACGGTAAAAATAGTCTGCGTTACATGTCTTTTTTCTTCCATACTTCTCTCTAAAAATACAAGTCTAATAAATTAAACAGTTACGACTTTAGTGCCATGCCATGCTATTAAAAGTTAGTTACTAATTTGGATTAGTGTTTGTTACAATATGTCTGTAGTAGTCTGTACTGGACTTACTCGGAGCCTCGACCCTGGTAACAGGCTGTGACAACGCTAGAAACAATAAGAGAATATGCGTTAGAAACCTTCCAGAGGATAATAGAGGAAACTATATTTAATACTCTTACATCTGAATCGTGACCAAACACTACCTACTAACGAGTGCTCTAGAAAAAACGTATGGAACCTGTCAAGATCAACCCCAAATATTATGTCCCGAGTGGTCGTACCGCAGCTCGGGAAGGGACAAGATATTCAAAAAGCCGTATACTCTCTGGCATTCATATTATGAAAATGCTGTCATTGAAAAACCGAACGTGTCACATTACTCCTGTTTATGTATTTCTATAAGGATCGCAGCCGCCTCCATAATGTATGCAATAAGAAATCGATTTCTTGGCAACTACCATCATGCGCCTTAAGTAGGTCACTAGACTACAGCATATATTCAAGTATAACACTTGTCTGTACACATTCGCAACGCGGAAGCATGTAACAATGGATATCCTCGCCGATACTAATTAAGGGTAATTCGTACTAATACGTTGCGTGCGGCCGCGGTGCGAAGGTCAAGATATGTACGTCCGCAATGTTATGGACTTGTCCGGATACGTGTATCACGTCCTAGCCGAAAACAAAAGCTGATTAAGGGGGAAGCGCTAAGGTAGCCCGCGAATTCACAATTCTTATGATTTTTGCAATTTGCAGCTGTGTCCGGGTGTGTGTTGATTAAAGTATGATTAGCGACCGTAACAAATATGTATTTACAGAATTATAATCATTAAAGTCATCAATATAACTCTCTACGGCCAAGTAATCCTATTGAATGACTCTTTCAAGAAATCTTGACATTTGAGAATAGAATAGTTCTTTATTTACACAAAAAGTAGGTACAAGTTACAGATGTTAAGTTTAAAATGATCCTTATACTGACTACCTTAACTAAGGCATGCAAACAGTTTTAGCTATAATACTAAAGACTCATTTAATATATAATATATTATTAACACATTCAATCAAATCAATATAAGTTTATCATGTCAAGATGAAGTTCAGTAAATAATTTGAAATAGGTAATACAATACATAATGGCAAGTTTAACAAAATGGGATCATAAATTCGTCAAGTTCGAGGTCAATACAGTTAGATTAAAAATATAAATGATTTAGTACAAGTCGGGAATACAGAGATGTCATATTATCAATTAGTACAAGTCAGGAATACAGAGATGTCATATTATCAATTAGTACAAGTCAGGAATACAGAGATGTCATATTATCAATTAGTACAAGTCAGGAATACAGAGATGTCATATTATCAATTTAAGTTCTTATCGGTCAGAAATTCACCAATTGAGGAATAACAATTATTAATTAATAGATCTGTCAATTTCTTTTTGAAAAGTGGAAATGTCTCATTTTTTATTACATCGGGTATTTTGTTAAATATGATCGGACCCATACATATAATACTTTTCTTTAATAGAGCGGTGCAATTAGCAAATTTTTATACTGTCTCGTAATTGGCCGGTTTCTATTTTCGGACACCTTATTAAAAAGATGCATATTTGATTTAATAAAAACAGCCACCTCGAAAATATCAAGTGATGGGAATGTTAGTAATTTTAGAGACTTAAATACAGGTACGCAGTATCTGTTACTATTAAATTGCACGTAGCCCTTATACAGCGTTTTTGAGCCTTGAACATCTGTTCCCTCAGACTACAATTTCCCCAAAATATTATACAAGCAGTAATTTTAATCAGTGTTAACCTCTTAAGGGGTCTTTGTACTCATCATTATGAACAACTTTTACTATGGGACCAAACCCGAAATCGCGAAAAAAAAATCTGGTGTTCCCTACATTTTGACAAGATAAGCTAACGTAAATGTAGGGAAAAGCTGATTTTTTTTCGCAATTTCAGGTTTGTGCCCATAGTAAAAGTTGTTCACAATGATGAGTACAATGACCCCTTAAGAGCTTAACACTGATTAAAATTACACCTTGTATAATAGTAACTTGGAGTTGTATTACTGATTCTAATGATTATAATTCTGTAAATACACGTTTGTTACGGCCGCGAATCATACTTTAATCAATACACACCCAGATACTGAGTTGCAAATTGCAAAAATCGTAAGAAAATTTGAATTTCGTGGGCTACCTTAGCGCTTCCCCTTAAGAGCGTTGTCACATTTTGCACCTCTCTCGCTCACACAGAACCAAATTTTTAAGAATGTTTAATGAAAAAATGCTTTTATGAAAAATGTAATCAATGGGCGGTCTACAAAATAATATTAAATTTAATAAGTAGTTATCAAAAACACATTTGTATTGTGTTATCTAATAAACATATGTAATTAAGTATTATGATCTGTTTTTGAGATGATGTAAATAAATGCCGCAATAAAAATGTGTTTTTAATAATTACCTATTAAATTAATATTATTTTGTAGACCGACCATTGAATACATTTTTCAAAAATGTATCTTTTCTTTTAACATTGTTAAAAATTTGGTCTCGTGTGAGCGAGAGCGGTGTAAAATGTGACAACCCTCTTAAAGGATTTCAGGATTTTGTAAAAGGTCAGTTGTAAATTGAAATCTTTTTACGTAGAAAGGTCATTGGAGTTTTTCCAGCGATCCGCAAAGGGAAAGAACGGTCTATAATGGCGGGGTGGGCTCAAAGTGTTCAGCTGTGCGCAAGTAATTGCAATCCCTGCCTACACATTGTGATAACATTTGGCCTTTCTGAATGGCAAACTTATTCGAAAAATTCCGTGGGTAAATAAATAAAGACGGGTTTCTTTCGTGACAGCCCGAACGCCAGAAGGTCTAGCTAACATGGATTAGGTACGAGTACATGGAAACACGAATTTCGCTGACAAGACAGAATTTGTCGACAATTGTCCGACATTTTGAATGTATCCTACATTCGACAAGTCACACGATACACTATGCCGATTTTACCTATCAATGTATAAGTATACTACATACTTATGAATATTTCCATTTGCATACAGTTTAGAACAAGTTGTAACAAATAAATAGCGCATGTAATTCAAATGCGAACAATGCAGAATGAATGGCTAATAATAATTCGCAGCACTATGATTAGATATTGTACTAGTATTGTTGTCATATACGTTTATTTAACAAGATAATCCAATCAGATAATTATAGAAGTGTGAAGGTATAAAAGTTCTATGAACTCAGGATTTTAATATATGGATAAACATTATGTACGTTATAGAGTTAAGAACTGAGCAGAGAGATTGAGGTCGATATGCAGGTGGGAATTCACCCCTCTTTGAGGAGTGGTTAGAGAGGCGCCACGGCGTCCTCACCTTCCGCCTGACGCAGGTCCTCACCGGACACGGGTGCTTCGGGAGGTACCTGTTCCGGATAAGGCGGGAGGAAACGCCCGGGTGTCACCACTGTGTGGATCGCCCGGAGGACACGGTGGAGCATACGGTGGAGGTCTGCCCGGCTTGGGCGGAGCACCGCCGTGTCCTCGCGGAAGCGATCGGCGGCGGCGATCTCTCGCGTCCGGCCCTGGTCCAGGCCATGGTACGGAGCGAGAGTGCATGGGAAGCCATTACCTCCTTCTGCGAAGCAGTAATGCTCGTGAAGGAGGAGGCGGGACGCGTGAGGGAGAGGCAAGCTTTGCGCCCTCACGCCCCTAGTCGCCGCAGGAGACGCCCTGGGCGTCGGGAATTGGCAGCCGATTCCCGGCCACCGTAGGCGCGGGCTTGCGGATGGCGAGCAATGGGTAGCTCGCCGTCCGGTAAAGACCAAGCCCGAGTCGACGGCGCGTCGTGTTCCACGCGCGCCTCAAAGAGATGTCAGCACCATTGACGGGGTCCGCTAGGGCCGATGCCAGCTAGGGTTGCGGGATGTTCGAAAGAGTTACCGTGGCCCCGGCACAGGCAACAGAAGGAACACGGGTGGGTTTTAGTCAGTAAAAGTCTGACACGCCCTCCCGCTCCGCCCAGAGCGGGAGAAGTCATTTGATGATTTCCCATCCACAAAAAAAAAAAAAAAAAAAAAAAAGGTGGGAATTCACGGCCAGTCCATCTCGCCAAATGGCGTCATGTACATCTGAATGTTAAAACCCGTTGGCGTGATGTAAAACTCTGGATGTCCAATCGCTCCATTTGACTTTAGTCGTTTGGAGCCACGCCAAATGGCACTATCGTGAATCATATCGTACCTTTACAGAAACACAATCAAGGCAAGCTAAAATAAAAACTACAGTAATTGAATGGCTTTCAACTAGTTTTAAGTAACGCTATAGTGTTAAGTTCTGTCATACCAAGAGGAAAATAGGACTTAAAACTACTTGAAACATAACATCACGCCTGTGTTCCAAGCTGGGGTAGCTTCAGTAGTGGTCAGTGCACCCTTTGTCAGTATGTACCTAAGTCCTAAAACCCGAATGTGATTCAGGACGTAAGCCGTAATCTACAAGGTGTAACTTAAATAACTTGAGCTCCTTAACTTTTATGTTGAGCTGTACGATTACTGGACTGGACAGGTCCACTCAATCTGTGTGGTTCTTTCCTCAAAAGACCATTTCAGACACCAACCTACATGGTCTTCACATGATCTGACCAAGATTATGTCTGGACTTTAAAAGAGACTGTGACCTCGGAGTTTGTTTCGGCCTTTCTTCTCAGAGTAGTCAGATAGGAAACGCCGGCCTCATCTAGTTTAAAAAAAAATGTTTGACGTGTAAAAGTGTTTGTATAAACCTACTTACAGAAATAAAATCATTTATCATTTATCATAACGCACAACCTCTTAAGGGGTCATTGTACTCATCATTATGAACACTTTTTTACCATGGGAGCAAACCTGAAATCATGGGAAAAAATCAGCTGTTCTCTACAGTTTGACGAATTATGCGAACATAAATGTAGGGAACAGGTGATTTTTATTCGCGATTTCAGGTTTGATCCCATAGTAAAAGTTGTTCATAATTATGAGTAAAAAGACCCCTTATGAGGTGGTGCGTTATTTATGTTACACCTTGTATACACGGAATGGTAGAAAGTAAAGACTCGTCTTGTTAGAAGTCGATTAGTCTTTCTCGGAAAGAAATACTACGGCCGTCTGATATACTATAAATGTCATTAACAGAGCTTTCATATGGCTTCTTGTTGACTTGACAACAAAGCGATTGTAGATATAAAATCAGAGTTTCAATTTAAATAAATAAAAATGAAATGCTGTTCGTTGGTAAGCGCATCACTTGAGAGCGGCTGGAGTGCTGGCCCGACTTGGCTATTTTTAAAATTTTAAAATGTTCGTAATAGTTCGAATTAGGTTTTTATGGAAATAAAAATTGGAAGGTTCCTGGGAAATTTCAAATTTCGGAAAAACTGAACGTCCTTTTTCTATGGAATTTTCGCATGAACCCCAGACCATACTGACATTTGACAACGTCGTTTGGGTCAGCTAGTAGAAAATATTTATACAAGGTGGAACAGGACGATTGACATTCCTTTAAGCCACGTAAAGAGAATCATGTTCTTTACACGTATAAGTACAAAAAATCAATCAAATCCAATGAATACTTTAGCCACAGGAAATTATTTTTCATTTTCTTATTTTTCACCATGACGTAGAATCTGAGTAACAATAGGTAAACATTGCTATTGCCGCCGCCGCGCCCCGCGCCCCGCACCCCGCACCGCACCGTTGGTCAGTGACTTCGTAGATAAAGCGTGTTTACTTTTTATGCAGTTGATTCTGCTATTTATTTTGTTTGAAAACTGCAATTTTTTAATTTTCCATTAACTACTAATCTTCGTGTTATGGACTAGTACTGAGCTCGTTTTAATTTAATGTCGTACGTCCAGATTCACATTGCATACGTATTCTTAACATTAAAACACAAGGTAAACGTTCCTACTACATACATATAAATTTATACAAAAAGTAATATGAATATTTTTTTACAGCGGACATTGAAATAATAGCTACGTTTTGATGACAGGTACATCTATAAAAACAATGTTAAAGTCCAAATTGCTCGCTCAATTACAACACTATTATAAGGAAAAATCACTGAGTTCCTTAACTTCCGAAAATATCCTGCAATAAAATTAAGGAATATACTAGAAAAGGTTATAGGTTTATGATCAATCTCATATAATACACCATCTAAGCTCTCCAAACGACGTAATTTTATTGCCATAATCACTGTTTCTTGGAAGCGTGCAGGATATCCTATTATGGACTAGAGAACACATTGAAGGAACTAACATTATTAACATAGGCATGTTACTTACCTAGATTCCATTATACAGAACTATTAATTAAACTCTACGTAAAGTTTGAAAATGGGCGGACGACCTACAAAAGATCGCAGGTTATTGATACTCGCACTAACCAGGGTTTAGTTACTACTGTCGTGCGGTCGACTGTACCAATAAAGCTTCATGTAGCAGATGACGAAGGCTTGTTGACTCATTGGCTGACTGACGAAAGTTTGCCGCGTCTCAGTGCTTTATAATCATAAATCATCATCTATAGGCCACACCTTACCGCTACTAACCACAACATAATCTTCCTAATTGCCTGTTTATATTAAACTTTCTCAGAATGACAGAATGCGGCGTTAACTCATACAATGATTGCCAAAATAGTGTGGATATGGCGAATGAAAAATAATTTAATAAATAAGATATCAAACAATGATTGACATTGTTCGAATCCTAGTAGGACATACAGAAGAATTAAAATCCCACGCTATTATTAACGAACCACCTTTAACATAACATAACATCACGCCTTGTTTCCCCGAAGGGTTAGGCAGGTGTACCTATAGTACACCCACATTTCGCCAGTTATGTTTAAGTCCCATGTAATAGGGAACGAACCACCTTTAAAAGTGGTCAATTTGCTTATTTTAGTAAGTCAGATATAGAACTGCTTTGAGCAACAAAAAGTAATACGACGAATTTAGGTTTTCCCAAATAAAAACTAGCCAACTTTGAAAATTAAATTAACGGATCGTGTTTGAAACACAATACCGCGCTCGGAGAGAAAATAGCTGACGTGGCTAAAAAGACTGCTCAACTTAATGGGACTGGGCAGGACATGTCTGCCGCGTGCCAACAAGCTGTAGGCGTGAACACCACAGCACTGGTGCCCTGAGACAGTGAGGCGGGTCGCGACAGGCCACGTAGGAGATGGCGGGACGAACTGGACAGATTCTGCCAAAACTAGAAGGAGGCCTTTGCCCAGCAGTGGGACAGAGCAGGCTAACAAAACTAGAAAGAGGACGCGCGGACTCGCGAACGATGACAAGAGTGGCAGGAGGCCTTTGCCCAGCAGTGGGACAGAGCAGGCTAACAAAACAACAAACAGACTTTGAAAACATGAAGAAGAACACAATATCAAACAATGCGTGCTAATGCCATATTTAATCAACATCATCATTATAGGCAGCGGAGAGATTTCTAATTTTAGGCATAAAAGTACCATCTCCGAGGAGATGGCACTTGCATCCAACGGAATTTAAACTGTAAGTCTGAGCTTGAACACTATTATTATGGAAGACAGTGGAACTCACACGTACTAGACCAATTAAAGAGAACGATATTCCTAACAAGTCAAGTTGTTATGACAAGACACTCATTACTTACTATCTTTGTTACAAAAAGTCTAATCAAATCGCTAAACAGTAAATCAGCCGGCCTATTCTGGAGCTAGACCACCACCTCGTAAAGCAGTATTATTGTAATCTTACTTCAGTGTGGGAAAGAGATGGAGCTAGACGTCCATCCAGTCGTAGCTCCATCTCTTTCTGACACTGAAGTAACATTAAAATAATACTGCTTTAAGAGGTGGTGGTTGGACCCCTGTAGAGATCTTACCGTGAAAACTAAGGTGAAGCGCGCTTGAAGTGAGCTGGCATTCCACCTGATGCAAGCGATTGATCCTATTGACAGCTTAGGCTAACTTTACCTATGTTTCCAAGGTGCGCTTTTTATAGAATGGACCGGCTGTCAAATCTGATTCGAGATTGGACTAAGCTAGATACCTACGTGTTATTGCAGATCAAGTGTTTTGTTACCTTTACTAAATGCCAAATAGATCAACCATTACATAATATTGGCGTAAATACCACCAGCATTACCAGCTAATGGTTCTAGTCTCGCTATAATCACACCTGTCACTTTGGGCATGCGACCGGCGCAGGCGCATCGTATAGTGCCAACCACTCACCGACTGTCGGGGCACTTTTACTTTATTATAAACAGATTATTGAGAGAGTCATCATCTGTCTAGTCTTTTCCCAACCATGTTGGGGTCAGCTTCCAGTCTAACCGGATGCAGCTGGATACCAGTATTGGATACTGCCCAAACTACACAACCCTGTTACTGGGTAACACGGTACATCTTGATAAGACTGTTTGCCAGACTTTCGGGCTTTTGACTACCCGTAACGACTGTGAAAGATCTACGAGTGACACCGGGGAACAGCAGCTTCACTTACGTGCTTTCTAACGTACAGACTTGAGAGAGTATAGGAATATAGGATGTTGTCTTTTTAATTGTGCTGTGTATTCCTTTGCATGAACCACCCATGGACAGACGAATGAAGCAAGTAAAGATTCCTGCAAACAGGCGCGACACGCGACGCGAATCGCACGCGACACAAGGGCACCGCTCGTCGCGTGACGCCTTTGTGTCGCGTCGCGTGTCGCGCCTGTTTGCAGGAGCCTTAAAGCAGGAAGTTCAAATAATGTTGGAGCTAGAAAATTCCTGCTCGGTTGAGGAAGTTTCGAAATTGTGATTCGTCTTGTGCGTTGCTCTAAACCATGGGTCGTCAAACTTTTTAGCCCAAGGGTCAGACTAACTCTACACTAAAGCCCCCAAGGGCCAGGACCTAGCTAGCTCATCATAGCAACATACTATTGTTTTGAATTACACGCAAATTTTCATTTTGGGACTAGTCGAGTCAATCCGGCGCGCTTCCGCGGGTCGGATTGTTGGGGCTTGCGGGCCGGATCTGGCCCGCGAGCCGTAGTTTGGAGACTGGAGACCCCTGCTAAACTAATGAGACTCATGAGAGGTCACTTTGGAAAGTTTTAATGGCGAGTTGTAAAGTTGCGAAATAAGATAAATGAAGTAGCTAATTCAACTTTGCTGTCTAGTTTTTCGTGCTCAAATAATTTATGTGTTTTCGACGGCGTGATTAATTGAGAACTATTTAAAAATTAACCATAGTTTGATCATTCAAACTCATTTACTTAACTCACACATCGTGCTTAAACATATACAAGTAACATGGCATGAAATTCTTAATAATAGAAGACTCACTACAGATTTAAAAGCGGGTCCCATAAGAACCTCTCGCGTATAGAATCAGATGACGCATTTGAAAATAACGCATAGAATCAGACACGCAACAAAATAAAAAAATAAAATAAGAAAAAAACGAAAATCTATCCAATTTTGCTTTTGGATAGCTTTTCCTGGGATAACATCACTTCCAAATGCTTCACTTATAATACACTTCTGGACACATCTATTGGCCCACCTTGTATTTTCAGTTTCGTTTGGTCCTAGCTAAAATTTTATATTAGGTCGAGCAAAAAGTTTTTATGCAGTTTTGAACCTGGCACATTCACAATTTCATTCAATAGTCTTTTTTTAAATTTCGAACACAGAATTTAAAGAAACAAAAGACAATTTGGAGCCTGTTTGTTGATATCAAACAATCGAATACTAAGAAAACTTGGTTTTATTGGTTTACTTGGATTTAATTCTTGAAAAAGTGATTGATATCTTTGGTTTTGCAACAAACATTACTTATTCTTAACATTAAGGTGAGGTTCTATCAATAATCTATGGATACTTCACCTGAAGTCGCCGCCCAAGCTGTGGCACTTATTCAGGCCGGACACAGCCAAAGAAACGTGAGTGCTCAACTTAATTTAAGTCGATCTGCGGTCCGAAATGTTTATCGGAGGTACCTAAAAACTGGCGGCTTTGTTCGTCGCCAAGGAAGGCCACGATCTCGGGTCACAACTGAAAGGCAGGATCGATTCATCGTGACGACCAGCTTGAGAAATCGTCACCTTACCTCCATTGAGATACAAAACCAACTTCGCGACTTCCACGGAGTATCTGTGAGCGCTCGAACTGTTCGGAGAAGGTTAAAAGAACGCGATATGGTACCACACAAGCCAGCTAATGGGCCCAAACTAACGCGAGCCCACCGAACAGCGCGCCTTCATTTCGCACGCAGTCATTTAAATTGGACACAGCAAGATTGGAGCCGTGTACTCTTTTCTGATGAGTCTAAAATTGTGTTACATGGCAATGATGGAAGGAAGAAGGTCTACCGACGTAAGGGAGAGCGTTTCGCACAATGCTGCTTTGAAGAGAGGGTTGCTTATGGCGGTGGCTCATGGACTGTCTGGGGCGGTATATCCGCGAGCGGCAAAACTCAACTTGAGGTTGTTACAGGACCACGGCTGCCAACATTAAATGCTGAAAGGTACATTCGTGAGTGCTTAGAACCTCACGTGATACCATACGCGGACTATGTGGGCCCAAATTTCCTTTTTATGCATGATAATGCAAGAGCCCATGCGGCCGGCATCGTCAGGGAATATCTTCGGGATGTAAACATCACAGTTATGGACTGGCCAGCCAGAAGCCCAGACATGAACCTCATTGAGCACATGTGGGACGAGCTAAAAAGACGTGTTAGGGCTCGTCAGCCAGTTGCCCAGACGATGCAGGAGTTGAAAACTGCCATAGAAGAGGAATGGGAGATGATCCCTCAAAATTTCATAGAGCGGTTGATAAACTCTATGCCTAATCGTATGAGAGCTGTGGTAGATGCCCATGGAGGCAACACGCGTTATTAAATTAAACCTTTATTTGATAAAACATGTTTTTTATTCAAAAATCAATTGCCTTTAACAAGGCGCATATCCGACTTGTTAGGCGTAGCTCCATGTCGTATGGTATTCTGAATTCAAATTTAAAACAATACGATCGAAAAAGATGGTAAAATGTATCAGGTTTAAAACTGCATCAACAGTTTTTGTTCAATCTAGCAATCATATTTCGGTAGGGGCCATCGAAACCTAAACTCTAAGGTGGGCCAATAGATGTGTCCAGAAGTGTAATATCATGATCTACATACACACCAACGTTCTCAAGTAATTACAAAACAACTCAGACTCAGTGGAACAGTTTATAAATACAGTCTTGCAGTATACCTCGATACATCAGCAGAGTATTTACAAGCGCAGACATCGATTTGTACAACATTCGACACACGTTAAGGACTCCACATCGGAAAGTTAAACACACAGACAGACGCACACGCACTTACTTTGTATGTCTTTATAATTGACACGCAAACTCAGCTTGCCTACCACCTCACTGCCTGCAACACAAGTCACAAAGTTCAAACAGTTGCATGTTAATATTGTAAAGGCCGTCAGGTTTATTCATTTTATCGGTAGCCATAAGAACATACTATGAAAAACAAGGCAACCCGACGGTAATGATTTATTAATCGTAAACGCAGAATCTACTCCAAGTTGCCTCATTGAACTTGCAATCAGCGTTGAAGATGTTGCGGTTGATCATTCTTAACATAAATATAAAGCAATCATAGCTAGGTTAATTTCTTTTAAGCTAAGTGGGCTTCAGCGTAAGACTGACATAATGATCACGTTAAAAATAAATAATATAGAGCTATCAGTATATTAAGCTGTTACGCCATCAAACCCATCAGTAGAAAAGATACGTGAAGACTGAAGTCTAAACGCCAGACATCTTCGTCTACAGCTCGTCTTTAAAATTCTGCTTTTCCCGTAAGTACAAAAGTCGTGAAGGAGCCAGCTGACACCTGCACTGAGCGTAATAATTACGAACGCAATGAGAGATTACCGATGCACTAGAAACACAGGTCTGGCGAGCTCCCAAACTTGAGGCGAATTATGTCAATAACCTGCTTGGAGTTGTTCCAATAACGAAAATATTCGGAAACTATTCATCAGCCTGAAAATATTCTGTTTTATAGACTTCCTTCCTAATGAGGCTGAACGATTGAATAGCGCTTTGGCACTGAAGCCTTTTATAGTTTAGAGATCGCGATGAGGCCACTCTGTCATGTTGATACTTCGAGGTGTCTGATCTGATCTGAATCAGACACTACGTTCCCCTGAGTAAGTGTCCAGCATTCAAAATGACGAGTATTCAGTTTATAAATGGAGTAACTTCCTTGTGGTGGTGACCCGAATATAATACTAGCTTCTCGTCTTTGACTGTTTACATTTTTTGTAGAATTTGACGAGCCTGATGTTACGTGTGTAGTTTCTACCACTAAAATAACTTCCCATTTAGCCCACTCAGAAAAAAAAAATTGAACTATTATTTATAACAGAAGACGCTAACGAACTGTCACTGAACATCCAAATATAGCACACACATGCTTCCTTCTTGGACCTCTGCCGACCCCGGCAAGAAAAAAGTTCGAAAAACGGCTAGTTCTACATGATTCGTGTTTAGAGCTATACTGCGCTATGTTGTATCTGGCATGCACCCAATAACCGGGAACCGGGTGCTGATTGAAAATAATTCTGTTACGCGAATCGTATACGTACTTTGATTTTTCGACACTCTTGGATGTATTTGTACGTGTATGAAAATAGAACCCTGTTTTAAAACGAGAAAGCAATAATATGTAATGGAAGGCCCGAGACCTCCATCGGTAACGTAATGTGGTCGAAAATATATCTTCTTCTACGATCCGGACACGCCTATAATTATCAAAGAAAAGAACCTCCTCCTTTTTTCGTCGGTAAAAAAATTATAGTGATACGCTTGGGGAGGCATAATGTCCAGCAGAGGACCTCTTTCGGCTGAAATGGTGATAATTAATAGTGATATTAATTAACCATTTAGTATAGATGTAGTGTTAACTGATTAAGGACTATTTTCAAACTATACATAGCACTATTCGGACGAGCCTGATATTATCGGAATAAAGTTCCCGGCTACCGAAGCCATGACATTGAACTCACGGACAAAAGATATTGCTTATCCGAAAACGATGCCAGTGTGCGAAAGTGAATGGGAGCAGACCGTAATAAACCGACCGAATTATCGACTAATGTAATTAAGCCATTAATATGGTATTCAATGAAAATATATATCGGTTAGGTTTTTGATATTTAACGCAGAATTAGAGGTCAAGATACATTATAGAAGCTGCTAGTTCTGAAAGTATTCAACAGTTACCTAATCCCAAGGCTCGTCTACATAAACACACACTGTGTCTAACGTGTCACAACTCTCGATGTCCAAAAAAGAAAATATCAGATGAAAACTGGTTGACCTAAAAACAACAGAGCTGGTTAGCACAGAAGAAAATATGTTTTAGCAATTCCAAAGTATTTCCATACTCTAGTAACCAATAAAAGAATAGAATTAAGGCTCCTGCAAACAGGCGCTACACGTGATGCGAATCGCTCGCGGCACAAAGGCACCGCTCGTCGCGCGACGCCTATGTGTCGCGTCGCGTCTCGCGCCTGTTTGCAGGAGCCTTTAGATGTTTGGTACTTGTCTCAGATGGAACAAACTTTCGCATAATAATATGATGAAGAACTTGGCCTTTTTAACGCTGCTAGCAATTTTCGTATACAAGACGGCTTTAGTTCAATAAACAAGGCACTAAATCCATCAATGCACGTCAAAACTGCAACAAATGCGACCATTGTCTACTGGACGATAACTAGGGAAGGAAAACAAGTGACTGTCACGCAACACTCCTTCCCACAAGATCGTGGGAGAACCGATAATATTATAGCAAAACAATCTCCGCCTTCCGTTCTCTCACACGCAAAACAATTATGAAGGTAGCCGTATAGTTACAATTTCGGAGTTTCGTCATTAATGATGCCGAAACGGCTGAATGAATCTATGTAAAATTTAGGGGACAACGGCCGAATATATATTGAAATAATAAATGTGACCCAGGATCTTCGCCCGAGATGGGCGAACGACATTGTTGCCATCGCGGGTCAAACCTGGATGAGACTGGCGCCGAGAAAAGAGAGGCCTATGCCCAGCAGTGGGGCTATGGAAATCGGGCTGTGGATGATGCTGAGGAGGAACCACTCTTCTTTTATAAAGACGCATGAAGCATGAGTTATCGATACTTGGTCAGTGGAATAAATTATCGCTTTATCGTGTAAACTCAGGATTTTATTCAAATGAGGTCGTTGAACCAAAACTATTGATGTCATACCATGCTCTACATGCCGTTAGTTTGCATATTTTGTGTTTAGTTAGATTTTAGTTACTCATAAACGTGTTATATGGTGAGAATTAACTTCGTGGGGAGGTCGTCAACACGCAGTGAAGAATATTCGCTCTTTCCATGTATGAGAAGTAATGATTATTAAAGAAACAAATTCATGTCAACGTGTAGGATACCACTACTGAATATGGCCTTATCTGAGACCACACACACAGTTGACAATTTCTCCTCATCATATTTTAATTTTTAATCTTAGAGCATAATATTTTACTTTTTAGTCTTAGAAAATATCCCGAAAATGTATTTAAGGATTCTTCTCTTTACCTGGAACCTGTATCGTATTCTTTTATAGTCACAGGTAAAAGAAGTCTTAACTTTCATCCTTAACGTTATCTCTGGCAGAAGTAACCATGCGATTGTTCTAGATTACCGTAACTTTCACTATTCCTAATTTTGTTTAAATAAGTGTAATGGCTGCCTTCCCACGAAGGGGACGAGGCCGTGGGCTTTCATCTTTAGGGTTATCTCTGTCGCAGAAGTCACCTAAGGCTATACATATGTATGAGACCCTCTATAATAATGTAGGTATCATTTACAAACTATAGTGACGTATTGAAAAAGCATAAAGTTTATAGCCCAGGTAAACATACTCAACAACCATGTAATGTCAGCTATAGCTATGTAACGAATGTCTCGTGTCGTTGACCATTACATACTTATGAATAGCCAGTTTCTCTGATTATGATGAACGAAACTGTTCCACTCTATTAAAACTAGGTATGAATGGATATTTCATGCAATCACTGAATGGGAAGAAAAATCGTTGGAACAATATTTTCCTCGTGCCAATTCATCTTTTCGCCGGAAGGACACAAACGTTGATTTTGTAACTAATTAGGTAAGGCAATGGAAAATATTAATATTGAAAAGCACAGTAGGTACAGGGTCTCTTTGAGAAATAATACATACACGTTGGCCTTAAAAGAACTGAAATCGAACGCAATGTGGTGGAGAGCGAAATATTTATTTTTATTTTTTTATTTATTTATTAAAGAACACCAACAGCATATACATTCAACATTGTTTTATAAGAGTATTTAGGAAAGTATTACTATTATTTATTAATTATTTATTAGTATTACTATAAATATTGTTCGACTTTCAACAAATACTGCTGGTTTTCGCCTATTTTTAGCAAATTTCTCCAGGGAGACCACTTATATACGAATGACTACACGTACAAAGGTTTAAGAGGAAAAAATCATCCTCTGCAGTATTGAATATAATTTTTATGACAATTAATCAGCCCGTAACGTGTTAAAAAGAAATTATAAAAAGTTTATGGCATTTATAAGCCAATAAAACACAGAGATAAAGAACAAAATGTGAAGATTTAGGCTAAGGACCGATGTCATAATTATGTAATATTAAGCCGGAAATATTATGAAAACAGAAATTTTCGTGTGAAAACAAACTGAGACCATCACGATGTTTTCAGAAGTTTTAGAACAAGATTAAACGTTTAATAAAAATATTTAATATCATCGTTATTTTAATAAATATAAAATCAATAAATTAAACGAAAATGAGCTGACAGTTGTCGGAAAATAATAGAAGTAGGTATTGGCACTATGGTTCAGATAAGTTATCAACAGATATGAATATTAATCTTAACCTTTAACAAATTAAAGCTACCATATTCGAAACACCGCCGGCTTAAGATAGTCTGATTTTACGATGTTTTATCAATTAATCATTATATATCCTAAGTTAACTTTATTATATGTTGGGATCGGCTTCTAACCTAACCGTATGCAGCTGAATACCTGTATTTTACATGGAAGGACTCCCTATCTGACCTCCACCAGTCCACCACAACGCAGTTACTAGATAACACGACCCCTTGGTAAGACTGGTTGTCAGACTTTTAAGCTTCTGACTACCCGCAACGACTGTCAAAGATCTGCGAATCACGTCAATGAGAGCTTAAGGTCCTTTAAACCACCGTAAACTGTCAAAATTTGGAGGAAGATAAGCCAAAACTGTCTATTTAGGCAGTTTTTCATGCTAATAATATACAGTTGCTTCAGTGTTTTCCTTGACAATTAAAACTGGATACCTGTAACCACGAGTATCGTCAATTCAGGTAAAACAAACGCAATTCTTGAAATAAACAGGGGCTCAAGTAATCTACACAGAACAAATATGACTATGATAAAAACATTCCTCCTCTGTAGGCTTGCTGAGTGAAAAAAAAACCTTTCGAGTTTGAAATCGATTTCATTCTTCATTTAACACGCTCAAATCGTCAAATGAAACTAATTTGATTACTTAACTTATTTGATTAAGTTCAACTGAAGTTTTATAATGCCGATATAGTTCCAATAGTATCAAGTCGTATCGTTAACATTTAAAACACACAAGGGTTGTAAAGGTGACATCCAGTAACTGGGTTGTGGAAGTCATAAAGATAGAAGTTCCATGTAAAATCCTGGTACTTCGCTGCGTGCGGTTTAGATTGGAAGCCGACACCAACATAGTTAGAAAAAGGCTGATGATGATAAATACGACCACGAGCTATGCGCAAAAAATAAGAGGGAGACAACCCACACAGAGGGTTCTAAATACAAGTGTACGACGGTATAACCTACAACATACACGCTGCTTTTTTATTGGCTAGGGAACTGCCACGAGTGTTGTACTCAACATAATGAACAACTTTTCCTATGGCACCAACCTGAAAGCGCGAAAAAAAAAATCGCTCCCTACATTTATGTTCGCGTCTAACTGTAGGGAACAGCAGATTTTTTTTTCACGATTTCAGGTTTAGTCCCATAATAAAAGTTGTTCATAATGATGAGTACAACACTATCGTGGCAGCTCTCTAGCCAATAAAAAACTCCCACCTGGACACGAGATTAATAAATGACTCTGCCCTAGAGTGTAAATGTGGTGCTTTTCGTGTGTTCTATTGTCTGTACGTTACAGGAACTGGGGGCCAACCACCACCTCTTAAAGCAGTATTATTTTAATGTTACTTCAGTGTGAGAAAGAGATGGAGCTACGACTGGATGGACGTCTAGCTCCATCTCTTTCCCACACTCACGTAAGATTACAATAATACTGCTTTAAGAGGTGGTGGTCTAGCTCCTGAAGGGCGACTTTAGATTGGCATCGACACTCTAAGAATATATAAGAATAATTTCAAATATCTGCGAAGATTATTATCTCGTTAGCCAACATCCACTGCCTAGTTATCGTGAGAAAATGCACCACAAACGTGGGCAATATTCTTTTACTGCATTTCCGCAAGCTTAGGGCACTGGTAACCCGCCCTACCAGACCTATGTAGTTACTAGTTCGACTGTTCGACATACCACAGATATCTTAACTGCCTGTTACTACAGACAAATCTGAGCTGTTCACATTCTTAGAAAGATAACGGGTTTACGAATAATACTGGTTTTGAATTTACTACATTGGATTGGATTGGAATCAAATCGAGGCTTTGGTGAGTGTTTCTGTTATCGCAATAGCGGGAATGAATGAATGCAATGTGTTGAGAGTCTTTATCGCGAATTCGTGAACAATATTGTCGAAGCTGTGAATGTGGGTGGCACTTCAAACTATTCTGATAATAATTTGTTTAAGTTTGAATCTATACATAGTTTAAATAATATACAACCAAATTGAGAACCTCCTCCTTTTTGAAGTCGGTTAAAAAATCTCTTTTCGTGTCTGTCTGTAAGACCACTTAGATCATCTAAACTTTGGTGCGGTTTTCGTCATCATTTAGAGAATTCCAATTTACTTTACTTGGACATTAGTACAGAAATCTCGATGTTTTCATAAGTCGCCCCCCGTGCGAGGCAGGGCGGGTCGCCTTGTTTAAAATAAGTAGGTACAATCGCGGACATTTACGGAGAACCAGTTTTCCACCTTATTCTAAGGTAATACACAAAACAACCACAACAGTTTAAATGTAGGCGTTGCATTTAATTGTTTGAAATGCCGATATTAAAACGTGCAGTTTGTATCAATACAGTTTATTGCTTGTATAAATCTTACAAACATTTTAAGGGTCCCCGAAACGTCAATCGCAATTGTCAATTTTTAAGTTATTGATGCGCAAATTGACCGTCTGCGATGTGCAATTGAAGCGATTGTCAATATTACTACAACATAAATTGATCGATCGCAATTGACCGTTTCAGAGACACCTTAAAGCCACCATACAACACAGACATGCACATAATTTCCTATCGATCGCCACAAGAAGTATGCAATTCTAAGCTTTATGAATGGGCGTTATCAATTTATCGATCCACAACCTCAGGTCAAATGCCAACTACTCAGTATTATGCATTAACAATAGAAAACCGTTTAGTCATCGGCTCATCGCGTAGGATTTCTACATTTAAATCTACCATAATATTAATGGCACATGGAGTTAATGAAAAATTTGGTTTTGTGGAACGTCATCTCTGTCCTCTGTCACTCATTCCTGAGTGACTAGGGTTACCATCAGGCCCCTTCCGGCTTTGTCATCTGTCCAAACTTTTCGACTTAGATTTTTTTATAGTAAAATTAAACAGCATTTTGGCAGGACTTTTCAAATTCCGAAATGGTAAGTATGGTAACCCTATGTGTTACACTCTCTTTCTAAAGCTCACTCTGTGTCATTTTTACAGTAGGGAACAGTACCCGCTCCGCTCAATAGTCAAGACATGGTCAATTATATTGAATTAGCTAACAATGGTCTGTGATCCAGAGAAGATTACACTACGGCCGGCGCATCTTGGCAAGTCTGAACATAGGCACTATGAACTTTCCCGCATGTCCTCTCACTCACACTCGCCTCATGTCACCATTTGGTTCCTATAAAATGTTACTGCGCAGCCTCCTGCGCGAAGTTCGGGCTCACTAAGAGACGTCCGTCGCGTCGGCCGTATTGTATTGTACGCCCGTTGAGTTTCATTGCTCTACAGAGAATTGTTATCTTGATCTATTAATACTACTAGTGTTGGGTGATAAGTGAGTAATATTACGGTATTAAATCTTAAGAGCGGTGGCCGTCATGAACATCTGTCATTTTCAGCAGTATTTGATATTAAGGTGTCGCTATGTATTTGGGCAGTCGTTGTGTGACCGGTCACGGGTTACTTAGCAAACCAGAGTTTTAACCTAAGTGGAACTAGCGTAACGGTCGTAAGTCTTAGGTCCTATGCCTGTAAAACTAGCGAGCATTTAAAGCGAGTAAACCCTGATCAAACGTACGAAGGAATATAACTCCTGTTGGTAATACAGAATTGGGATGATGACTAAAACTTTTTTGTCGGTCAGGTAGATTATTAAACATTTTGGACACGTATTTTTTTTTTTTTACGTAAGCAAAGATTACGGCGATACATTGAGTTGAAATCTGGCATGAAGTCACGTCTTGCTAGATTTTATATTTAGTTGTGACGTAGCAAGCCTCACTCCACAACTTTAATGCGTTTTATCTAAGTGAATTTTTAATAATATGATAAAGCAAAAAATACGCGTCTAATATTTTTTTAATATCAGACGGGACTACATAGATTTTTTTTTCTCCAGAGATCATCCCTATTAATATTTTCCACGACAGAATTTTCGCCTTCAGCCAAGCTCCTAATTTACTGCAATAAAATTTGATCACACACAGCGATATTATTTATTATGAGAAATTTGTATGCAGCACTTATAAGGTCAGAACGCTGACGCCGATAAAAAAAAACATCAACATGTATGTCACATCAGTCAGTCTCTCAAACCAGTCTCAGTCTATAAAACCAGGCAAAAAAAACCGTAACGCCTAGATGCATATGGATTATGTAAATGTGCTTGTCCATGCTTGACCAACGTCTAGTAGATCGAACTGCTAAGTGCCAAGATGATCGTATGCAGGAAACCAACCGGATTAGCATCCTTTTGGTATGGAAGTGCGTTATCCTACTACAACATTAAAAAGGATGATTACGAAATAAAAAAACTACAGTAAAATAAAAATTAAATCGACTAAAAAAAGAAATTAACTCAACATTATGAAATAACTTTAATTTCGGAAGTCGGTGTCTTGAGATCTGTATTCTGTGTTTTTTGCCACCGACTTCCGAAATTATTTCATAATTTTGGTTTTTTTTTTCGAAGTCGATTTAATTTTATTACTTTTTTTTGAAGGCGGTTAAAAAGGATAATTTTCATGCAGTCGTTTTCTCTAATTTCTATTAGGAACATACGAGGGGCGTTCAATGTATTCTCGGTATGGGTATGTTAGAAAAAAGATAAAACCTTGAAAAAAAAATATTTTTCAATATAGTCTCCCATGATATCAATACATTTGTTTGATCGCGAAATAGGTTTTTCTATTCCCTTAAAAAAATAATTTTCTTCTTGGGCCGAAAAATGCTCATTTACAGCGGACTTGAGCTCATTATCGTCAGCAAAACGCTTTCCACGGAGGTCTTTTTTTAAATTTGGGAATAAAAAGTAGTCACTGGGGGCTAGGTCTGGGCTGTAGGGTGGGTGGTTAATTTCCTCGAACCCGCACTCTCGTACAGCAGCCTTGGTGAGCCGCGCAGTGTGAACCGGTGCGTTGTCGTGAAGAAGCAGCACTTTCTTTGCCAGCTTTCCTCTTCTTTTTTCTTTTATTGCTTCTCTCAAACGGCGTAAAGTGGTTGAGTATTTTTCTGCGTTGATAGTTTCACCTTTTTTTGTGTACTTGATCAATAGTATTCCTTTAGAATCCCAGAAAACTGGCCATGATTTTCCCAGCCGATAGAGTGACTTTGAACTTCTTCGGAGGGTCTGATCCCTTTTTATGCCACTGCATAGACTCCTGTTTACTCTCAGGGTCATAGTGATGAACCCACGTTTCATCACCTGTAACTATCCTTTCGAAAACACTTGCTGGATCGTCGCCACACAGCTCTAAAAACTCCTTACAAGTTTCAACTCGCGCCTGCTTTTGAAGCGCAGTGAGCATGCGCGGCACCTATCTTGCACTGACTTTTGTAAGGTTGAGATAATCATGTAGTATAGTGTGTATAGTACCAACGGATAGCTTAGTTATTTCTGCCAACATCTTGATTTTTACACGTGCATCTTCTAATACAAGTTTTTCGATAATTTTCAAATTTTCTTCGGTAGCCGCCGTGATTGGCCCACCTGGGCGAGGGTCATCTTCGATACTTTCCCTGCCTCTTTTGAATTCACTTGACCACTTCTGTACGGTCGATAATGAAGGAGCAGAGTCTTGATAAACGGCTACCATTCTTCATGGATAGTTTTTTGAGATTTTCCTTGTTTAGTGAGGAATTTAATCACCGCACGATGCTCGATTTTCTTCAACATTGTTGCGTCAGTCATTTTCGTCGTCTTTGACTGGAGGTCGCAAACAAACTAATGAAGTTATCAACATGACATTTTATATGAATACCCTCAGAATGTTGGTAGCTAATGATATATTTTATATGAATACCCTCAGAATGTTGTTAGCTAATGATATATTTTATATGAATACCCTCAGAATGTTGTTAGCTAATGATATATTTTATATGAATACCCTCAGAATGTTGTTAGCTAATGATATATTTTATATGAATACCCTCAGAATGTTGTTAGCTAATGATATATTTTATATGAATACCCTCAGAATGTTGTTAGCTAATGATATATTTTATATGAATACCCTCAGAATGTTGTTAGCTAATGATATATTTTATATGAATACCCTCAGAATGTTGTTAGCTAATGATATATTTTAATTACCCACAATAATATCAAATCACCCTGATACCGAGAATACATTGAACGCCCCTCGTAACAGCTTTTAAAATACTAAAACACTACTACACTGGTTACTACTTACTTACTACTACTACTACTACTTGTACTACACTGGTGGTTGGTACTACACTGGTGGTTGGTACTACACTGGTGGTTGGTACTACACTGGTTGTTGGTACTACACTGGTGGTTGGTACTACACTGGTGGTTGGTACTACACTGGTGGTTGGTACTATACTGGTTTTGTGTAAATGAAAAAATCTGCCAGTTATTTGACCTCGGCAAAACCATGTACTATCAATCACCCTCAGAAAAGAAAATCTGACGTCTGTCTGGCTAGGTTCGGAGTCGGACATGCTGCCGACTACACATAAAGTTTTCCCACGACAAAGGAGGGAAACAAAAGACACTTTCCAAGCTTTCGGAGCGTGTACGTATTCATACTTCCGACATGCGGTTTAGGAACTAGAACAACTACTTTAGTTGCTAAAGCCAAGATCACTATCACTAAATATTATAAAACGAAAGTCCCCCTTGCCGCGTTTGTCTGTCTGTCTGAACACGATAAACTCATAAACTTCCGAATAGATTTTCATACGGTTTCCACCAAAGGACGGAGTGATTCATGATGAAGGTTTACGTTTTAAATGCATTAAGGTTTTGTGTAAATTGGCTGAAATATGACGATGATTGTTGAAGATGTCGGAAAAAATCATGCAGACTGGGAGCTTTACTGGCGTGCGCCGCGTAAACCAGGTTATATGAAAACAATGTATTACGGAATTATTCCTCTTATAAAGATCTATTAAACAGAAAAAATTGTTAGCAACACCATGTATATGTGTATCTGCATTTTAAATTTCTCTCTGGACCCAATTCTGAAGTCCACGCAGACGAAGTCGCGGGCAGAAGCTAGTAATTTATAAACATTACTCAGCACGTGCTTTGGCAGAGCATTGTAATTACTCGCTGTGGGCCCGATGGGACACTGACGAGAAATAACGAACATTCATCCCCTATTTCCCCTCTCGGGGATAAAATTTCAAAAATCCTTCCTCAGTGCTCACTTTCGTTACATAAGGAACTCTTCTGCAAAATTTAATGCTTCTAGACCCACGGTTTAGGCCGTGCGTGGTCAGTCAGTGAATTTAAGGTTTTTATTTAATAATCCTGTCCTATTTTAATATAATATTCCTGTCAGTGTCGTAAAACTGTCAAACTACGAATGCAAGATAGAGACGGGAACATATCTAAGCCAAGCATGTAATGTTAGTATCTGGCAAAGCATCAATTAGACTTAGCAAAACACAATGGACGAATCTCTTCGGCCCGAAGTTAGATCAAACGACCACAGTTGGTTAGATCCAAAACTGCTAAGTCAAGTTCTCAACATCCGTTAAGTTCACCACACACGCATAGCACGTCACTCGGAAATGGACATGTATGTGTGTTAGCAATTTAGATGTTGCGCAAGCACCACACAGCTTTCTAAATCCACGGGGACCGATGGCTGACCGCCATTAGTACACATTCCTTCAACGACATACCTAAGTAGATAAGTACTTTAAATTACTCCCAACTCGGGCATTTCCGGTCGTTCAAGGGTTTTTGCTTGTAATATACAGCTATATCATTACTTTTTTCATTCCGTGGCTTGATCCTTTTTTGCCCTCGTTCGCACGGACGATTATTTAAAGCGACGATTTTTTAACGCGCGCTGGATTTTCAACTCTCGGTGTTGAGCCGAGCATTGAGAATCCAACTGAGTGTATCGCAGCGCGTCAAAAAAACAAAATGTTGGATTTTGAACCCTCGGCGCTAAGCAATCTAGTGCGTTGAAAATCTAGTGCGCGATAAAAAATCGCCCGTGGGTACGAGGACTTAAACAAACCTACAATAGTCCACGGTTCCTGTAAGTCAAGTCTCTGATCAGAAGATCTGGGGTCAATTCCCAAGTCTGATGTGATTGATTGACTATAGACCATTTAGTAAAGAGCGAAGTAACAATTTTTTCAGTCAACATTTTATAGGTAGATTGGGACTAGGCTACAGTATTCAGGTCTTGATTTGGGTTTCTATCGTACACAGAGATTGGTTTAGGTACAGAAGTTTCAAAAGCAGAAATAGATTTGCAATGAAACTCACTAATATACACTTGGATAAGAGAAACTCAAAAGTTCTGTAACAAAACGTAGCATTACAGACGATGATCCTCTCCTACACTTCACTGTTACAATATAACACATGCGTTCGCGATTTCGTTTTATAAAGGTATTGTTAATTTCATTAAACGTTATTACTTATTGAATTATATATTTACAATTTTCTAAAATAGCATCTTGGAGCAACCTGTATTTAAAGAACTGTAGCGCAGATGTCATTTGCCGGGGTCACGGATCATAACATCGCATCAATGAAATAGGCGAATTGAAGGAAAGAGAGAGCTTTATTATTTAGTTTGTTTGATTTTTGTTTTTAAATATTATAATATTTTTTTATGATTACTGGCCACTAGTCGTACCCGTGCTTTAATGTCGCCATTGTAGCGGCACAATAACAACACACTTGACAATTGCAAGCTCAAGTGCACTTCCTAACCGCAGGTAAGTGGATATCTTCCGTCCGAGATACTACTTCGATACAACGTCTTACAAAGTTACATTCTGATACAACACAGGAATGCCAGGCAGGCCTGCGGTGAAGCTACACTACACATTCATTACGACTTATTTGTTTACTTTCAAAGGGAAGATTAGAATTCTATGTACCTAAATTGAACATTCATGGAGGTAGAAAAGGAATTTTATTGGCTCTGTGGCTAAAATTGTTAAGTGAATTGGCTACATTGGATGATTGTGAAGAAGAGATGTAATTGCTCGCCGTTCTTAGAGCTAGAACCAGACACAAAGGGCTCAAAACTTTAAGGACTTTGTTAGTGAAAGAGTAATTATTACACATTATAACATTACATTAGCATCATAGACTGTTTTTTTTTTTTTATTGGGCATAATTGTTATTTAAAACATTATTTTCACTTTTTTACTTTGTTATTTGTATTTTGTGTTTCACGAACTATGTCCAAATAAACGTTACTCTTTCTTTTCTTTTTAGCAATAGAGAAAAATACCTAACTAAGAAACGAATATTTTACATTGTTGTCACTTATAGAAGCAGCAAGAATAATGGATCCATGATCTTGATGTAAAAGAGTGTCCATGGAGTTTCTTGCCCGTTCTTCTCCATTGAAATCTACGTTTTGGAATGGGCGACTAGCTTCAACTTTCTGACCGAATCCGACAATTCAAAAGTGCCTGTAAATGGTTTAACTGAAATAAAATTCTAAGAGTTTGAATAAAACAAACTGGTGTGATGTCCCAGGTAGAGTGACCTCGTTGCCTTTTACACGAGTTAGACTACTCAAAGATACGCAGAATTAGTATCTAATGGACGAGACGATAGACCATAGGAGTATGGGAAGCTCTTCTTCTTGATCATATAAGAATTTAATATTCGTTCTACTTCTCCAGCCAAAACTAATACACAGTAATACTGACGAGTTAGCCGATAGCAATATAGGTCAAAATAGATTGTTACATAGTGTGTTAGGTTGCGCTTGCGACTCTGCCTGCTTCTAATCGATATAACCTTGGATCGAAACTACCGAGCGGGTGTTATCGATACTTACCTATGTTTTAAATTCTGATCGGAATTCAGATCATTGTTAGTTGGTAGAGCATTGGTATTGAGCTGACTGGAGGTCATTGGATTATGGGTTCAATTTGTTACTGGGTTTTGTCTTCGGATCTTATGGATTGATTCCCATCAAATTGTTACTGGGTTTTGTCTTGGGATCTTATAAAATTTTGGACAAACTGAGGGTTTATGACAGAATGACTGCAATTTGGGATTGATTTGCATGTACTTATACAGTTTTCTCTATATTCAAGAAATAAAAAGGTACCTACTGTAATCAGATGTTACATCAGCTGCTCATGGTTAACCATCAAATAACCAAATGACTGGCATGTTTACCCGTCTGCACCCATATTTAGACTTACTACAAGACTTTCACTACTGGAACCATAACGCCACCACAAAAAGGTACGTAACATCACGCAATGCGCAAAAGGGGTCACGCAGCTACAAAGATCACTGTCTCGCGTCAACGAACTGAAAGTACACCACTTATTATTGTTAACTAGCTATAACCCGCGACTCCACGTGTGTAGTTTTTATTTTTTCAGGATAAAAGTACCCAATATTCTTCTCCAGGTACCAAGCTACATCTTTACCAGATTATAAGAAAATTGGTGCAGTAGTTTTGCAGTAAATCTGTGCCAAACAAACACACTTTTGCAATCGTAATACTAATGTGGTGCGAAAGTTGTAGATTTGTTTGTTAGTCAAATACCTATGTCCAAACTGTTGAACGGATTTGGATGGAATTTGTTTAACTTATCATATTAACTTACATAAACAATGTTATGTTATAATATAATATTGTAACGAGACAAAGCTGTTTATTTTGACGTAATCGGTGTAATAGTATGAAAATAATGTGTGACCGATATTATTCAATGTTGGTTATCTTGTGTGACCGAGTTATTGAGAAAGACACGTTGTGAGATGGATAATGACGTGTGACTCATAAGGATGAATGACCTAAATAAAGAAGGACCTAGAAATTTAATGTCTGTATCGTAGCTGCACGCTCAGCGCCAAGGGACGTTTGAGGCAAAAGTAGTGGACTTTACAATTTTTTTTTTTTTGTTGCAGAAATTACTTCTTCTGGTACCAGAATACTATGTGGTGAATAAATCAATATACACCGGCCTGTGAAGAAATGAAATGAAATTGTTTATTCTGTAAATAGGATATCGGAATCACTTTTACACGTCATATTAAAAAAATAAGTTAGATGGAGTCGAAATTTCCCATCTGACTACCCCTAAGAAGAAATGGCGAAACAAATTCAGGGGTCAAAGTCTCTTTTAAAGTCAAGACATAATCTTGGTCAAATCATGTGAGGACCATGTAGATCCGTGTCTGAAATGGTCTTTTGAGGAAAGAACCACACTGAGTGGACCTGTCCAGTCAGTGCAAGCATTTGTCAGTAATCGTGTAACTCAACAATAATCCGAAGAAGATGTGCCCTAGCCGTGTATCACCAGTGACACACTGGCCTGGGACAAAAATATTAGGGTGTATATCAGGATACACACACACATGGAGCTGAGCGTGTTAAGCTTTGGTTTCCTAGGCAAGCAGGTCCGCCATGAAAATCTATAATGTTCACCACTATTAGATATTAAGGTGTCAAAAAACGCTCTGTATTTGGACAGCCGTTATTGTGTGACTGTTGACCGCTGTCTTAGAAACCGAAGTTTTAGTGCACATTCGAGGAAATCATAAAGACGAAAACTCTGTGCATTCACATGATACAAAATTAGGGATAGATTTGCGGCTTCTGCATCGCAGTTAAAGAGAAGCGGATACAACAAATTGTATCTAGATAAACATACAAACAGACTTGACGATTATAGCTAGAATTTTGGCAAAACAAACTGTATCGATGGCAGACCCAGATACTTACAGTTATATGTAGCGATAATTGACTGTCTGTACCTGTTTGTGTGGTCTCGAGGTAAAAATAGTGGGTGGTGCAGTATGCAAAGGTGTGTATAGACTAGGCAAAAGTCAGGCAAAACAAATTCTTTCTGCAACGGAGAAAGAAGGTACAGCAAAGCAGCTTGCATCGAACAGCTATCCCTAACAGAAATATCTGTGCCTGACTGAAGCTCTCAGATCGTCCGTATATTTGGGTTCGGTTTCGACAGCTAGTTATTTGGTTTACTCAATTTTACATCTATGCGCTACTATGCAAGCGGTATAATAGTTCAATAGATATGGGTCCATGTCATAGACTGGACTCGCAAGAGGTCGTGAGTTACATCTCCCATTGCACTATCGACGAAATACTCATACCCAGTACAAGCAAATTAGAGGGGTTAACTGGAATGCCCAACATGGAAACATTTACAAATGCCCGATTCTCTCATATCATAAGGCAACTACAACCATAGCTTGTAAATAAAGAATTCGACCTTACTTATGAAGCATTTGACCCATTTCCGGTCCATTTATTACTCCACGTAGCAGCATAACCCGTCATTGTCTATGTAGTCGGAGCCGATTGTCTGCATTCTAACGAGAGCATGACCCAACCTTTACGCAAGTGGACCTTGGCAACAGGCCGGGAACCACAAGAAACTGGGTTTGCAGATCACTGCCGCATACATGGGACTGGGGAGATAGCTCATTGGGTGATAAGCATAGATATGGCATAATAACGGAGTTTTTTTATCAGGTGAAGTCTGCTTATGATTATGACTAGTATGTAGGTACCTAATCGAGTCATGACTAGGGTTGCCAACTTTTTGTACAAGAAACAAAGTATATTATGGTTAAAGTGTAACAGTATAAACAGTATCTCGGAAACATTTAACAGTATTTTTTAATGTTTATATAATAATAGATACATAATTCATTAGTGTTACTCGCGCATCTCATCAATTTAGTACCAATTTTGAAGGCTTCGTAAGCCTCACGGAATAGACGAGAAGAATTTTTTTTTTAAATGTATTGAAGCTCTATTTCTATGGTCCCACCACTCGCCATTCATCACTGAAAACACAAACTTTGTGAATACTGCGGCGGCAGAACTAACTATACTACTAGTATCATAAAGGTATTCTGATAAATCTAAGTGCGTCCCGATAATCCACAGTTTCAGGCTAGCTGAAGCACCGCGCCCATGCCCAGGAGCATGCATGATGTTCTACATAGTAGAAGACACTTTTTATTTTAGGTAAGTATAGCTCTGGATATCAGTGAAAACCGTATATTCATATACTTTATTTTTGTTGAACTGTAAACCGTATTTTAGAGTGAAAAACAGTACAATACTGTTTTTAACAATTTGGTTGCAAAATTATGTACATTTTAATGTGTTTGCTGGGTTAATTCTTAGAGTATTTCATTGATCTATAAAAGGAATTAGACTTTGATCTTTACAATATATGCCTTTTTTGATGAAAAACTATAATAGGCTCTGTTTGTTTATGACTCATTCCGTATCATTGAAGACAGCAATCAAAATTAGATGTCTGCCACACGAGAAGACGCAGCGTATGGCGCTCATAACTTTTATTAATATCTAGCCTAGCTAACTAATTAATGGTCTATCGAAGACATCCTAATTAAAGTCTAGCTTTTGAAAGTTATTTTGAAAAACTAGCATTACCGAAACAGACGTCTAGCATACATTTAAAGGGCATTGAACTTTAACAACTGTAGTTATATTTATTTAAAACATTTGTCGTATTGTTAGTTCTTACGTGGGCTTATAGTCGGCGTGACAATCCTTGAGTAATTTTCAGTACAACAGATTTATTCAATATTGTAAGATAATAAGACAGATATCAGACTCCCATGATACATTATGGGATTTGAATAAGCTGCAGTCTTATTTCTCAAGGCGGGGTTCTGCGCATGAATGATATCTATGGTATGTGCTGTGTGGCAATTTGTCATTTGAATTGAATGCGCCCTGTAAAGGAAGAATGAGACGCTTGCGCCGCGCCGATTCTGAATTCTAGCTATGTGAAAAATTGTTATTTATTATTATGAATATGGTTCATTGCTCTTGCAATGTAAACAGTGCATCATTTAAAAGGACTGCTCAAACTGAGACGAATGCCGAATTTCGTCAAGCGTGCCGCACTGGATTCGCTTCAGTTTGACCAGAGCTTAACATAACATCACGCCTTGTTTCCCCGAAGGGTTAGGCAGAGGTGTACCTATAGTACACCCACAGTTCGCCAGTTATATTTGACCAGAGCTTAAATACTTGAACATTATAATTATTATGCAAACTACATTCAAAATCAGCTCAAAACAAAACGATAAGCACCAATAAATACCTAAGTTTTTTACTTCAGCTACGTACTCAAGATAATCAAACATGAAACAAGTTTATATCTAAACAGAATTTAATTATTTAATGTTGGCAACAAGATATGAATAAAAAATAATAATAAGTTACCGCGCGATGCAAAAACTGACTCAAAAACAGGTATTATTACTGCTTATGTATGCTTTTTTGTATTAGAAAATAGGTACTGGTTAAAATTATAGTTGGATCAACAAGTTGAATACAAACTATGTTCTACTAGAATATTTACTCTGAACTTTGTAGGTATTTTTCTGCTTGTAATTATTATTCTGGCTTTTCCACAGTCTTGTTGGGAGAATGGGTATGTTGGGTATACCGACTGATGTTGCTAAAAGACAAAATGAATGCCTTGGGATTCTTTATTATGTAATGTTGTGTTTGTACACTTAAGTAAATAAAAATTATGCATGTTATGATTTGTGTGCTAAACTTTGATTTTATGATGTAACATAGTATAAATTCTACTTAATTGAAAACCAGTTTAATAAATAGGAATAGGGATTAATGAATAGATGCTTGGTCTTGTCTAGAAAGCTTTCAATGTTCAGTTAAGTTAATCAACAGGTGCTTGGTCTTGTCTAGAAAGCTTTCAATGTTTAGCTAAGAAGGATATTTAACTATTGATTCCATATTAATTTACATGTTACTGATTATTAACTCAGAACCCATTTGTGACCCAGCTGAATCACATAATAAGGCATGACTTGCACAATAGTTTTGGATATTTTCATAAACCATATTGATGCAATCAAAACAAATATTGCATTATATTGCGCCACATGAAACAAGTCAGAAGATAAACGAATAGTAAACAGAAAAGAATAATCATAACATAAAGCATCCATATTTAGGATATTTATCAGGTGTTTATGTTACCCTATGACTGATTGCATATTATACACACAGTTTGGCTATGGACCATGTTATTGGGGACTGATTTCAATGGCGATAGTATGCTTGGTGAGTCTTGCTTGGTATGTATCAATGCCTAACAGCCAGAAAGGGATAAGCGACATTTTTTGTGAAATCAACTTATATACTTATATCAATGCCTACCTGTCAAAAAGCCGATTCTGACCATAGTCGATTTCGCAAAAAATGTCGCTTATCCCTTTTTGGCTGTTAGGTATTGGTATGTATTGTGTATGTAAATGGTACACCACACTATCTGCAGTATTGTCTCTACTTCACCCTTAATCCATCCAAAGGTTGTCTTTAAAAGATTGCTTTAAGCGATAAGACTGCCTATTGTCACCCTATGTAAAATTTCAAATTTTAAATCTGTCATTTGTATGGTGTGCATAAAAAAGACTATTATATTCTATTAACCCAGCCACAGGTACAGGTTTATTTGTTATTAAGCTAAGGAATTAGAAAGAAAGAAAGAATAATAGATTTATATGTCACAGAAACTCTTGCACCCAAAAAGATAATAATCAGGAAAATAAAACAAAATAGATGTACATTATAATCATGAGCACAAAACAGACGGTCAGCTGCACGCCATGACCAAATTAGCTAAACTGCCAGCCTAACAATAACAGTGTTTCAATTTTTTAAATATTGTTATACCTATATGGTATTTAAAGCATATTTTAGTATCTATTTCAGAATATATATAAAGAGAATGACCTTTCTGGGGTTCAAGGAACACTGAGCACATTAAATGCTATAACCGTGGCACAATGGGTAGTACACATAGAACTATATATAACACAATAGAAATCATATGTAGTAGTCAATAAAGCTTAGTCACATTTCTTAATCATTTCAAGATTTGTTTTGGATTTCCAAAACATTCAATGGAATGTGAAAAGTATGTATGATATATTAATATGGAGAAAAACAAGCAAATTGAAATTTGATTCAAATTCAAAATTTTTTGAATTTGAATCAAATTATTATCTTTTTGAAACCCAAAGTTTCTTTATAATTTGATGGATATTTGAGCCATTTCCTGCCTGCTGTAGTCTATGAAAGACTAAGCTAACAATTATGATGATTCATAACATTAATAAATAAAGTTATCAGCTGTAAAAAATATAATAATTTTAAGACTGTGTAAACTCAACAGAGAGATTATTTACAGAAAATGAAACTCAGCTGCAAGGTAATTATTATCAACAAGTTTTGCAAATAATGGGTAGCTTGATTATTGTTATCATGAAAGTTTAAAGAAAGGAAATTTTAATCTACAAGTGAAACTACTTTAACAGTCACACTCTTGAGAACAACTTGTGGAGCTACAGTAATTAAGACTTCATCAATTTAAAAAACATTTCAAACTTCATTAATATCAACCTTGAATTCAAACTCTTTGTATTATTATGACGTTATTACTCATTAGAAATAATTAAAAATCAAATTGTATGACTTGTCAACTATTAAATGACTGGCAAAATACCAGATTTAGATTGTTCACACACTGTGAAACATTCTAATTGCACATGAAAGGAAGCAGTTCGAATATTTTTAACGTTCATGTTTTGCTTACAATGCAATAATAAACACTCGACGAATGAGCAAAGTTCAACACGTAGCCTAAGGTTAAACCCGCGCAAATAAACAACATTAATTACGTTCACGTTCTGGCGCACTTAACCTCAGCTAATATCGAATATTACAACAAAACAATGTAATACCTGAGTGGAGGCTCCTGTCCGTGCCCCCGGTCATGTTCACTAAGTCCGTCCAACGGAACCACTCAACGCGTCAGGCGGGCGGCGCACTTCGCTCCTGGCGGCCCAGCACCACAAATCCACGCAGCAATTATAAAAAGAACCCAATTTCAATGTCACAAAGGTAACACGAGGGTAACGGGGCTCAGCGACGCAGCCGATCCGTACTAACGTCCGCGATACTCACTAACCACGCGCTCTAACCATAAATATCATAACATAATTTACCTTCTGCCTCATGGTAATTAGTTTCTCGATGTTTATGTCCTTCGACTTCAGCCATATTCAATTTATTTATTTCGAGATCTGACTGGACTGAACATAGCGACGTAAAATTTTTCCAACACGACGCAAGTTGACAACCTTGCGGAGAAAAAAAGACGTGTCATACTGTCAAAGTCAGAGGACTGATTTTAAATAATTAACTTATTTTTGTACAGTTAAAATGCGTGTTAAAAAATAAGTAACTATAAAAACGTTATACGCGTGATATTTTTGCTGTACTGTGAATATTTTACAAATGTAACATTTTTATCATTAATATTTACTGGTGTTGTTAGTGTTCATGTTGAAAATGTTAAACACTATACACCATTTATTTATGGATGAAACCGTGACCATGAAACCTCACATTTAGGATTTTATGGTTCTCTTCTCATTGGTAGATAGGTAGGTAATCATGTATTATTGAGCATAAAATCTAATAAATTCGCGTTTTTTTTTTTACAAATGGATCGGAAACCCTGGCAAGCTTACAATTTGGTTGTCAAACTAAATCGATTCCGATTCAACTCGATTCGTGATTCGATACGATTTTACTCGTTGATGTATACTTTCACAGCAGTGGTCTCGAACTTCCATATAATATACAGGGTTACAGGGAAAGTCGTACTGAATATTAAAGGATGTTATTATTCAGGTCATTTCCGATGAATTTCATTCTGAAATAAAATGTCCGAAACTTAACCGTTATGGAGATATTAAATTTTAAAGATTATTTTTAAAAATCCTTTATTTTTTGGCTTTTAGTCGTTTTCTTTGGGATTAGAGCTCCTAGAGTCGGTTTTTTTGATGTATCTAGTTAGAGGACATGTCCATTAATAAAAATGATCAACAGAAACTGAACCTACTACTAACAGCTTAAAAAACTGCTCGACAACGGTTAGCATTATGAATTTTCTAATAGAGTGTTCTTAACTTTAACAGGCTTTTAATAAAAAATATTGTATGGAACTTATTCTGCAAATAATTTTATAAAGTTCTACGTCTCTTTAGCTATTCAAAAAGGTGTAACACTTGCTATTAAATAGGCAAAACATTGCCCAAATAACAGTTAAGTTAGGAGAGGGTACATTTTTAGTTTGAGGTAAAAGTAGCTAAAATACGTAAAAAAAAGACAAAAATTTTAGCAATATTTTTATAATTCATGTTCTACATGGCCGCCGCTATTTCTTACACAAAGTCTCTTTCTTTTTCTTAAATTACTTTTCACGACAGAAGTTCGTAGGTTCCGCCTCATTTCCTCAGCCGCATCAATAATTTTTTGTCTTAGAATATCGACATTTGCGATCGGTGTCATTTGGTCGTATACTAGGCTTTTCATATGACCCCACACATAAAAATCCATCGGCGTTAAATCGGGGCTCCTCGCCAGCCATGCTATGGGTCCGCCTCTTCCAATCCATTGGTTTCGGTAATTCTCGTCCAACCATGCTCGAACACTTCTTCTGTAGTGCGCTGGGCAGCCATCATGTTGAAAGAACATGTCTCGTCTCAATGCAATAGGCAAGTCTTGCATTAAAGAGGGTAACTCCTCCCTCAAAAAGTTTTCATATGTCTCGCCATTCAAGTTATCGGGCAGGAAGTATGGCCCTATCAAGTTATTTGATATTATACCCATCCACACACACACACTGAATCACAGACTGAATCTCCTTTGTGACCCTTTTGGTCTTTTTTTCTTGGGGTTACCTTGCGCTTTGGGAGCCCAATAATGGGTGTTATGATAGTTTGTGATGCCGTCTTTGTCAAATTTCGACTCATCTGTCCACATGATTTTCTTTAAAAAATCCGGATCTTCATTATCGGCATTGAGCATAAATCTGCAGAAGTCTAGTCGTCTCAATGGATCCCCTTCTTCAATTACTTGCACTGGCGTGTAATGGTAAGGGTATTGCCCAGAACTGTGCATTACGAACCAGACTTTCCACTGGGAAATACCAAGCCGTCGAGCGACAACGTTTGTTGACGTGGTTGGGTCGGCTTCAAAGAGACGTCGTATTTCATTATCTTCGTCGTCGTCATCAAGAACACGAGGTCGTCCCATGTCAGTCCGACGTACTAGCACAGAACCAGTTTCTCGTAGTCTTCGATAAACTCTGTCAAATACGCCAATATCAGGTACTCGGCGAGTAGGATACCTTAGCATGTATTCATTGCGTGCACGCAACGACACTCCTTCGCAAAATCCATAACACATTAGGATGTCAGCATATTCCTCGTTGGTAAATGTTGCCATGTTCACAACACAAATCAAAGTCCAGTTACAAGCCATGTCACACAGTTAGAAGATGAAACAGTCCAAAAATCCAAGCCAAGTCGCGTTTTTACAAAAAAAAATCGGAGGGCACGGATAACACATCTACCATGGAAGAATCGCATGAGCAGACTAAACAAACACCACGATCCACGATTTGACAATTCAGACATTTAAAATGACATAAATACCTGTCACCGCACGTCTCCCGGGCACAAACAATGTCTACCCAAACCTTTTTTCATTGTTTAAAAGTGCCAGGTAGTAAGCCGGATTCTTTTGTATCGAAATTCTGTTATGTTGTACTACCAGATGGGCCTATTCTAATAACATTATTTTAAGATTTTATGAACAAACCTAGTAGATGATATACCTTTTTGAATAGCTAAAGAGACGTAGAACTTTGTAAAGTTATTCGCAGAATAAGTTCCATACATTTTTTTTTTTTAAAGCCCATCAAAGTTAAGAACACTCTATTAGAAAATTCATAATGCTAACCGTTGTCGAGCAGTTTTTTAAGCTGTTAGTAGTAGGTTCAGTTTCTATTGATCATTTTTATTAATGGACATGTCTTCTAACTAGATACATCAAAAAAACCGACTCTAGGAGCTCTAATCCCAAAGAAAACGACTAAAAGCCAAAAAATAAAGGATTTTTAAAAATAATCTTTAAAATTTAATATCTCCATAACGGTTAAGTTTCGGACATTTTATTTCAGAATCAAAATCATCAGAAATGACCTGAATAATAACCTCCTTTAATATTCAGTACGACTTTCCCTGTAACCCTGTATAAAATAGTACTGTGTCTCGAACCTACCGATTTTTTGGTATTTCTACCGACATGAGCTCTCGTTATAAATAAGTCTGTAAGTTTTTTTTTCAATAAATAAACAAATTTGATTGAATATCGTATTTTTTGTCAAATACCGATTTTGGGTACAAATATACCGATTTTAGCCGATTTCACTCTATGACGTTCGAGAGCGAGACCACTGGTTCATAGAGCATCTCAGTATATTTAATTATGGTTTACGTTCTTCACAGAGATAACAGAATAACATTTTACCTCATTTTACCTACTTGGTAATAAAAATTAGATGCAAATTGCAAGAAGTAAAACAGCAAATACAGATACAACATTGCATTACATTTATTTACGATTATCATGTTAATTTGATTTAATACAGAAGTACTAGTCACTATACATGTCATAGTTTAACACTATTACTTCCTAAATCAATTCATCTTACTATCTTGTCCTGTAGTGGTACAATAAGGGCTAGATTCTAGAATTAATCGTCTTACAGAGCTAACTCACACCTATAATGATTGTATTGCTTGTTAGATATGCTCATATCTAACAAAGTTACTGCTAGATATCATCAGAGTTCTGCAGTGTGATAAGGCCCTGATATTCCATCTCCTTATACATGATATCCTGGTTCAGAGTGTGCAGAATGTCTTGGAACCTCTGCCTTAGAGCCAGATTCTCCATGCCAGCAATCTCGTGCTGGGTCCTCTGTCTCCTCTGCTTTAACTCTTCGAGTTCAGCCCTCAGCTGCTCAATTCTTAATGTCATATTGTCCTTAGACATGTCTCTTGGTTGGTAGTCACCATCATCCTCTGAAGACAGACCTCCGTTTTTGGACATTCCTGAAGCTGCAGGAGTAGTTGCCCGACTGTGGCCAGGGAATGATTTTGGAGCAAGATCTTGTGGGGATTGGAACATGTGTGACCTAAATTGAGTTGGTAATGCATCCCTTTTTGATGGGCCCTCGCCATGCATGGAGTTGGTGTCGGATAGGCGGCTGTCATAGGCTGATAGGCGACTATCTTCCATTTCCACATTGATGTTGTCATCCTCCAAGTCAGAATCACTGACGGCTCCACCGAATATGTCCACAACATTGGAGGACTCTTGGTTTGAAACATCGACAGAGACAGATTCACGTTTAGGATTGCGCTCAGCCTTTGTCTTCTTCTCTGGTTTGACATGAGAAGTGCTCTGATCCTGTTTGGGATGGTCATCTTCCTCTTTTATAACCTCCCAGGTGACACTGACAGCTTCATTGTCAGCCCTTAATAACCTCTTCACCTCTTTTTCAATTTCTGGTGCTTCCACATACTTCTTTTTCAGTGTTTTTCTGAATCGCCGCTTGCGCACGTTTTTAGTAGGTGGTGTGATGCCGTGAGGCCATAGAAACTTTTTGTCAACTTTGTAAGGATCTTTCTTCTTATTTTTAGCAGGAGACTCTTCTTCTACTGATGGTTGGTCAGGTTCCTCTTTACATATCATCATCTGGCATATATCTGCTGTTTTGTAGAAGCTCTTGTTGTCGATCGTTTTCATTGATTCTATGACGGTAGGCAGGTCGAAGATTTTGGCGTGCATCAGCCAATGGTCGAACCTCACCTCGCCCTGGCGCATGTCGTTCTCGATCTGTATCGTCAGTCTGTTCTTCAGGTTCTCGCCAGACTTCAGCACATCTCTCAACACTTTAGCAGGCTCCTCAGGCAGTCGCATTACGAACTGGGATTCCAACTCGGTTGGGTAGTCCGGTTCTCTTTTCTCCCGGTTCATGGTGGTTATTAACGATATTTACTAATTAAAATTGAACTTATTCGGGTCGTATTTTACATTTAAGAACATGGAAAACTAAAAATTCAATGAAGAAAAATCACGAGAGCGTAAACAAGTCGTTTAATACAACACGGACTATGACATTTCGAGAAAAAAATTGCTAGCACAAAAAAGAAAAATTAAAGTGACATAAAACTATATCGTAATCCTATCGTAATGGATAAAATATGAAGAAGCGGCTCTCAGTTATATTAATTTATAACCATTCTTTCATGTTCTTGGAAGAATGATCAGATCTCTATTGTTTGTTGAAATCACATGATTATTTCATAAATGAGCCATGGGCATGGGAAGGCAGTCAGAAAAAAAAATCTATGACGTGAGTCGGTGAGTGAATCATCTGTCATTTCGTGGTGTCAGATTTCCCGAAAATAAAGCCTTTATTTTCATAAAGATAACAGAAACAAATAATTCTAACACAAAATGCAGGTAAATTTCTGCAACTAGCGTATAACAAGATGTTTCAAACATGCGTGTGTGGTTCATTTTGATGATAAACAAGGTGTTTTATTTTTAGAATCCAAATGAGGATACAGAATGGAACGATGTCCTCCGCGCCAAAGGTATCATACCTCCCAAGGAGGCGGAGATATCAGAGGACCAAATAGTTAATATGATAGAGCAGACCATCCAGCAGAAGCAGGCTGAAAGTTAGTATAAACAAAACTTAAGAGGTTATGGTGACACCTGTTGCAGTAATTTAAAAAAAATACCTATTAGAAACAGTATTACTATTTTAGTTTCACTCAAAATCTAAAGAATATCTCCCTACTAATAAGATATTGTAACTGTTTACAGCATATAAGTAACAGTACATATTACTTTGTGGGTGTTCCACTTGAGTGACAGTAAACACAAACTCAACTAACTGTAAACTCTTAAATTGCATCTCAAAGTGAAGCTAATAATCACCACACCTACAAACACCACTTTCAAGACCACAGTTTTCTTCAATTTAATTAATAACATATGGATTTTCAGAGGATAAGCAGCTATCAGAACTAGATTTAGATGGTCTTGATGAGCTAGAAGACTCTGAAGACGAAGCTGTGATAGAACAGTACAGACAGAAACGCATCGCTGAGCTGAAGAGACTATCAGAGAAGTCTCGGTTCGGAGATATCCGGGAGGTGTCCGGACAGGACTATGTGCAGGAAGTCAACAAAGCTGGCGAGGGAATCTGGGTGGTTATACATCTGTATAAACAGGGGTAAGTTAATTTTAGTTATAAATTGGAAAGGAATACTAAGAGTAAATTAATATTCAAAAAGGCAGGTAAAGATGATTGAGAGTAAAGGTTTATTTACTAGTAAAAGGTGAACGAAAAGCTCAGTATATTCTACATGGTGTAGTTTTACCAATGAATATAGGAGCAGCAATTTATTTCTGTTCTATTTAAACACTAAAATAAACCCTATTCAAAGTCCTACATCACTGATCATCATCATCTGCCTAACCTTTTCCCAACTATGTTGCGGTTGGCTGCCAGTCTAACCTGATGCAGCTGAATACCAGTATTTTACATGGAGCTCCACAACCCAGTCACTGGGTAATTCTTACAATCAATAGTATTATCTGCTCTGCTTAGTTATAATTAACATCTCTGTATACTTCTCCTGCAGCATCCAGCAGTGTGCCCTAATCAACCAGTACATGCGCCAGTTGGCCGCAAAGTTCCCGTACACCAAGTTCATAAAAGCTATTGCTCAGACATGCATCCCCAACTTCCCTGAGAGGAACCTGCCCAGCGTGTTTGTGTACTTCGAGGGAGACATGAAGAAGCAATTTATTGGAGCCACAGAGTTGAGAGGAACGTCATTGACTCTTGACGGTAGGTTTCAATGGTCTATAATTTTAAATTGACCAGCAGGTGGCTTTTTTTCCATGGATGGAGGTTTCAATTAGCCCACCTTATGTATTAAAAATAAAAAGCCTATTTCACTAAAACTCTATTTCACCACTTCGATAGGTTTCAGTTAAATTGTCTGTCAGATTTTCATACAAATTCTGCCCCATTTGTCTTATGGATAGTTCCTTTCTGGAGACTGAGAAACAGACCAGTGGTAAAAATTAAGCCCATACAGAAAGCATGAATTGAGTTTTCAATAAACAATTTTTTATAAAGGCTTAGGTAATCTTCTTCAATAATATAATTCTCTCTCCTCCGTAATAAAATAAAATAAGATTTTTATTTTATTTTTCTCTTTTTTCAGAATTTGAATACATTCTTGGACAAGTCGGAGCAGTGGACTCGAAAATAAAAGATGACCCCAGACCAAAGATTAAGGACAAAATGTTCACCGACCTCGGCTCCAATGACTGGTGATGAATGGTGACGTGGTGTTTATCACCAGTGTTAACTGTGGGCTTTGGTGCGGGTTTTGTGCTTTACTTGCAAATTATTTATTTTTTTAAGTATTATGTTATGAAATTATTTTATGTAATAATTTAGGAGAGTAGGTATTTACTTATTTTATTGTACCAAAATGAAGTTAACATAGAAAACCCAATCAGAAATTTAAGTTTAATAAAAAATGACTATTGAAACATTATTTTATCATTTTCATTTGTATCACAAAAGTGCATTTTCTTGCAAGTGAAAATAACTAAGTGTAAATTGTGCGAATGTCACACGAGTTCTAAATATTTAGGACAGCATGTTTTGTATGTTGAGTGTCTAATAAAATGTATACAATACGTTTTCAAAATGACTTGTTTTTATTACCATCATTTACAAAAAATACTTATACGTAGATCTAATCACTAATACTAAGAAATTCGTTTTTTACAAAAGGATTTCTCGAAATAAAATATCACGCTTGTATTCCCAAAGGGGTAGTCAGATGTAGAGAGAGTGTACCTACATTTGCGTCATGTAATATGAGTCGCCACATTCATACAATGACATAATCATTCTTATAAAGTGAATAAGATTATGAATATTAACAGAATCATTCCAGTCGTTTTCATCGTCATAAACATCGCATTAGCCAACTAAGACAGTTAGCTGGCCTCAATAGGTACCTCAGGTCTACGGAGTAACGTAGTAGGGTCCCAAGTTCATCGTAAGCCGATATCAGACGCTTCACTGTTAATTTTTGCCTATTTAGGGTTCATAGTGTGAAGGTAGAATGAAACAAAAATGAACATTCATTCGAGTGAAGGTTCATTGTCGTTGCGTCTGATATCGGCTTTACTACCGTTCAAATCTGTCATACATTTGCGAACTGCCAGTTTTTGCTTGGTCGGCTTGTTCTCTTTGCTGTGCCTAACATCCTCGATGCAAGTTGATGGTGGCGACGCACTTGGCGATGCAGGGCTCCACGGGGTGGCGCGACTTAAGCCCCAGATCGAACACCCTCATCAGGATCTTGGCTGCGTGTTCTTGCATGCCTACCACTAGTTCCGGTAGCTTGTCTAGCAAGGATTGTGTCACTTCCGGTTGGTGGGAGTCTAGACATTCTAGAACTGCTTGGAGACCTGAAAAGAATGATGTAAAACTTAATAATTTGGCTGTCCTCAGAAATACTGGAATTTTCATACTTGAAAAAATAAAAAAAAACGCAATTTTTCTCTTTTTTTAGTGCTTGAATAGTGTTATTAATTTTCTCAAAAACTGTTTATTTTGAACATTTATAGGACCTGCTAACCAAATATGTGGCAACTGCCAGGGTCTTGTCTTAGTGTTCAGTTGGCCTGCTGAACCTCAAATTGAAAATTAAAGTGATGAATAGCCTTTTACTGCTAAGCAAAGCACCTAAACTTTTTGAAGGGGCATACATTTGCTTTTGTGAATGCTGATAAAATTAAATATCCTACCGGGCGTAGTATCAGTGACAGCAGGCAGCAACTTGGCGAGCAGCGAGAGCGCGGTGTGCCGAAGCGGCGCGTGCGCAGCCGCCGCGTGCGGCGCCGCGCCGCGCAGCACGGCGCCGGCCCACGCCGAGCCACCCCACGCGCCGCCGCGTCGGGAGCCCCACGACTCGATCTCCTGCGACACACAGATTATAATCTAAATCAATTCAATTTATATTCAATTCAGGAACAATTCACATTGTGTTTGAAATCATAAATAAATAAATAAATTACATCACGTTCATTAAAATTATAAAACCAACACATTCGTAATACAATTAATTATAAAAAAAAAATAACAAAAAATCAAAAATCAAAATCAATAACATTACAATTTAAGCATTCAGTACAATTAAAAATTGAATTACATTACCACATATTCATATTACCCAGTCACACATTACAACGTAATACTTATAAAATTTTTAAAACGTGGTTATGTCATCGTCTATTGAATACAGGCATTTCTCCAATAGGAAAGCTTTAAGTCTGGACTTAAATGAGCTCGTGTTAATTATAGTTTTTAAGTCCAATGGCAACCTGTTAAAAATCCGCACTGCTTGATATTGAGGACTATGTTGAACAATATTAAGTTGGGGTATTATTTTGCTTTTAAAATCTTTCCTGCGCGTACTTTCCTTCAACTGTCTCTCCTCATCTGTCTCATAGTTATGCAGGTATTTTTTTAAATTCACCAACAATACCAAAACATAGAGGCTGGGCACAGTACGAATTTTTAAATTTATGAAGTGTTGCCGACAGCTCTCTATTTGTGATATCCGGACCATGGTTCGTATGGCTCTCTTTTGGAGTACAAAGGCTCTCTGGCAGTTATATTTAAAACAATTCCCCCAAAACTGAACACTATATCTCAACCTTGATTCTATTAGGGCATAGTATACCATTTTAAGGTGTTTTATATCAATTTCATCCCTAAGACTGCGTAAGGCATAACACGCTGAGGAAATGTGCGAATCAATGGCTTGCAACTCCCTTTTCCAATTTAAATATTTGTCAATGTATACCCCCAGAAACTTTACTTCATTAACTATGTCAATTTTAACTTCGTTAAGTGCGATCGTCATGTTGTCTTTATTACGAGCTGTTGTACTCAATAACATTATTTTGGTTTTTTCGGTATTAATTATGAGCTTGTTACTTTTAAACCAAGAACTAAAAACTGTCAACACTGCATTAACCTTAGCGGCAAGCTCCTGTATGTTGTTAGCTTCAACTATTGCGTTGGTGTCATCTGCAAAAACTGTCAGCTGTGTATCGGGAAAAATTGAATTAATGTAATTAATCAAATCATTTGTAAATAATATAAACAAAATAGGTCCCAGAATCGATCCTTGGGGTACCCCTGCTACTATATCTTGCATGGAAGATTTATTGCATTTGCTATTACCATTAGCTTGCATATTACTAATATCTACATACATTTTCCTGTTTCTTAAAAATGATGAGAAAAGTTGTAAAGTTTTGCCTCTCACACCATAATGCTCCAATTTTGCAATGAGTAATTTTTGGTCAATTGTATCAAAGGCTGAACTTAAATCAAGGAAAATGCCAGCTACTCTCTTTTTCCTATTCAATTTACCAATAATATCTTCCACTAATGTATATATAGCGTCCCCTGTTCCGACATTTTTTTGGTATCCAAATTGTCTCAAATGCAAAACTTTGTTTAAATTTAGATGAACTACAAGTCTACTCTTAACCACTTTTTCAAAAATTTTGGAAAGAATAGGGAGCAAAGAGATGGGTCTATAGTTTTTTGGATCTGTTTTAGAGCCCTTTTTGTGGAGTGGGATATTTTTTGCTATTTTTAACTGTTCCGGAAATATACCTTCTGAAATGCATTTATTGTAAAAAATAGTCAAAGGTTCAGCTAATATATCTAAATTATCTTTAATAACTGCTATTGGCATATCGTCATAGCCACATGATTTCTTATTTTCCATACCATTAACTATTTTCACTATCTCATTTGGAGCAACAGGCGCAATAACCATGTCATTTTGAACTCTTTTAGTGCTTTGTCCAAGAAATATACGGGGATCTAGATTCTTACTATTACTCAAAGTACATTTGTAACTAAATTGATTTACTAATACGTTTGCAACATCTAAGGGATTTTCTATAATTTTACCGTCAATTTTAAGCAAAGGAATTTCAGAACGCGGTTCTTTTATTTTATTCGTGCTTTTATTTATAACTTTCCAAACCTCTTTACTTAAATTACATGAATTGTTAATAGTTTCAGTTACTGTTATTTTTTTGGCCTTAGATAGTACCCTTCTGTATATTCTTATATATTTTTTTTTTATAATTCTGAATACTGTCTTCCAGCTTATTAGTACTGCCAGCACACAGCAAACGTTTCATTTGGCTTGATGTTTTAATGCCTTTTGTCATCCACCTTAATTTGAAACCATTTTTGAGTTTAATTTTTTGTTCTCTCTTTCTGTAACAATTTCTGAAAATTGTAGCAAATGTCTTCAAGAACGTGTTCATTCCCATACCACTCCAATCAATTTCAAGAATTCCTTGTCTAAAAGCTAGGCGATTTTTAGTGTTAAATACTCTTTTATTTACAACTATATAATTATTTTTATTTGCATTATCCATTATATTATCTAATAAAAAGTCGCCCAATAGCGCAGCGTGTCCATCTGCCAAGCTATTGTGGTCTACTTTGCATTGTTCCACATAATCATCCGGGAGATTAGTTATAATGTTATCTATACAAGATTCGCAACTGTTGCGAATAAACGTAGGTGTATTAATAAGCAGTCGGAAATTATAACATGCCAGTAAACTTATAAATTCAGTCCGGGTTTTGCTCTCTACCATTAAGTCCACATTAAAATCACCACAAATAATGCTTTTCCTATTGAATAAATATTCCAACAACTTTTCCATATTTATCATAAAATGTTCGAAATTCTTATCATTAGGGGTGCGGTAACAGCAACACAAGTATAGACCAGTACTAGTATCTCTAATACAACATTCTTCAAAGACTTCTATCCTATACAATTTGTTTATAAAATCTATATTATCCACTTTTCTGTCTATGTGCCCCAAGATTAGACTCCCCCCTCTTATTTTTTTGTTCCTAGTATTATATGAGATTAAATTGTAATTTTCAAGATTAAATACATGAATCGATTTATCGTTTAAAAAATGTTCACTTATACATAGAAAGTCTACTCTCTTATCTAGCGAGTTAATGTAAACCTCTATTTCACTTTTCTTGTTACTGATACCACATACGTTTTGATGACATATGAACACACTTGTTTGAATTGGGGATAACTTTGAATTACGTTTGTAGCAACAATTGAAAGTAGTATACATATCATTCACGAAAAAAGTCTGACTCCTGTATAAGGTTGTCAGTTTGTCATGGAGTCAACACACTCTGTATACAATTGTTTGGTACTTACATTTAACGGGAAATCTGTTTAGACACTAACGTTGTTGAAGAATACAGGCTTCATCTGTTTACAATTTGCTAGTGATTCCTTATAATTTCGATAGTTGTTAAATTGTTATCACAATTACAACACACAAAATTAAGTAGGTTGTTCAACATTTTTACGCTTATAAAAATATTGCAATAAATATTTCCTATCAAAACATTAGTCTTACTCAATTGACACAACGTATAATGTAAATGCGATTGCACCACCATCGGACTCTTATCGTTAGAGCCCGCCAATATCAATACAAAATCTGATTTAGTAAAATCTCTACACATGTCACCGAGAAATCATTTCCCAGGTGATTTTGCAGAATTTGTCGCACACCGCATCCAGTTTGATCTGCGAAAATCATGAGTCTATTTGTCTTCACCTGGCTGGACTCATCTCTTACTTGCAGCTCTCTTTTGTCTATGCATTCTGTTAATCGTTCACGCTGACCTACATGTTCGTCAACGTTCGGTATTTCGTTAATTTGCGGCGAAACTTCCCTTTCCGCATCTCCGGTGATTGCGTGAATTTGCGGTGAAATTTCTCTTGTGCTTTGTATGTTTTTGTCATTTTCACAAGATTCATTTTGCTCTAGTGACATACGCAAGCTATCTGTGACGGAGCGTCTACTCCGTTTCCTAGCCGATAGTAATTGTATTCTGTGTGATTTCAAGGGACTACCACAGATCTCTTTAAGTCAAAAGCAATTTATTCAAATAAGGCTGAGAATTAGCCATTTTTGACCGACAAAATTACATAAGACACTCAAAAAGTTTTTTAAAGTCGATTAATAATGCAGAGTAATCTCAACAATAGTTTTTGACTGGCCAGTGTCGACTTGTACTTACCGTCTGACGTCATACATTAATTTAGCAATATTGTACAACTCAATAACTCGTTGCGCAACATCAGCTCTTAGCAATGTCTACTAGCTAAAAGCTTGACAGTTAACTGACCTGCAGCAACCAATGCAAGTTGTCGGGCGAGTCGTAGCGCCTCTGCAGCGCTTGCAGCGCTAGCGGCGGCGGCGCGGCAGACGCGGGCGCCTGCACTTCCGCTGCCTGCAGCGAAGACAGCGCTGGCGTGTTCCTGTATACACAATGGCCATGAATAAAGATACACACTGTAAACTTGCAATGACGATATAAAACCGAAAAAAGCAATTAATGGTGTGTATTCCATCAAATCTAAATTAGAGATCAATGTTAAACGTTTATAAGGACAGTCAACGATTTTATTTACGATATTGAGAGGCAAACGAGGAAGCGATCTATTTTATTGCAAGCAGTCGCCACCGCCTGTGGACACCGGCAATATTTGAGGCATCGCAGCTGCGTTGCCATCCCAGAGACTACATTGAAATGTCTCATGTGTAATTACTAAAGATCGGAATAGGTAGAGTTTATTTACCTAAAGTTCGAGGAAGGAGTAACATAGAGTGGATAATACCTCCTCTAAAATCCCGGAATAATTTTAATGATGTCTAAATCCCGGGATTTAAAAACCACGATTTATTCATTGGACTTTATTTATAGATACCTAGATAGAATACAATAAAGATTATCTATAATATCTTTACTATGTACACCATAAAAATTACAGATGTGAGAATGTGTGTGTGTAATCCTAAAAGATGTTAAATGATTTATCGAATCAATAATTTGTAACTATCCACTCTATGTTACTTACTTCCTCGAAGTTTAGGTAAATATACTCTACCTATTCCGATCTCTGGCACACAATCTTTTTAAACCGGAACCCAGCAACGCTGCTTGATGGCAGAAATCGATATGGTGTTAGTACTATCGACAAAACGGACGCCTTTAAATCTGACAGTTGCCTTTTGTAGGTATACACTGATTCATTGAAGAAACCCTGCCCCCCTGGTCCTATGTTCTCCTACAACAAGAGAAAGTCGGAACGGCGCAAAACATTTGCAATCAAAATTGTTTCAAAATTGAAAAGGTCTGGCTTTTGTCGATGGTACAACTACTTTGAAGGAGGATTCTAAACATTTTATGATAGACCATAAATATAATAATATTTGTATACTTACGCAATAGTCTCCTTATGCGCGTGCAGTAACGCGTTGGCGAGCTGCGGTCGGCACGCGAGGTACCGCCGCAGTAGCGCCCCCACGCGGTGCAGTAGAGAACACACACCGCTGCCTTGCTGCGTGCGCGCCATGGTGAGGAAACATTCTAGGATGCTGTGTACTTCCGCGCTGTAAAGGTAGCAAGTTAAAAAATGTAGGCGCAATGTAAGAAAATAACTTGTTCGATAAATAAAAAATATGGTAATTTTTCTCTACAATCTTCGAAGTTTGATTCATGTAAATCTATAAACCACCACCACCTGAATTTGACTATATCGTTTAAACGTTAACGTTTAATGATGTCAGTCGATGTTTGGCCACATCATTAATGTAGGGTATCTGCCATGGTCCAGTCGTAAAAATGGCCATATCGTGACGAAAGCAACCTATTTATCGACATTCCCAGCTGACCACTATATGGCCTCATATCGCAAAGTAGTTGCATTTCACGCCGCTAGTGGCACCCCGACCAAATGGGCTAGGTTAGGTTAGAACTATGACCAACCGCGCGCGAGACGAACGAGCGAAGCGAGCGATGCTGTGGCAGCGGGCGGCGAGCGCTACATCCAAGTTGGTCGCAGTTACTTAGGAATTGTTCGAGTACACAATAAAAACAAAGCGACATCAACGCCTCTACCGGTGGATAATCTAATTATTTTACGATATGATCACTAATGTATGGCCACATCATGAAGTATGTAGTCTTGCGTTTAACTGTTCATATCGTCAAACACTGAGTATACAATGATCTGGCCAGACCACATCATGATCATGATGTGACCAGCGGTCGATGTTCTATTTCATGAAATACAACCATTTCATGAAATGGTCGAACACTTCATGAAATGATCAATTAAGACCTGGCCGCGACAGACACACATACATAAATCGTCTTAACAAACACGGCGTCGTCACGCTTTGGAAAGACACTGTCACATGCCAATCTTTTTATAAAATCTACGTACAGGTAAAAGAGAAAAAGCGGCCAAGTGCGAGTCGAACTCACACACCAAGGGTCCCGTATCACAATACAGTATTTAACACTACCGGGTGTAAGGGACAGTCCTCCGCAAACTAACAGGGTGCATCATTCAGCTCCTTATTTTGAATCATATTGCACCGAAAATATTCTCAGCAAAATTTTCATTTTTTAATCGTATTTTCAGTTACTATTCCTTTATTTCAATGTAAAATTACATTATCTGTACGCAGCACTACATTTATGTAAATAAAACAGCTAAAATAAAAAAATCAGCAACGGATGTTGAAATACTCGGCGACCGAAGGCCCGCTGCGCTGCCGTTCGCTACGCGCGTTTTGCCACGGTAGTGATACATTGCGTGTGAGGTAATAAAACAAATCAGGTTTATTGGATTCCCAAAACGTTTCTGAAATAGTTGCATCTACCGGTCATCTTAGTATGATATACTGAAGTCCCCCCACCAGCCTGCACAGCGCTGTCCCCTACACCCTGTGTAAGTACATATATTTATTTGTTGTTATAGCGGCTATATTTATTTATTTATTTTTCTCTTCACAAAGGTTCACATAAACAACATAGAGACAAGAAATCATAGAACACACTCTGTGAAAATTTCAAGTGTCTACCTATTACGGTTCAAAAGATACAGCCCTGTGACAGACGGACGGACAGCGGATCCTTACATAGTAATAGATCCCGTTGGCACCCTTCGGGTAAAGAACCCACCCAGAAAAGTATACAACGTTCGTATTTTCGAAGACAGACGATGAGTCCCGAAGCGCACACTTTCCTTTGGAAAGCTGTAACTGACAGTACACGTAGTCTGTTAAATACATACGTATTAGCGGGCGCGAACAGCTCCTGATCTGGCAGCACTTCCAACGCAGCCAGCACGTGCGTGTGGTGGCGCGTGGCGGGCGGCGTGGCCCCGCGCAGCAGCGCCGCCGCCAGCGCCAGCGCGCGGCCGCCCGCGCCGCCCACGCGCGCCCACACACCGCGCACGTCTGCTTCCATGCGCCACAGTCTGTGGGGGGAGGAATACATTCATCTAAAAATTCTTTTTATTCACTGACAGAAAACAACAACAAAAATAAAAAAGACAACCGCTTTAAAAAAAAAACACTACAAAGTGAAAAATAACTTTAATTTCGGAAGTCGGCGGCAAAAACAAAACCAAAGACACCGAGTTCCGAAATTGACGTTATTTTTCTCATTGTAGTGTTTTTTTTTTTTTTGTACAAAAGTGCTTTTATAATAGTATTGGTTATTTGATGAGCGGGTACGCAGTACGCCGGCTATCGTAAAAGCTATTAGGTACTGGTACTGCATACCTACATGGGTCGTGACAAGTTTATGTTTTGTTTTTAATAAAGTCGAGCAAGGTACGCGAGCATGCACTACCAAGTTCGACTTGTCCAACAATAATTATAAATATCATCAAAATACATCAATGCAATGATTGTAGATTTATTGTTTTGGGAAATGTCATTTCGCAGGTTAACCTAGGAGGTTGTCAGCTTCTTAACAGGACTTGCCTGTGGGTGCCTCAATAAATTAAGGACTCCAGCCAGGGCATAAAACTTAAAAACTGAGCAACTACTCGCTAAGGGCACCCCCTTGGGGTGCGGACCTCGGCTCAGGGCGGCTTGGGGGACAAGGACATTGCATGATGATAATGACATATGTACCTATAAGACGTAAGTTAATAATTTGCACGCTTGCTTGCAGGCAGAATACAATGACTTTTAGGATATAAGATCTTTCCTTGAAATTTGTATGTTCTTTCTTGCAAATAAATATGTTTGATTTGATTTGACAGCAGGGGCGAAGCGTTCATACAACCCGATTCCTATCGGCTTCCCTTCGGAACAACCACTTTTCTTAATGTCAGCTATTGCCAAATAATATGGTACACCTGTGTGTGTAACTGTGTATCACATCACATTACATAATTATATTGAATACCAGTTTAATACATCATAAGATTAAAAACCTACAGTTTTTTGTCTGAGTTTATGAGAACTGAACAATTTTTTCTTCGGCTTCCCTCTAATGGTTATACATATAAACATTATAGTGGTAAGTTAAAATAATGGATTGTACTGGACAATATTTATAAACTGATATTGTATGGAAGGCAGCCCCTTTAATCGGAGCGCGATGATGCGACGCAGCCCTCCACCGACACCGGCCCCGGTACCGGCCCCGGTACCGACACCGGCACCGACATCGCCCCAACAACCAAGACTGAACCAAGATGAGAAAGTTGAAGTTGTGTCTACTCCGGATATTCAGAACTGGATGGGGTCTATCGAGCAGTGCCTGAATGATGTGTGTGCTGTTGCTGCTGAGGGAAAGCTAAACTCTGATCAAAAGCTTAAAATAAGCAATCTTTGCCGGAAGGTTGGACATGGAGTCTCGCAAATGGCTGTTCAATACCAGTCACTAAAGCAAAAAGCCATACAAACCCATACTTCCCTTAAAACTATGACCGAAGCTCGAGACCTAGCAGATTGTCTAATGGAGATGAACCGGACGATTCAGGTGTCCTGTACTAAGCAGGAATCAACTTCTACATCTTTTGCAGATATGGTGAAGAAGGGGTCCAACACTTTTGTTCGTCCAAATACTGTTAGCTCCGTGGCCATTTTTCCTAGCGACAACTCAAAGACTAGTGACGAAACCAAGAACATGGTCCAAAAAATCATAAGCCCTGGAGAAATGAAGCTGAAGGTACGAGGCGTACACAAAATTGCAAAAGGAGGTCTCATAATCAGCACTGAGACTAAAGATGACCTAGTTAGGCTCAAGCAAACAGTCCAACTCGCTTCGTCAGGGCTTACCGTCGACGAACCTAAAAAGCGCAAACCTCGCATTATAGTTATAGGAGTTCCCACATCAATGGCTGAAAATGAGGTTTATAAATGTATATATGAGCAAAACTTGGCTGACAAACTGCCCACTATATCCCTAGATGCATTTTTGACCTCAACAAAACTAAGCCACAAATCTGGCAGGAAAGATGCAGAGAATTGCAACTATATTATAGAAGTTCCAGCCGTAATACGTAAGGCCCTCATCACACAAGACCGATTATTCATAAATTGGTCGTCCTGCCCGGTGCGAGACTTCACAATGGTAACGAGATGTTACAAATGTCAGCAGTACGGCCATGCAGCCAAAACATGCAAAATTGCTGCCCCTACATGTGGACATTGCGGTGAGGAAGGACACACAACTCAAGACTGCGCAAAGAAAGCCGATGTGCCAAAATGTGCTACATGTTTGCGTTTTAAAAAACAGGCCACCCATAAGACGGGAGACGCAGATTGCCCGGCTAAAAAAGCTGCCGAATACAGGTATATCAACTCGATCGACTATGAAGGCGCCTAAGAGCGCCACATACTTGTTTATATTCTAGACTTAATTTATTATTGTCTTCTTTAGTTTAGTATGGATAATAACTTAATTACCGACATAGATAACACATTTTTAACTGTGTCAAAGACATGTGACGTTGAGGATTGCAGACAATATCTTTTCGATTACCAAAAGTCACTAACCGTACTGACCCAAAACATACGTAGTATTTATAAGAACATAGATAGCTTTAATATTTTCCTGCATAGATTCAACTTTGACTGTGATATAATGGTACTAAGCGAGTGCTGGCTAGCTAACCGTATCGATAACATCCCAATAATACCTGGGTACAACTTATTGTTTACGACCATAAACCACAATCAAAATGATGGTGTGGTAGTCTTTGCTAAAGAATCATTAAAGGTCACAGTCGAGGAACCTACTATGCAAGACTGTATGAGTAATTGCTTAGTCATCAAAATTGGTGTAACCACAGCGATAATCGCTATGTATAGGTCTCCTTCCGCTAGAAACTTGGATTCTTTTCTCAATTCTTTAAACCAGATTTTTCAAGCGCTAAGCTCGTTTAAGAATGTTATACTAACAGGCGATTTGAATATAAATATTGGCTCGGAAAACTGCGATGCAGGGACCGAAGATTATCTTAATATCTGTTCATACCACGGTTTTCGCCCCGCTCACACATTGCCTACTCATCAGAGCGGTTCCTGCCTCGATCATATGATGATCAAAACCAGCCTGTCATATATTACGCTTGTTACTAACGCAACAATTACCGACCATCACGCTGTCCTAATTACCGTAAATTTAACGCTGCCTAAGCTAAATCGTCCCCAGACCAAAAACAAATTAAACACAACTAAACTCGAATATGATTTATGCAACATTGATTTTAGCTTAGTCTACAATACTGCTGACACTAATTTGGCTTTATCGTACTTAATAAAACATGTCCAACAAGCAATATTATGTAACACGACAGTTTCTACAGTGAATAAAAAACTTTATAATATTAAACCTTGGATTACTCCTGGACTAATTCGGTGTATAAGACACAGAGATAAGCTTCATCAGAGAACTAAGAGATACCCTGGAAATCTAATAATTCAAACCACATATAAAAGATACAGGAATTTCTGCAACAATCTCCTAAAGAATTAAAAAAATAATTACGATAAAAATCAATTAAATAGAGCAGGTAACAATAGCAAGCAACTTTGGAAACATATTAAAAACGTTACCAATATGACTAAACAGCGTGAATCAAATTCGAGTTTACTGCTTACTAATCCTTCACCACTTTTGTCAGCTAACAACGTTAATAACTTTTTTGTCAATGTTGGGAGAACTCTTGCCGAAAAGATTCCGAAACATTGTTGTGGCCAACCTCCTTTCCAAAAATCAAGAAATAGCTGTAACCTGAAATCTTTTGCTATGCTGGACACTGACGAAGACGAATTAAACCGAATAATTTCTGGACTAAAAGATGACTGTGCAGTTGGTTGGGATAATATAAGCAATAAGATCCTTAAACGCTTTAAGCATATTTTGGTACCTCCATTAACGCATATCTTTCGAATCTGTCTTTCCAAAGGAATTTTCCCTAGTTGCCTTAAAAAGGCAGTTGTAATCCCTGTGTTTAAATCTGGAAGTAAAGACTTAGTTAATAATTATAGGCCAATATCGCTACTCTCCTCAATATCAAAAATATTAGAAAAAATTATAAACAGTAGACTAATTAACTATCTAGAAAAAAATAACTTCTTATCCCCTGCGCAATTTGGTTTTAGAGCTAAATTATCCACAGCCGATGCGGTGCATACCCTGACCGATAACATTTCAGAAGAACTTGGCAGAGGGAACCAGACCCTGGGAGTCTTCCTTGATTTAGCCAAGGCCTTCGACACGGTGTCTGTTCCTGTTCTTCTAAATAAATTAGAGGCCATGGGGATAAGGGGGACACCACTGAAACTATTTGCTGACTACTTAGATGACCGATATCAATGTGTTAGAATAGATAGTATCACGAGCGATGAACAGAAAAGTACTAGTTTTGGTGTTCCCCAGGGAAGTATTCTGGGCCCCACGCTATTTCTGATTTATATTAACGATTTGTGTAATCTTAATATTAAAAATGGCAAAATTATATCCTATGCCGATGACACGGCGTTAATATTTACCGCTAAAACCAGTAGCGAACTGTTCGAAATTGCTCAACTAGGTTTTAATACTGTGACTAATTGGCTTCAAAGCAATTTACTAACATTAAATGCGGACAAAACAAAATATATTCACTTCTCCATGCGCAAGCCGCAATTTAATATCACTAACCACCATCTATGTGCCCATCGTTGTGGAAACCGTTCAGTCAGCATGTGTAATTGTCCTTTTATCCTTAAAACGAACAGCATAAAATACCTCGGGGTAATTATGGACGAAACACTGTCTTTCAAAAAACATATTGAAAGTCTAGTTAAAAGAGTGCGCAAATTAATATATGTTTTTAAAAAATTGCGAACATTTACAGATTCAAAATTAATCACACAAGTTTATTTCGCCCTATGTCAATCTATAATTCAATACTGCATCACTTCATGGGGTGGCGCACCAAAAACCAATCTACTCCCTCTTGAAAGAGCTCAAAGAGCAATTTTGAAGGTAGCAAACTTCCATCCCTTTTTCTTCCCCACTGATCTGCTATATAAATCCTGCAACGTGCTGACTGTTCGCCAACTCTTCATCATGCACTTAGTATTAAAACAGCACACCATGCTTGCCTACACTGCTGACAATACTAACAAGAGACGGAATGATATAGTATGCACATCTAATGCATCCTCAAAACATGTCTTTGTAGAAAGATTTTTTACATTCTTAGGCCCATTTCTGTACAATAGATTAAATAGAAAACTTAGTATCTATAAATTAAATTATTTTAGCTGTAGAAAAATTATACTTAAGTATTTACTAACCATCGCTTATACACAGACAGAAGATCTACTTGTTGTCTGCAAATAGAACCGATAACATGTATTTTACTTATATTTACCTAATTTTAGTTTAGATTTTAATTTATACCGATTCACAGTATGTCGACTAGAACATGCTAGCTGGACAGAAATCGTTATCAAACACTCGAAAACAAAGTGTCGTTTAACGTAAACAACACCATAGAGGCGCTAATTCTAGGAATTGTTTTCGTTTAACACTGTGGATTTGTTTTGTTTGAAATGTGTAAGTACCCTTTATTGTGTAAATCACAAATGCACATTTATTCAGTTGCAATTTAGCACTACGTTGGTTAACATCTCCAAAGAAATTTTGTGATTGAATCTATTTTACTAGTGATGGATTATATACTAGAAGGTATGTATATTTTTATTATATATACATGATAAAGTAATTTTAACTGTGTAAATTTATAAAAGAAACCTACCCTCATACGTCTTTCAAGGCGTAATTTTTCTAACTTTCAAAGGTTTGTTGGAGGGTAACTAAAAACCCCCAGTCTACCCCAGTTTACTTTTTTTTTCTAAAGGTAGCTACATATTTAAGCTTTTAAATAATGTATATTTTTTTACCCCGAACACAGTCCAACATGGTTTTATTTTTATTTTTCAGAAGTTACATACAAACTTACTCGTATGGAATTTTTTCAAGAGTGGGTCAAATTAGATAAAAAGGATAAAAATAATTTAATGCTAAGGTATATAAAGCAGAAATGGAGCTTGGAGGATGTTGTAGATACATCAGAAAAAGAAATTAAATTACAAATATCAAGATTTTCGGCAAAATTGACTGAAAAATGGAATTCTTGTCGATTCGATAAAAAAAGGATGTTCGAGAAAAATAAGACGTGGCTGGAAGGTGCAGACTTAGAGTTTAAGGTTGCTTTTCACAGACCACAGGCTTCCACATCGGCACCGCTTAAGCTACATCCTGGAAGACCGCCAATAGATTTCGAAAATGCTTCTGAGAAAACTAAAAAACGCCGCGTAGAAGAACTCGTTAGTGAGCGTAGCGCAAGTGAGCTAACGTTAGCTGCTGAGATAGCTCATAGAAAGGCAGGATACAGGAATGTAGCAAAAGCTATTAGAAGTAGCAACAGCCCAGCCAAGGGTAACCAATCCACGTCGGAATCTTGTGTTGGTGGCAGACAATTAAGTAGTGATGAAGCTTTAGCGTATTATATAGACTCTAAGTGCACCACTCACTCTTACAAGCAGACAAGGAAGTGGTCTATGAAGGCGGGCATCGAGTGTTTCCACCATATTATAGCTTATGTAAGTCAAAATTATCTTGTTATCCACTACAGGAACACATTTCTATAACAGAATCACGCGCGGACATTAGGCTTCAAGCTATTTTAGATTTAACCACCAATCGATTAGTAAAAGTTCAGAATGAAGTTATTAGAAGTGTGCTCTCAAAATCGTCGTCGTTCACATTAGTCAGTAAATGGGGTTGTGATGGAAGTTCTGGCCACAGTACTTATAAACAGAAATTTGAAAACGTGGAAGCTACAGATGAGTTTCTGTTTGTTTTTTCTTTTGTTCCTTTACAATTATATGACGGTGATACCATCATTTGGCAAAATCCTCGCCCGTCATCGACCACCTACTGCCGACCAATGAAGTTTATTTTTGCTAAGGAAACAAAAGAACTTACAACTACAGAAACACAAAAAGTTTTGGATGAAGTTTCTCAACTGCTTCCAACATTATGTAACGTTGCAGGTTCTCAAATTTCTGTAAATCATAAGTTTCTTTTAACCATGACGGACGGGAAAATTTGTAACGCGTTGACGGATACACTATCCGCTCAAAAATGTTATATCTGTGGCACCACACCCCTAATGATGAACGACGAAAGCAAGGATTTTCCTGCCAAACAAGATAATTTAAGTTTTGGTTTGTCTACACTACACGCATGGATCCGTTCCTTTGAGTGTCTCTTACACATAAGTTATCGCTTAGATTTTAAGAAATGGCAAGCAAGGTCAAAAGCTGATAAGGATCATTTAAAATTACGTTCGGAAATTATTAAAGATAAGTTTAAGAAAGAGTTAGGTTTAATTGTAGACAAGCCAAAACCGGGATATGGGAATTCAAATGACGGAAACACTGCCCGTAGGTTTTTTTCAAACGCAGCTCTAAGTGCTGAAATTACGGGATTAGACGTAGATTTAATTAAAAAACTCGGTATTTTGTTAACAACTTTGTCTTCTGGTTATGATATTGATTTAAATAAACTCGCGAAATATTGTTCAGATATAAAAACGCTTTATTTAAGTCTGTATTCGTGGTACTACATGCCAGTTACTTTACACAAAATACTTGTGCATAGCACTGAAGTAGTCAAATCTTCACTTCTTCCCATAGGACAACTATCGGAAGAAGCGCAAGAGGCTCGCAATAAAGATTGTCGTCGTTTCCGCGAGCACCACACTAGGAAAAGGTCACGTATTGCCACGAACACAGACTTGTTGCATATGCTTCTATTAACGTCTGATCCTTTGATTAATTCCCTTAGAGAAGTCCCTGTTAAAAGTTTGAATAAATTACCCGCAGAAGTTTTAGACATCCACTATTACAGGTTCCAAGTAACCTTGATCATACTGATCAAAATTATTTGATACCCGATTCATCTGAATCTGAATGTGAGAGTGATTAATTATAAATTGGTATTAGGACTTACTATAATTATATTTAATATTTATTTATATAATACTTACAAAAATCTTATTCGGTTTATATGTTTTTTTAGATATAATCAGGTTGTAAATAGAAATTTCTAGTACTTGTACATAATATTAACATAAGTTCTTAGTGGTATTTGCATTTCATTTGAATTTATTTCTGCATTTTCATAAAAAAATAAAAAATCAATTTAGATGACTTTTTTGACGTATCTAATGAGATTGTAAGTAGTAATTTTCAGCCTTTTACATAATGTAACGTTTTGTTTTTGTATTTGTAATGTTTTTGTAGTTATTTTTTGCATAAATTCATTTTAATTTAGTGTGTATCATTAATTTTAAATAATTAAACCGGTCATTATAATATTTATATTTTTTAATTCATACCAATAACACCAGAACTCAGGAAAAATAATATTTTTGGCTTATTTTCATTCATCATAAGTGATATAAGTCAAAAAATATTTCTGTCCAGCTAGCATGTTCTAGTCGACACACTGTGCGATTGTTAATTTATTACTTTAAGTATTTATGCACTTCCTAGCCTGAAGCACAGGTCCAACCTAGTTCAGGCAAATAAGCAACTGTGCTCTGTTTTAATTTCCTAAGTTACTTATTGTAAATGTGCCCCTTTTATAAATAAACGATTATTATTATTATATTATTATTATAATGATAATTGTAACTGCGCCACTGAAGGACAGCCTGCAGCAAGGGACAGGCTGGATCGGATTTAGATTAGTTTGGGACGAATTTAAAGCTACAGGCTCAGCGGCGCGGGCTGGCTCAAGCAAGCGTTAATACCGGCACATGTTGTATACATTCTACTGCCTACTAATATTATATCAGGTTGGCACAAAAGTAATGAGACACTTAGTTTACGTTTTATATTTTTTTATTATTATTACAATACAAAAAACTTAGTCAATGATGGACCACCATTATCATCTACTCCTTCTTGCCAACGATCCGGTGAAGTTTGGATGCCTTTCGCCCAAAACTCTGATGGCTGTGCCTCGAATTTGTTCAACTCCGCCTCTACATCCGAGAAATCATTAAATTGTTTACCCCGCAAATGTTGTTTCAGGGCTCTAAACAAATGATAGTCTGATGGGGCGAGGTCTGGGGAATAAGGTGGGTGGGGTATCGTCTTCCAGCCCAAGTTCTCCAACTGTTGGCGAACGACATATGCGACGTGAGGTTGAGCGTTATCGTGTTGTAAAACTACATTGATTCGTCTTCGTCGTTTTTTCTTGATAGCATTAGATAGTTTGGTGAGCTGGGTTGAATATTTGTCAGCGTTTATAGTTTAATTGTGTAATAGTTCATAAAACAGCATGCCTTGCGCGTCCCAGAAACAGCAAAGCAGAACTTTTAAGCGGTTCTTTTGACTCAGCTTCGGTTGAGTTGGTGGCGTTTCTTCTCGAAACAGCCAAAAAGCACGACGTGTGTCGTTCTCGTAATTAATCCATGATTCATCTCCAGTAACCAGATCAGACAAAAACTCTTTACGTCGGGGTCGCAGCAAAAGTGATTGACAGATAGCGACACGGACTGCACGACTGGCGTCTGTAAGGATGTGCGGTACCCACCGAGCCAAAACTTTTCGATACCCAAGCTCATGCAGATGGTATTCCACGGCGTGGTGACAGCAGTTAAGTGCTTCCGCTAATTCACGAGTGGTAGCATCCGGATTCGACTGCAGTTCGCAGAGTAAATCCTCATCATTCACTGCTGGTGGTCGTCCTGAGCGTGGCTGACTTTCAAGGCTCCTGTCTCCCGATTTAAAACATTCAAACCATCGGGACACCGTCGCATGGGTTGTACTTCCAGCGCCCAATGCAGTGTTGATATTGTCAGCCGCTGCCCGCGCACTGTGGCCTAACAAGTACTCGTATAAGTATAGTGTTCGAACTTGTCGCTCGTCCATTTTTGTTCTACAACATTCTAGAATATTATCGAAAACAATTAACTTGAAAAAGGAAATGTATAGAGTTTTGTAGTGTCTCTTTACTTTTGTGCCAACCTGATATATAGATGCAAAAATGTTTGCTGATCTTGGTTTGGTTTGCTCATCTTTCACACGGCAATGAAGCATCTGATCAACGTAGTTTGTTGCATAGAGATAGTTTAAACGTCAACAAGTGACTTAGGGTCCTTTTTATCACGAAAAAATGCAAAGTTCCTGTAGGAAACAGTTGGAAACGTAACCTGGCTAGTTCCTGCACTCGCTGTGATGAGTTAGCAACTAAATAAATTTTTCTGACTGACCGACTCCTTGACAATTCAAAAGTGCCTGTAAATGGTTTCATTGAAATGAACGTTTTGAGTTAGCTTACTTGTGCTCCAGCTCCTTGCTGTGCGGGTGTGGCGCGGCTATGGCGGTGAGCAGCGCGTGCGAGACGCGGTCTGTGGCGCTGGTGGCGTGCGCAGCTGCCAGGCGCAGCTCAGGGCCAGCTGATAGTATGCTGTGTGGCTTGCTGCGCGGGCCCGACTGGTTCAGGAGCGGCAAGATCTTTGGCACCTAAGGGGTACAAAGAAGATTTAAAAAAAAACCACAAATTATTCTTACAATGAAATGGTTTATTCTGTAAATAGGATATTTGAATCCCTTTACACGTCAAATAAAAAAAAATAAGCTAGATGGAGTCGACATTTCCTATCAGACTACCCCTGAGAAGAAATGGCGAAACAAACTCAGGGGTCAAAGTCTCTTTTAAAGTCAAGACATAATCTTGGTCAGGCTATGAGGACCATGTAGATCTGTGTCTGAAATGGTCTTTTGAGGAAATAACCACACAAAGAGTGGGTCTGTCCAGTCAGTGCAAGCATTTGTCAGTAATCGTGTAGCTCAACTCAGGACTTAAAACTTAATAAATTATCGTCTTATGTCAAACTTCATACATTAATTAGTGTGTTTACAGTTGTTTAACGACAGTTTTTGGTACTAAAGCTTATGAGTAAAGTGTGTGTTTGTGTGTTTATGTTGTGCCGTTTAAGCTTAAGTTTATGTATTGTTGCACTGTATAAAGATTTAAATGCATGTTTTTCAAAAATGTTAGTAGTGTAAGCAGTTCAGTTGTTGGTTGAACTAAATAAATTATAACATAGTTAACATTAAAGAAAAACCGTCAGGCCTGAAAGGTCAACTTTGGGCCTGCTGAGACTGAAGACGAATTATTGCAGTAGCCGCAGCATTATCGCAGACTAAAGCTTTGTGACCTTCATTTTGTACGGACAAAATACCTTGGCGAGTCTGAACATAGGCACTATGAACTTCCGCGCATGTCCTCTCACTCACACTCGCCTCATGTCACCATTTGGCTCCTATAAAATGTTACTGCGCAGCCTCCTGCGCGAAGTTCAGACTCGTCAATCTCTGCTCTTCCTGTCAGGCAAGTTACTCATGGACTACAGCTGGAAATCTGAGTTAGGTGGTATTATGTACCTGGACTATTTGGTGCTACAATAGAACGAATTTTCTTTCTTTCTGGATTATAAGTTGCAGGTACCTTCATGTACAGCAGCAGCAGCAGCAGCGGGTCGTGCTCCTGCGCCGCGGCCGCCAGCGCCAGCAGGCCGGCGCGGCGCGGCGCCACGCGCAGCAGCAGCGCCAGGCGCGCGTCCGCCCGGCGCCGCGCGAACGACGCGCCGTCCGCAGCTTCTAGTATACGGGCTTCTTCGGCTACGTAGCGGACTAGTACTCCCAGCTGTGGGGTGTTCAGTAAATCAGAGTTAGGGGAGATTTTATTTAATTTATTTGTACGTTAAATGGAATCAAGAAATTCGGAATAAAAAATCTATAACAAAAACTCAACGATTTAATAACGTCGTCAGCTTGGATTTAGAAATGGTCTACATTTTCGGCATCAGCACCATAGAAAGCCATGAGTATGCAAAAAAACACCCATGACAAAAATTACGTATTTTTTTGCCACGACTCTGACTTTTTAGGGTTCCGTAGTCAATAAGCAACCCTTATAGTTTCGCTATATCAATCTGTCTGTCCGTCTGTCTGTCTGTCCGAGACTTAGCTCAGAGACTCTTAGTACTAGAAAGCTGTAATTTGGCACGGGTATACATATAAATCACGCCAACAAAGTGGTAAAATAAAATCTTGAAAAATAAAATATTTTACGGTGATTTTACTAGACGTAAAGTGGGGATGGCTTTATCTCGCCTATCCCATGGTGTGGGGTGTCGTTGGATAGGCCGTTCAATAATATTACGGGTGTGTAAAAAAAAAATTAGATTCAGGGATCCGTTTGGGAAATATTAAGCTTTAAAGTTTTTTGTTTTGGTCACGTGCCCCCCTCCCGCCGCCAGCTAAATGGTTGAATAATAAAGTTATACGGAAAAATATCACAGCAAAGTAGGCTTTACGAGTTAACGAGTTGTAGTCGGCCAACTTACATTTGCAGTTGGAATGTATGAGAGAACATATTTTTCAATTACAATGTTAAGTTCTTGGGATAAATTCATCCCAACTACGGATCCCTTCATTGCGCGTGGTCCGACACGCACTTGGCCGTTTTTTTAATGATTTTTTCACGTCCGCGGGCGTTCTCGACTAGCTCTCGGCGCGGACGTGAATTCCCATAAACTACTTCAACATGCGACCCGTGGCCACTTAGCGGACTCTTTGAAACAGTATAAGTGGCTGTAAACCTGAGAACAAAATAATGAGCTTAGTTCTGCCAAAACGAACCAAACTTCATAAAAAGTTCTTTCCTTTCCCGAAGTAATAATGGCTTTATTTCTGTAAGTAGGTTTGTACAAGCTCTTTTACACGTCAATTATATTTTAAAAACTAGATGAGGTCGGCGTTTTTCATCTGACTACTCTGAGAAGAAAGGCCGAAACAAACTCAGAGGTCACAGTCTCTTTTAAAGTCCAGAGATAATCTTGGTCAGATCGTGTGCGGACCGTGCAGATTGGTGTCTGAAATGGTCTTTTGAGAAAATCTATTATAAGCATTAGTTTTGGCTGTTTATTGAACTGCTGATTTTCCCTTCAAAAATATAGTTTCGTATGAAGAAGAATGGGCAACAAACTCCACCGTTACTCTTTAAAATGTTTTATAATATTTTTTATACGTTATAATGACATGTGAAAACAACGCACCTAGAATGAAATTACTATACTGCAATAGGTACAAAGTATTAAAAATAAAGCAATTACAGCAAAATTAATTATGTTGACAGATACATGGTGGTCACATTTTTGCAAACATTGCAGCCGTAGACTTTTCATTTTGGCAGAACTAAGTCCAAATGTGTGAGGGTATTGTGGCGCAGCCTGGGAGAGGCGTATGTCCAAAGTCAAATGCAAATACATAATTTATTTTCTCTTCACAAACAATGTCACCTTATGGATTTAGACAAGTTTAAAAACTGTGTAACACAAGTTTGTGAGAGACTGGTGTCTGCAGTAGGAATGCCTGTATAGCAGATCACCAGGGTCCAGCAGTTAACTGCAATAGGCGGAGTTGATTGATTGATTCGCATCTTACCTGCTGATGATTTAGCCGCAGCGTGTCATCGGGCACGTAATGCTTGGGCGTGGTCTTGTCTCGCCCCTGCCACACGCGTGGACTCTCTATGAGAGTTTCTGCAAAGTCCAGCACTGCACTCGGTGACCAGCCACTGAGGACAACAGTCAGGTAAATATACTTTATCTGCATTCATAAACAGGGTGTAAGGGACATCGACCCGCAAACTGTTACCGTGAATTCAGCACATGATTCTAGACTCACCCGCGTATGAATTTTTCGTCGGTTTAACAAATAAAAATTGACTTCCAATATTTTCTTACATTGTTAGTTAGTTAGTTATAAAAGCGTGTTAAAGATAAGTAGTCATGGGGACTGCCGACAGAAGTGGAAACTTTAACGTAAAACTATGCAAAGCATGTCGCATGTCGGTGACGTGAACCCGTAAGATTTTCCCCTCCCAACATGACTATGCCGCATGTCGGTGACGCAAACCCTGATTTCCCCCTACCAAAAATCGCTCAACGTGCCAGAAGTTTTGACTTTTTATGGACTACTGATTTTTTTCTAAATTACCGATGAAAAAGTTCTACTCTACACTGGTGGGTCATCAGAATCATGAACTGATTCATAGCAACAGTTTGCGCGCCGATGTCCCGTACGCCCTGTATAGTTTTTATGGTTCCGTAGTCAACAAGGAACCCTTATAGTTTGGCCATGTCCGTCCGTCTGTCCGTCCGTCCCCAGCTTAGCTCAGAGACTCTTAGTACTAGAAAGCTATAATTTGACATGGATGTATATATTAATCACGTTGATAAAGTGGTATAATAAAAACATGGAATATTTTTTTTTTTTAGGGTAGGTACCTCCTGTACACGTAAAGTAGGGTTTTTTTTTCTCGTCTACTCCATGGTGTGGGGTGTTGTTGGATAGGTGTTTCAAAAATAGTTCATCATCTGCCTAGCCTTTTCCCAACTATATTGGGGTCGGCTTCCAGTCTAACCGGGTGCAACTGAATACCAGTATTTTACATGGAGCGACTGCCTATCTGACCTCCACAACCCAGTTACTGGGTAACACGATACCCCTTGGTAAGACTGGTTGTCAGACTTTCGGGCTTCTGACGACCCGTAACGACTGTCAAAGATCCACGAATGACAGCCGGGACCAACGGCTTAACGTGCTTTCCGAGGCACGGAGGAGTCTCGGTATGTGTTTCAAAAATAGTGCGGGTTTGAAAACAATTTTTCGATTAAGGGATCCGTTTCTGAAATATTAAGCTTTAATGTGCAAAGGAGATGGAAAATGGTGGGCCCAAATGTAATAAGTTGAGATATGATCTAAAAAATTTGTCATATTTTTTTATCTTAGAATATCAAAAATCAGCTCAATTCTCAATCTGGAAGCGGAGAATTAAGAGAAATATAATAGTAGTAATCGATTACAAAATTACAAAAAGAAAACCTTCGCACTAGGTAATTAACTCGAGTAATTAAATGCATTAAATATACTTATAAACAATAAAGTGCATTTAATTATACGCCATATTAATAAATTAAATATCAATTAATTACTGAAAAACCAATATAATGAATATCGATTTCATATCGATTAAAATTAGTCTTATATTTTTAGTCTATGTCACTGGCATGACAGCTGTGAGTCAGCTCAACATTGACAGTTGCCGACTGCTCTTGCTTGTTCACTCGTTTCGTGTTTTCCGATGCGTTTTAAATGCTTTCCAGATTATTTAATTTTAAAGAAAAACAATGCAGTGGGCGTTGTTTTTCACGGATTCTGACCCTGCCTACCTTGTACGACCCTTGCTTTCACACTGGACATCGAAGATCGCTCACACGTTTGACTTGGAATTGTTATTTTGGATTTTACCTCCGCCTTGTGGATTGGATATTGTTGAAACTATGGATCGCTGTGTGAATTGAAGGATAGTAACTAGTCACTGCAATACACTAGGCGAAATATAATAAACATTAGTGTTTAAAGAACATCTTTTGGACTTCAGGAATCAGTTGTTAGTTAAAGGTTGTGACATAGCCTTACTTTTACTAAACCTCTAATAACTTGGCTCTCAGATTGTCAAACCTTACAGAATTTTCAGCGAGGGTCTGATAAGTTTAAATCTATTAATTCACACCAATTTCAACTCGTTACATTTAGGCCCAAGATTGTATATAATCGTTTCAGTCTCCTTTTTGCTAGAGTCAAGTATGAAGTCAAGTATGTGTTCCTGAGAAGGAACACGGGTGGGTTTTAGTCAGTAAAAGTCTGACACACCCTCCCGCTCCACCCAGAGCGGGAGAAGTCATTTGATGATTTCCCATCCAAAAAAAAAAAAGTATCCCCCCCTCCCTGCCAGCTAAACGGTTAATACTGGATATGTGAAAAAATTCACGGTAGTAGCATATACAACGAAATTAAAAGGAAAACTATCACAGCTAAGTAGGCTTTACAAGTTTACGAGTAATAGTCGACCAACTTACATTTGCCGTTGGAATGAGAGAACATGTTTTTCACTACCATGTTAAGTTTGTTCTTGGGATAAATTTATCCGAACAACGGAACCCTTCATTGTGCGTGGTCCGACACGAACTTAGACGGTTTTATTTACTTTATACTCATTGCTGATTAAATTAATTACATTAAGTATTTATGCACTTCCTTGCCTGAAGCACAGGTTCAACCTAGTTCAGCCAAATAAGCGACTGTGCTCTATTTTAATTGTTATTTATTGTAAATGTGCCCCTTTTATAAATGATATATAATAATTATTATTAGTAATTTGCTAGCATTACCCTTCAGGCTGCAGCAGCGTGGTGAGGCAGTAGTGCAGGGTCCTCCAGGAGGCGCGGTGCGCCAGCAGAGTCACCAGCAGCGGCCGCCAGGGGGCGCAGCCCGAGCGGAACATTAACTGCATCTGTATTTATATAACCTTTTAGATGTAGAATTACAGCAAACATATAACTACATAAATGACGAATTTGTGAACTTTGAGATACTGATCAGATATTTTATTACGTAATAAAGCTATAATTTTGACAGTCATTTCAAAACAGAAAGCAGTTGGGTAGAACAATCGTGAAACAGTTTGACCTCTAACTCCACATTTAACCAAGTTATAAAACAGTTTGACCTCTAACTCCACATTTAACCAAGTTATAAAACAGTTTGACCTCTAACTCCACATTTAACCAAGTTATAAAACATGTATGTTGTGTCTACTAGTTTCGTTTGTCGTTTACACCGAAAACAAGAAGACTAGTTGCACACAAAATTTGTCAAAAAGGTGAACAAAATAGTTAACATTTTTAGGGACACTGAACGCCCATATGCGTAATAACCATAATTAACTATCGTGTCTCGTTCAGTGTCCGTCAACCGACTAACAAGAAATGTATGAAACTACGTCAATAAATGTACGAGACATGTTTTATACACAACGTTTTTGACAAGTCTTGTTGAAAACAAGTATCACAACTTGTAAATGGCTGTAAACTCGGGGTAAAAGGCCATCTATACATAAGCAGTTTCCATCTTCAAGCTAACCTAAAGAAGTCAACAGGAAGGGGGCGCGGTTACCTGTCGTTGTCTCTGGTCGCTCGAGCCCAGGGCTTCGCGCTGTAGTTCTGACATCCAGTCCAGCAGGAGGCCAACGCCCAGGCCTCCGCGAGAGAACACGTGGACAGGGCCTGACGTGCCGTCCTCGTGCTTTATCTGAGGACACAAAGGACTTATTTACAAACTAGCTGCTTCCAGGAGTTTCACTCGCATATACGAGTTGTCCGGTAAATAATGGATAACCTTGAAATAGCATATAATAGACCTTATGATCATTCTAAAAAAAAAACTAAAAAAATATACATATAATATATCCCAAGTATTAAAGTAAGATTTTTTAGAAAAAAAATACTACCTAACTTTTTTTTACTTTCTTCTTCACCACGACCACAAATGAATGAATTCCATCGGCTATTTGTTGTTATAATATTGTAGGTACGTTGACTATGCCGACAGAGAGGCCATTGCACATTATTTTTTGCTCAAAAATCATATCTTAGGTACTACTTGGGATATATTTTTTTTGTAAGTATTTCTTTTTTAGAACGGTCATAAGGTATATCTAATTCAAGGTTATCCATTTTACCGGACACCCTGTGTAACATTTTAAAAGACTAACTATGGAGTTTTTTGCCCATTCTTCTTCGTACGAAACCTCTGAAGCCTCTGCATTAGAAGCATTTATTACATTACTAAGAATAACGGCTTTTTACAAAAAGATACCCAATAATTAGGATAGTCTTAAAAGGGCTGAGATATACGGTAATGAGTCGACGCTTCGCGACTTTGTACCTTACACGAAAAATTAAAGGTAATATTTTTCTTTGTGGTGTGTTGATGGCAATCTAAATTGTGTCAGCCTTCTGTTACGAGTTACTTATTTATGTTATACTAGCTTTTGCCCGCGGCTTCGCCCGCGTGGATGTCGGAAAATATCCCACGGGAACATATTACCGGGATAAAAAGTACCCTGTGTGTACCCAGGTAAACAATGTCTTCTCGTACTGCTTTTATAGTATCCGAGGTGCAGCGCACAGATTGATAATGATTGCTGGAGAGTAAAAAACGTGTGCGGTCAGGGGACCCCCGTCAGGAACGAAGTTTCTTCTCACATAATAATATGATTTAGGTAAAACAAAAACAAAATTTTCGCTGCCGCCATCTTGGATTTACATTTTGACCTCACTATCAACTTTAGCACCCTCGATAACTATGAAAACGACACCCATGATGAAAAAATTTTAAATATTCGTAGCCGCCATCTTAGATTTTCATTTTGACAGAAATTCGTAAAAAAAATGAAGTATTTGAAAAATCGATCCGATTGAAGAATTCGAAAGAATAATGTCGCATGGAGGGGGCATACAACTATGAACGCTTTTTCGTTTGTGACGATTTCTGCCAGTTTACTCCTACTGACAGCCACGAAAAAGAACTTCATTCCAAAAATTCTAAAACCTGACAATAGTAACGCAATATATAACGGAAGGGAAAATTACCTACTTGCATGCCAAAGGAGATGTTTCAAAATGTATGGAGCCCCGGCCATGTATTGGTACACCCTACTAAAAAATGGGGAAACACAATTAAAACAGTTTCCAATCATCCAATTACTTTTAATTGGCTTTGTTTGGTAGTAAAGTACAAGAATGTACAATTGAAATTGCAACACACAACAAAAACCCATCATGGCGGTAAGTTGTCATGTTGATTGATTATTGACGTTTGACATGTTTACTTCTGTCATACTACATTGCCAAAGAGAATCATAACATTGTCGTACTTTTAGTCTTTTGCAATATTATTTTAGATCTAATTGTAAAGTCGAAAATCTATTAAAGAAATCTGACAGATTGTAGTAGCTTGATGTACTGGCGTCTGTACATAAAGTATAGTCCAGTTAAGCAGACAACAACCTCATAGGTTGACCTGCGATATGCCAAGATTTTTACTTATAGCATAAACGTACAGAATACAAACATTCAATAGTCGAAATATTAACTCAGACAAAACAATGTAGCGATAAACGAAAGCCAGGTTGTTAAAAATAACTCGAGAAAACAGAACATCAGAACACGATCGACAACGAAAGCGACTGAAGTGACAGTAGACAGTTCACGATCTATGATTAATGGTCGATCTATGGTTTACTGTCATTGGTTTTTAACCACAGAGTACCTAAATTGGCGAGACGCCACATTGAAAGTCGTTAAATAATTGATAAATATCAAATTATTACAAGAGAAATATGCATTTATGCAATTTATCAGTATTTTTCCCGAATTCCACGGATTTTTCTCGATTTTTCGAGGTATTGTACATATTCTGGGCCTATTTTGAAACATCTCCTTTGAAAGCAACTTTAAAGCGAAAATATAAATCCTCTTTAATCCCGTGGGAATTTCGAAATAAACAGTTACCTAAATAATTACAGGTACGGAAGTTATTGTTCTCTGAATTACTAAAGTGTCTTTGGCGATGGCGAAAGTCAAGCTGACCGATGATGAGTTAGTAAGGATTTTTAACCAGCAGGGCAGCCTTTCCCAAAGTAGGCGATAACGCCCCCTTGTGTGCGCTGCAGGCCTAAAGGGGGGAAGAGACCCAGAAAATGTTTAACTCTCCGCTAATATAGCTCACAATAATTAATTTAATTTGAAGTTATAGTGGTTTTAAAGTAGGTGAAAAAATGGGGGCGCTAAAAATAATTTATTCTCAAAGTGGGCAATAAACAAAATAAGTTTGGGAACCCCTGCTCTAGGGGATGCTTTTCCAAAAATGCCAAAACACGTCATTTGTAATTTCTAAATAAAAAGCTTAATACCAATTTCTTCCTTGCAAACTTTAATCCCCTATTCCCCCCCCCCTCCCCTTAGGGGATAATTTTCCAAAATCGCTGAAACATGTGATTTATAATTTTTAACCAGAATGCTAAATACCAATTTTTATGGTTTAAACTACAAAAATGACGATTTTCCATACAAACTTTCAACCCCTATTTTACTCCCTTAGGGGTTGAATTTCAAAAAATCCTTCCTTATTCCTTGTCTACATGATGAAGGGAACCTCTGTGCAAAATTTCAGCTTTCTAGGTCCAAGGAGGGTTTGGGCTGGGCGTTGATGAGTCAGTCAGTCAATGAGGACTTTTATTTTTATTTATATAGATTTAAATTATATAATAGCTAATAGGCTAGTTTGTAATGTGAATAAAGTATTACAGTTGGCGATGCTTTATAAAGGGGGGAAAAATAGAAGTCTTTTGCCACTACACTCGCAAGCAACCAAATCGACTCAACCCCATACAACCCGTGCATACAAAGTATTTTTTTTTCAAAATTTTGTATTCCATTTATAAAAGTTTTTTTTAAAGCCTGACGTTTCAGCGTTAAGATGGTACCATAAAGTATTAGAATCAATTTATTTATTTTCGAGTAATTGCTATTTGAGTCGAAATGCATGATTAGGAGTCGAGTGTACTTTTGCATTGCCAATAGCGTCCAAAAATCCCATTCCTTCGTGGTCAGTCTTAGGACTTGCTTTACGATGTCCGAATAGCCACTAATCACGGATAAATTCAAAAATGAAACAGACTAGGATTGGAAGAAATTATCTTCGATCAAGAATACGCTAGATTCAGGGTTAACGCCTCAACCACGGCTCGAAAAATAAGGGAACGTGGCGTTCTGCAATTAAAAATAGAATACGCATCAAATACCGACATATTTCCTTCAATACATTTTTTTAGGCTTTCATTTTTACTTTAAAATAATTATTTTTGGACTTATTTAAGAAAAAAAAACTTTATTTTCAAGCTTCAAGCGAATTTGTTTTTACATGATCTCCGATGGCAGATAGTCCTAAACATGAATAAAGCGCAAACATAATTCAACTTATTGTTCGAGTATTAAGGTTGATAATAATCTGAAGTTCATGATATTTAAAATACCTTTTTTTAATAAAAATATATAAATATTCACAGCCTCAATCATCTCTCGTAGCCAGTTGAGCAATGTATTTTTGTTCGTGATACTGTAACTAATGTATACTTGATCAAAGGAAATTATCTGGCAAGTCTTCATCGTCGTGTCTATGATTCTATTTATCTGTTTTAAATAAGCTTCAACCAGAATTCGGCCACTTCGACATCATTATCGTTGACCTCGCAAAGGTCTTTCATAGTGCACGTTTTTGCACAGAGAGCACAACAAGAGTTAAGGCGTCGTTTGCGATGTGAGAGTTATAAGGAACGTAATTGTAGGAGGTGAAGCAGGCTCTCATGTACATAACTTACTTTGGACTCGTAGTGCCCCTCCTGGTTCTTCTCCAGAATGTGCGTGATGACGTCGACGATGACGCGCGTGTCCTGGTTAGTAATGATGCGGTTGCCCAGGGCCTCTAGTGTGCTCGGCGTTGAAGACTCCAGGGCTATTATCAGAAAAAACAACTTAGTTACTATGGGTTCAGAACCCTAAATTGCGTACCACGCTCCTAATTCAATTATTTAAATTGCGTTGACAGACCACACCAGAAAGATTTATGTTGTCAAATGTTGTATCAACAGTAGTTCGACTCATGGCTCTATAGCGAACCTTGTGAGATATTCGTATTATTTACGTACCTGACACGGCAGTTAATAAATAACAACTCGACACTCAAATTTTGGAAAAAAAAAATGCTTTGTGAAGCGGGTACTGAAAGTGCTCAATCGATGTCTCCTGCTGTAAACTGACCTGCAATAAGCTGTGTGTCTGTATACTGACCTGCAATAAGCTGTTGCTTGGTGGCTGCATGCGGCACGTGAATGTCCAGCTCGCGCTTGATCGTGCTGGTGCTGTTCCTCTGCATCATAGCTCGCAGTATGTCCACTACTGGGCCAGTTAGCAGCTTGCATTGCATGAGGAGAGTGTCTGCGATCTAGGGGCAAAGGGAATAGTTGAAAAAAGATTTATATTTTTATTTATTTATTATTCCAAAAGCTTATAGTCTAATATCTGTAATCTTTCTATGAGATAACGACCTTGAAGTGACTGTCCAGATTACTGGCTACTTTGTATGAGCCGTCCTATAAAGGGATAAAACAAATTATTTTGTGGATTTATTTTGTATATTTGTGAATTTTACTTTGTGAATTTCTGTGTGAGAAGATATTATGTTACGAGGGAGATTCTGCAATTAACTAAACAACTAGTGTATGCTGAACTCTTGCCGTTTCATTACAAAACTATTTCTAACTATAGTAGCCCAAACCCTCGAGCAAGTTATTGCATTGTAAACTTTATTCCGATGAATGTAAGTTCTTAATGTGTGGCTGCTGGATACGATCTGTTTTAGTTATTAAGTACTGACATAGGCTAAGTTATTTCGTTACTTACAATGAGGACTTCATTGTAGTCTTATTAAATGAAGTGTATTTATTGATACAAAAACACGCAGTAATAGAGATACTGTGGGTACTTAAAAAATAAATTTAAAAAATGACCTTAGGAACCGACTCTAAGAAGTCGTTGCCAATTTGGTATTAAGAACTTTACGATTGTCGCAATAAAGTTCTTAATGCAATAACTGGCACGAAAGTTCGGGCTTGTGCTAAAAGTAAAGCTCAGTTAGTAATAAAACGGTTAGTGCATATTATTTTCTATAAAATCAAGAATGTATTGTGATAGTTTAGGTATAAATCCAAACACTAGGGTACCCTTCGAGTTAGGCATTCAAATACTAAATAAGGGGAACATAAAACAATCTTTAATGAAATACTTAAATGTAATTAATGAGTGACTTTAGAAACAGGGTCAGCCAACAAGATTTTTCTTGACCGTTCTTCTTGTACGTACGTCAACGGCACGTTCACACAGCTGTGTTCACCTCACCTGTATTACCTGCTCCACGTCGTGGCTCTGCGTCGTGCTGAGCGCGCGCAACAGCGGTGCGGCGAACGCTGGCGTGCGCACGAGTCCGGCCGCGCCGCCCGCGCTGCCGGCCAGCGAGCGCAGCCACGTGAGGGTGACCGGGACGTACACGCCGAAGGCCCCGCGGGAGATCTCGCCTGTTATCAGCTGGGGGAGGAACACACAGTCATTGAAAAATCGTTGAAACGTCTCAGCTTGGCTCACCCGTAGCCCACCGCCGCTGCTGCACGACCGGCAGCGAGCCATGCCCGGGCCGCAGCACGGACCAAAGTCAAAAGTAAATAGTTTATTTCAATTACATGCACCATTGAAAGGCACTTTGAATGTCAAAACTTAAAAGAAAAAAGAAGAATGGGTATAAAAGCTGCCACTTGCTCACTTCAGATGTCGCTCAAAAGGAAAAAAAAACAGAACCCTTACTGGATCACTCGTGTGTCAGTTTGTCTTTCCGCTTGTCACAGCCAATTTGCTCCGAATCTAATGTACCGATTAAGTTGAAATTTGGTACACATATGAATTTCCGTGACCCAAACACGGACGTGTAACGTAAATATATGAATTTTGAATATCCCCCATATTCGAAATTCACTTCACTTTTGGGGGGCAAAACAGAAAATTTAAAAAAAAGTTTTGCAAACCATACCGTGTGATATATCAAATGAAAGGGCTTACTGTGGGGGTCTCGAATAGATTCTTTTTGTAATAATTTTAAAATAAATTAAATAAAGTTATTTAAGAAAATAGACGAAAATTGACCATACCCCAAAAAAAAATCAGCTATTCCGTACATTTATGTTCGCATAACTCTTCAAAATGTAGGGATCAGCAGATTTTTTTTCGCGATTTCAGTTTTGGTCTTATAGTAAAAGTTGTTGATAATGATGAGTACAATGACCCCTTAAGAGGTTGTTCATTAATTCCGGGACATGCTGTATATAACTGTGCCTTTAATTTTTGTAATTACTTTTAAAGCGTTTTATTAAAGAAAAATAAATGAATGATATTCTGCAAAAAAAATTAAGATAATCTAACACAAATAAAAATCTTACCGATAGAAGCTCCGTGAAGGCCGAATCCACGTCTCCGGGGAAGTTGTTGGCGCATAGGAACACGGTGTTCAGCAGTGAGGAGACTAGCTCGGGCTGCAGTGGGGAGGGTACCGTGGAACTGCCCCACTCATCTTCTGGCTCCATCGGGAGTTCCTCCTTCACGAATAGCATGTCGTCTGGTGGGGGGTAAAAGGGAAAAATTATAGAATTTCGACAGCATTCATTCAAGTTCTTTAAAACTTCAAGTGCCTTTAAATGTTTCGTCTTAAGCAGCCCACTAGACAAAATAATAAAATAGATCTGATCTGACTTCAATGGAGTAACTGTTACAACTTGTGCCTCCAGCTCCAAGTACACCAACTAGTAAAATTACCCAGTTTAGAGCTCATTTTGGAAAAATGAGCTCGCTAGAAAATAATTTTGAATTAATGACAGTTTATCCATACAAAAACTGTCAGACCTCAATTTTATTCCTCGCATAAAAAAATATCTAACTTTGGTTAAATCAGCCCTTAGTTGTGTGTCTACATTGTAGGACCATGTCTGGGAGGACCTTTTGAAGAAACTTGTATGAAATGGTCATAACACGGCAAATTGACGTAGTGTGTAAATTTGACAAACAATTAATTTCCTTGATTGTACACCCATACAGCTTTCCAATGAAAAGTATGAGACTCATCAAATATTTTCGTAAACACGAACGCGCGATGATGAGATCTAATATAGAGCTGTTACAACCATGAAGTACTTGTATATTTTGTATTACCTTGTTTACAAAATTACAGATTAACAACTCTATGCAATTCCAAAGATAACTTTTAAAACTTTTGAGAGATAAATGACTATCTGAGACCGGAGTAGGTAACCCGACAGAGAGAAAACTTCATACAAACGCGCGATGATAAGTGCACTACTACAAAGCGCGGCTGAACACAACTTAGAAGCATTGCCTCTGTGGACGGTTACTCTGTGGCGCGACGTTCGTGCTAATTCGGAAATACGAAGATAACCGAAGCGTTTAGTTCTCTTTGGAAAGCTGTACATACACCCCCCCTGGGCCCTGTACACAACTACACACTCACCAGGCGGGTAGGTGACGGGCGCCAGGCGCAGCGTGGAGGCGAAGGCGTGGCCCCCGGTGGCGCCGCGCGCGCGCGCCACGCACAGCAGCGAGCACATGTAGTTGCGCTCCACGCCCAGGCGGTTTACTGCGCCCGCGGGGCACGAGTCCAGCGCTGTGAGTAGGGCGCTGGAAAACGAACAGCATAAGTACTACTCTACATTTTAGAATTTAAAAAATCGTCTGAAAACGAAAAAAAGCGTGTCGTACGCCACACACGAGAAAAGTCTATTCAAATCCTTGTTTCCAATTGCCGTTATTTCAACTTAAACAATTACCAACTTTATGACACCTTTGTTTACATGTTTGGAAACTAAATCGTGAACGCAGTATAGGCTAATAGCACAATTTAGAAACATATTCAGCGTGCTACATCTTCGCCACACCCCGTATAATTGACTAACGACAAAAATGGAAATTGAATCAAGTCTCATTCTCCGTCGTTTGTCTGCCTTTGGGAATCATGTTATACTACCAGTCAACCAAAACCAACTACTATCTAAACATGTCTCTTACCAACCTGTCTGGAGCTAAATGATTGAACCCTCATAAATGCAAATAATTATAGACACTATACGAGGATACACTACTGTCTTGCCACCTCACTTACCTCATAGCGTTAACAGGCATCCCGAATGTCTGTATAAAGATCGCCAGTTTAGGTGCGGGCATGCCTCTCATGCCCGCCTCGAGCAACGGCGAGCGGGCACAGCGCACCATGTTCAGACGCAGCCAGTCGGGCAGCAGACACACCTCCTCTTCTGTTTCCAGGTGGAACGCTTGCGGAGCATCGCTGCCTACCCACACTGATGTCAGCCAGGAGTACATCTCTTGGTTTGTGTCGTCTGCGAAAATCATTTGAACAAATGAATAAATATGTTACAATGTCGAAAAATAGGTTATAAACAGAGGGAATTCCCGTAATTTTAAGAACATTCACAGTCTGATCTCAGTCAGTATGTCAACAATACCTATAGTTTTGACAAGTTTTTGATATTTGCTTGTCGCTGAGATGAGATTGCGATTAGATTTTTAACGTTTTTAGTTACGGGAATTGGACTTCAGGTTTTGTTTTAGTTCAAAATTCTGATTTTCGTACAAATGGCTGCAGAAAACAATAAATAAAATAAAAATAGCCTTTATTTCTCTGACCCTTCTTCATACATAAAAAGTTTGTAAAACGAATAACATAAATTATAATAATAAAAATCTTCTGACTGTTAAACCTATAGTAGCAAACTATCACCTACAGAAAACAAACAATAAACAAAGATAAAAAAAACAAATGAGTCACTTAAATATGTACTCACAAATGGAAGGTCCTACACACAGCAGCTTGATATACGCATGCGCCAACATAAGGTGCACGCGCGCGGAGCGTCCGCTCGGCCACTGCAGCAGCACGCGCTCGCCGAAGCCCCACGTGTTGCTCAGGCCCGCCTCGGCCTCGCCCGGGGGCCGCGACCGGACCTACGAGTAAGTTCATGGAGGATGTGGCTGTGGGTTGCTATGAGCGCAGCTGGTGTCGGCCTTTAAGCGCAGGCCACACTGGGAACGAAGCGAAACGCGGCTATGTTCGTTTAGCTACCGCGCCTTTTCATACTTCGGTAGGTACATCAGCGAAGCTAACCGAAGTTAGCTACGTTTCGCTTCGTTCCCAGTGTGGCCTGCTGTCTGATAATTGTCAACGACGCAAATATTTAATTGTTTTTGATTAATTATTAATCAAAGTTACTAAATAAAATTATGAAAAATCGCTCTGTGTTACAGTGGCGCAGCTACAATTATTATTAGAGGGAAGCCGATGAAAAAATTGTTCAGTTCTCTTAAACTCAGACAAAAACTGTAGGTTTTTAATCTTATGATGAATTAAACTGGTATTAAATATAATAATGCAATGTGATGTGATACACAGTTACACACGCAGGTGTACCATATTATTTGGCAATAGTAGACATTAGGAAGAGTGGTTGTTCCGAAGGGAAGCCGATAGGAATCGGGTTGTATGAAGGCTACGCCCCTGCTGTGTTGTACTAAAATAATGATTATGAATTGCAATAAAATTTATTTAATACTTCCAAGCACATAAATGTACAGAGGCGGACTTAATAAATTAATATCGTGACACTGAATATTTAGTTTTATGTGTAAAAAAGCATTTAGAAACCTTCCAAATGTTTTTTTTTTACACTTAGAGCTGTTACAACACCTATGGAATCCAGTGTTATTATTGCAATTCATAATCAATGTTTTAGTGCAACACAAAGCAATATTTTATAATTTCATTTCGTAATCATTAATAATTAAGATTAAGATTCCTAGAACAAATAGAAAATATCTTATCTGACTATAAATTATGATTTTATTAATTAAAAAAAAAAAAACTTTCTTTATGGTGAGGACCTATTTGGTTGTAATCTGTTTGCATGAGCTTCCTTCACACATGTTTCAACAGTGCTAAACTCTCACCTTCTGCATATGGTCATACAGTATCTTGGTGAGCGCGTACAAGGCGCGGTGCTGCGCGCGCGGCGGCTCGAGCGCCTCGTCCGCGCGGTCGCCCGTGCCCACCACATTACCCATCATAAGCGAGCGCTCCATTATCACTTGACACATATCCTGGGTATAGAAAAGAAACGCTATTATAAAAAGTACTAAACCAAAGATAATAACTTCATTCATTCATTCATTCGACTTGTGTAGGACCATTGAGGTTGCACTACCAAACGATACAAGTTATTAAATTGCAAATTTTTAAAAAAAACCTATCAATATATGCACCTACATTACCATAAAATTTTTACCATAAAACACAACAAAGTTATTATTTATAATATCGCTTATTATAATTTAACTATTGAATACAAAGATTGTGAAAACCATAAGATGCTTGCTTTGAACGAGTGCAAGTATGGGTCTACGATTCAGAAACCTGACATCCTCTGACACCTTCTTGCTTTCATCAGAAAATTTTCACCATCTATGGAACAACTCCTCATCTAGACAAATCCAACAGGTCCAAACTAGGTTGGTCTACGATTTATAAGGTTAGTTCCTGTGACCACCTTCTTGGTCCATCATCAGACTTTGTTCACTTGCAGAGTATCTGTAAGTCTACAACTACTCATCGAGACCAATAGCATAATCAGCCTATAATGTTCCCACTGCTGGGACACAGGCCTCTCCTCTCGGTGAGAGGGAGTGGGCTGTAATCCACCACGCGGGACCAGTGCGGGTTGGTAGATGTCACATGTCGTCGAATTTTTGGTTCTAGGACATGACAGTTTCCTCATGACGTTTTCCTATACCGTTTTGTGAGCATTGGTGATAAAATTATTTACACAAAGTTATGTGCATGAATGGGTTCGAACTCACGAACTCAACTCGTAAGTCGGGGCCGTTATCACTGGGCCACCACTGCTGCGAGATCAACTGAATGAGCCCAAACACGACATTCAGCTGTAAGTTGTTGAGAAGTTGGTTATTCCTGGCTGCAGTATCAGGTCCAGGCTATCACATAATTACATTGTTAAAAAATATTATAGTATACCAAAAAGTCGATCAGACGAGTAAGATAGAAATAAATTACAATTGTGTAGACGAGATCCCTGCACCAATCAGAAAAGACCTGATTATCTTCAAAATTGCTAAACAGATTTTCATAAAACATGGCTATGAACCACCCCGATTAAACCAGCCGGCTAATAATAAAAACCCATTGAAATCGGACACCTCGGGAGCTACGATGCCACAGACAGACATACAGGTACTCAGAACGACAGAGTCGTCGAACTCACCAGCGTCAGCTCAGTGTGGTCGCTGAGCGGCGTGAGGTCGGTGTACTTGTGCAGGAAGGCGATGTAGGCGGCCATGTGGCTGGGGATGCACTCCACCATGCAGGCGCCGCGGATGCGCAACACCACCTCCTCGCGGACTGACTCCCAGTGCGGCAGCTCCCACAGCAGGCCCAGCCACTCCCTACAACATAAATATGGGTTGAGATGTGCAGAAAATAAGATTTTCTTATTTTTCCGAAAAAAATCCTAGTGAAGAGTTTTCACCGGGATTATCTTTATTCAGGCATGAGAAATGTGTGCAAAGCACATTGCGTCATGTGCGAAAAAAAAAATTTTTGCTGTCAAAGGTCTCCCCAAAATGAGAATTTTGCGATTATTTTGTAAAATTTTGCTTTTACGTCAATTTATGATAGGACAAGTTTACTTTCTATTAAATTCTGAGCAAAAAAGTCCGAAGCAAGATGTTCGTAGGACGAATGGGTCTTGAAATATACGACTCAGAAAATGTCAAAAAAAGTGCAAACTACTGTTATTAGCAAGGTACAGTCACATTTTTTTTAAATATCCTACACTGTCCCACTGCTGCGCAAAGGCCTCCCCCATTCAAGCATCCTTTTCTTGGGCCACCTCGATCCAACCCTAGGTCATCTCGCCACCTCTTCCTGGGCCAGCCTCGGCGGCGCCGTCCATCCTCAGGCACCCACCATGTGGCGATTGTTGCCCAGCGGTCCTGTGCATGCGGCTGAAATGACCCGCCCAATCCCATTTTAACGTGGCAGCCTTTTTGTCTACGTCGAGGATTCCCGTTTTGGAGCGCAGCGTGGTGTTTCGTATTCTGTCGGTTCGTTTTACGCCCAGAATTCTGCGCTCCGTGGCCCTTTGGTAAACCCCCAAGGCGGAACTTTTGCTACTCGGTGAGCGACCAGGTCTGGGCACCGTAGGTTAGGACGGGCAGAATATACATATCGATGAGTTTTCGCTTCAGGGAGATCGGTAGATCACCCTTCATTAGCGTCTTCACGGACCAGTACCTTTGCCAGGAATTTTCGATGCGGCGATCGATTTCCTTTTCTTGCCTGTTTTCGAAAGAAACTAACTGGCCCAAGTAGATGTCATATTATGACATATATGGGCCAGTTAGTTTCTTTCGAATATCTCAGGGAACTGTTTAAAAAGTTTAATATATTATATTAAACTTTTTAAACAGTTCCCTGAGATATTCGCGACGTAAATTATAAATGGCTCTGACAGCTCTCTTTTGCAAAATAAAATGGATTCAATGGCAGCAGCCCGACGCTACAGTAAACACGACACAATGCTGTGAGTGGCTAAAATAGAACAAACGCACGGTTTCTACATCTGTCAATTGTGTTATCTTTCTAACAGCATAAGCGGCCGAGCTTAGCCGCCCCGCAAGAGATGTTATATGAGGTCCCCGTTGTAATCTGTCGTCTAGCAATCTAGTCTAGTAATCTCTCCTAAGAAAACTAGATCGACATGTGAGTAACGAAATACATGGGATGGAGACGATAAATAAAAAACGGTAGACACTCACTCGGGGCTCACTTCAGCGTTGTAATCAGTTTCGGATGTCTCCTCTGATTGCAGTACCAATTTCAGACCCTGTGAAAAACACCAAGGAAGTTAGTAGTAGAATAGTTGCAAGGATTCATTACCACCGCCGTCTTACTCTGCACAGTATGAAACGTTTGATTTGATTTGATTTGCGGCTCTGTCCAAGTACACTGCGTAGCCTTAAGCCACGGTTTCCTACGACAGATGGCCGCCACACGAGGGTGAAAATACACATGCCTGTAGCTTATACAAAACTATGCAAGTAGCTTGCATGCCAATGTCAAATTAATAACATAACATCATGCCTTGTTTTCCCGAAGGGTTGGGCAGAGGTGTACCTATAGTACACAGAAGTTTTGCCAGTTATGTTTAACTCCTATGTAATAGGGTAGGGTGTCAAATTAATATTGCATGCAAATGCTTTTGATTGGTAAATGTCACAATGGCATGCAAGCTACTTGCATAGTTTTGTACAAGCTACAGGCATGTTTATGTTCGCACTACGGCCGCAGTGACGGCTGTCATGAAAATGATGGCAGCGGGTTTGACTTTACGGTGTCAAAAATCGCTCTGTAGGAAAACTCAGTAACTTACTTTTATAAATAACGTTTCAGTGACATTGGAGGTAAAGAGCGGTCGCTATGTGGCGGCCGCCGCAGTCTAGATAACCGTCGCTTTATAGCGTATAATCTTTCCGATCATTTATTATTTTACTTTAGCGTCCATGAAGTATTGCATTTTTTCGCCTATGGTTGCCTGTCAATAAATAAGGAACTTCATAGCTTTCATGAAGTATGCATTTTTGTCTACGGTTGCCTGTCAATAAATAAGGAACTTCATAGCTTCTATGAAGTATTGCATTTTTGTCTATGGTTGCCTGTCAATAAATAAGAAACTTCATAGCTTCCATGAAGTATTGCATTTTTGTCTATGGTTGCCTGTCAATAAATAAGGAACTTCATAGCTTTCATGAAGTATTGCATTTTCGTCTATGGTTGCCTGTCAATAAATAAGGAACTTCATAGCTTTCATGAAGTATTGCATTTTTTCGTCTATGATTGCCTGTCAATAAATAAGGAACTTCATAGCTTCCATGAAGTATTGCATTTTAGTCTATGGTTGCCTCTCAATAAATAAGGAACTTCATAGACGTGCTTATGTCATAAGTAAAATTAATGATGGAAAAGAGTATAAGCGAAGCATTTGACCACAATCTCACCAACCAAATGAAGAAGCGGTCGACGAGGGTGCTCGCTTGTCTAGAAGTAACTTATTCCCTTTTTACTTGCCGTCTTACAGCACCCCTCACACCACGATACATCAGTTTCCCGAATATAGATATTAGACTGTAAGTTTCTGAAGAATAAATAAACAAAATTGAGGTAACAAGACTTTCAAATCATACTGACTGACTGATGTTATGACTGTGATCTCTGAGGTAACCACAGCCAATCAAATCACATGACATGAGTTTGTGTTGATTAGCCTTTAGAAACCGACGACGCGGCGACATTTTTCTCGTGCACCAATAATGTTGTATTTCTGCGGTAAAATAATCGCGCGATAAAAATTCGTAGCGCGCGCTCGCTCTAACGTGACAATTTTTTTTATCCCGCACTGGATTTTCAACTCTCAGTGTTGAGCCGAGTATTGAGAATCCAACAGAGTGCATCCCAGCGCGTCAAAAAACACTGTTGGATTTTCCACCCTGTGCGTTGAAAATCCAGTTCATGCATGATAAAAAATCACCCGTGGGTACGAGGGCTTACATTCACTAATCACTTACCCTGCTAGCACTCGCCCTGGTCGGCGCATGCGTATGCGCCAGCCGCTGCATGTAGTAGTGCAGCACCGCGCGCGCTCCCTCTTCAGACTCCGCCACAGTCCGGCGCAGGTGCGCGCATAGCTCGCCCGCCTTGCCCACCTCGCCGCCCATTCCGCCCGCCCCGCCCGCGCCGCCCGCCGACAGAAACTCGCACAGACATTGCACGGGGAGCACGCTAGCAGGAAATATAAGACAATTTATTTACTAGCGACTCGCCGCTGCTTCGCGTATCCTGCGTATTATTGATGTAGCGACATGTTAAAACAGCGAGATTGCTATGCTATATTTAAGTTCTTTTCTACTGCTGAGCTGAGACTAGTCCGAAACTACTCAGAAACGTAGCTGAGACTAGTCCGAAACTACTCAGAAAACGTAGCCGAGACTAGTCCGAAACTAGTCAGAAACGTAGCCGAGACTAGTCTGAAACTAGCCGAGACTAGTCCGAAACTGGCCGAGACTAGTCCGAAACTACTCAGAAACGTAGCCGAGACTAGTCCGAAACTACTCAGAAACGTAGCTGAGACTAGTCCGAAACTACTCAGAAAACGTAGCCGAGACTAGTCCGAAACTACTCTGAAACTAGCCGAGACTAGTCCGAAACTGGCCGAGACTAGTCCGGAACTACTCAGAAAAGTAGCCGAGACTAGTCCGAAACTAGCCGAGACTAGTCCGAAACTGGCCGAGACTAGTCCGAAACTGGCCGAGACTAGTCCGAAACTGGCCGAGACTAGTCCGAAACTACTCAGAAACTGGCCGAGACTAGTCCGAAACTAGCCGAGACTAGTCCGAAACTACTCAGAAAACGTAGCTGAGACTAGTCCGAAACTACTCAGAAAACGTAGCCGAGACTAGTCTGAAACTAGCCGAGACTAGTCCGAAACTAGCCGAGACTAGTCCAAAACTACTCAGAAACTGGCCGAGACTAGTCCGAAACTACTCAGAAACGTAGCTGAGACTAGTCCGAAACTACTCAGAAAACGTAGCCGAGACTAGTCCGAAACTACTCTGAAACTAGCCGAGACTAGTCCGAAACTGGCCGAGACTAGTCCGAAACTGGCCGAGACTAGTCAGAAACTACTCAGAAACGTAGCCGAGACTAGTCTGAAACTAGCCGAGACTAGTCCGAAACTGGCCGAGACTAGTCCGAAACTGGCCGAGACTAGTCAGAAACTACTCAGAAACGTAGCCGAGACTAGTCCGAAACTAGCCGAGACTAGTCCGAAACTGGCCGAGACTAGTCCGAAACTGGCCGAGACTAGTCCGAAACTAGCCGAGACTAGTCCGGAACTGGCCGAGACTAGTCCGAAACTGGCCGAGACTAGTCCGAAACTAGCCGAGACTAGTCCGAAACTAGCCGAGACTAGTCCGAAACTGGCCGAGACTAGTCCGAAACTAGCCGAGACTAGTCCGAAACTGGCCGAGACTAGTCCGAAACTGGCCGAGACTAGTCCGAAACTACTCAGAAAACGTAGCCGAGACTAGTCCGAAACTACTCAGAAAACGTAGCTGAGACTAGTCCGAAACTACTCAGAAAACGTAGCCGAGACTAGTCTGAAACTAGCCGAGACTAGTCAGAAACTACTCAGAAACGTAGCCGAGACTAGTCTGAAACTAGCCGAGACTAGTCCGAAACTGGCCGAGACTAGTCCGAAACTGGCCGAGACTAGTCAGAAACTACTCAGAAACGTAGCCGAGACTAGTCCGAAACTAGCCGAGACTAGTCCGAAACTGGCCGAGACTAGTCCGAAACTGGCCGAGACTAGTCAGAAACTACTCAGAAACGTAGCCGAGACTAGTCCGAAACTAGCCGAGACTAGACAGAAACTACTCAGAAACGTAGCCGAGACTAGTCTGAAACTAGCCGAGACTAGTCCGAAACTGGCCGAGACTGTCCGAGACTAGTCCGAAACTACTCAGAAACGCAGCCAAGACTAGTCCGAAACTAGCCGAGACTAGTCAGAAACGACTAGTCCGAAATCTAGTGTGACAAAATCGGGCATGTGAAGTGTGAAGCGATTTTGAACTATTGTATGTGTCAAGTTGGTCTGCTCTGTGCTTCAACTGCAAACGATTTGAACATCACGCCTCAAATTCCCGCAGTTATTTTGTGGAGCTTTTGTGATGGGATCACAAAGTATTGATTTTAACGTCATTTGTTTTTATTATTGACAATATGAACAGTTGGATGTTGATCCGAGCATTTTAACCTCTCGTCTGTCGGGGCGCGCAGCGTAAAAAAGGCGCCGTCTGTCGGACAAATACCGCGCGTGCGCTCATTTTCAACTGGCGATGATCTAGCGCAGATCTAAGTTCCGACAGACAACGGGTACACAATTTGGTGCCTAGATCTACGTTCCGACAGACGAGAGGTTAATGTAAAATATCGTACAGTACAGCGTGTGAACGACCGCTAATTCCTTTTCCTACCTGAGCTCCAGCTGGTCATGTCTCAGCAGCTGATGCAGCCAGGGCATGGCCCTCCTGGTGCCGTGTCTCTCCACCAGGTCCAGCAGTAAGGCAGGCTGGCGGCACAGCAGCTTGCCCAGGCGCATCTGAGAGCTCATCGCTTGGAGGGTCTCGATGATCGTTTGAGGCGGCTTCCTGGCTGGACCCAGGGGTTCCAGGGTTGTTAGCTGAGGGAGAAAGTGTTGATGAGAATAATTTACCCTTTTCATTGGATATTTGGAAGCCGTCGCCATTTAGGGCCTGTTTCACGACGTTCAAACAGCTACTACTTAACGAATAAATTAAAAAATGAAACAGAATTTTTCTAAAATAATCTGCCAAGTAAGTTAGCTGGAACTTGAATCGTGGGTGGTGACATCGACCCTTAGTGTTAGATCAAATCATACGCAGAGCAAACTATTCATATTTCGAATAGATTAGCTTTTTCCTATCTAGATCGTTTTTACTAAAATGTATCATGCATCGCCATGTCTTTTTATGTTTGTCCGTATCGACTGAATGCAGTCAGAACCAGGCAGTCAACGATTGTGTCAATTTTAGTTTCCCATAAAGCTTTATATTTATGTATTCAACTTTGTGCACAATAAAAGTACAAACGGACTTGCCTTAGGCATTCTCTACCAGTCAACCAACCCTAGGTGGACTGGTAGAGAAACACGGCAGGTGCAGTTTGTGAGTGAAAAAAAAAAGAATTTTAACAAAGTATCATAATTTATATAATCAAGAAGAAGAAGATCTATACAGGGTGACTTTGAAAACATGCGACAAAATTTAAGGGGGAGTTCTACCCAGCAATATGAACAACTTTTACTATGAGACCAACTTAGACTTCGCAAAAAAAAATTCGACCTTCTTATAACAAATGGCCCGATCGGGTATGTACTTTTATATGGGAAGGTCGAATTTTTTTTTGCGAATTTTAAGTTGGTCCCATAGTAAAAGTTGTTCATCTTGGTGGGTAAAACACCTCCTTAAAGTTTGTCGCATATTTTCAAAGTCAGCCTGTATAATAAAATCCGGCCAAGTGCGAGTCGGACTCGCACACGAAGGCTTCCGTACCACCGTACAATATTTAACACTACATATTTAAAAAAAAATACTGCAGTTTAAAAAAAAGACACATTTCTTGTGTGGGGGGGGACCCCCTTTAATTTTGAACTTAATTTTATTTTCATTATTTGTTGTTATAGCGGCAATAGAAATACACAATCTGTGAACATTACAACTGTCTTACTCTTATCTTTTTGTATGCACGTGTTTCTGTGATAAATAAACCTATTTTTCTTTTCTTTCTTTTTTATTACGGTTCATGAGATACAGCCCGCTGACAGACAGACGGGCGGACGGCCAGCGGAGGCTTAGTATGGGTTCCGTGGGGCACCGTTGGGTACGGAACCCTAAAAATGAAATGCTGTTCATTGGTAGCGCATCACTTTAGAACGGCTGGATCGATTTGGCAAATTTTTGTTTTAACATGTTCCTATTAATCTGGATCAGGTTCTTACGGGTTTTTATTAATACAGGAAAATTGGAAAATTCGGGACAACTGAAAGTGCATTTTTAAAGGAATTTTGTGTGAATTATTGTATTAGGACAGGACAACATCTGTCGGGTCAGCTAGTTATAAATAAAATAGATACAAGTAGTAGGTAGGTAGGTTTGTATATCTTGGAACTGCTGTACCTGGCTGAGCAGCCTCGAGGAGTGTTCGCTGATGGGCAGCTTGGCGTTGCTGGCGGCTGCGAGGTGCGTCTCCAGCTGTAAGATGGTGGCTCGCTCGGCCTCCGCTCGTTCGGCTTCAGCTGCTGATGAGCTGTTGGTCCATTCTATGCTCGGCTTGCTATGAAAAGAAAATATAGACATTATTACTCGACTACGCGACAGCTAAGACAGGATTATGTTTTTCACACATATCTTTGTATACGAGTTTCTTTATGCCCTCGAACCATCCTGACGGCTGGATGGAATTTAGTATATGAGGTCTCTATTGACTCGCCTAGGTCGCGCGATGGCTAGGTTTAGTTTTTTTTTAAATCCAAATGGCGGATTTTAGTCGTCAAAAGTAATGTATTGAAAATAAAATTGTTAGTATGTACCATGACCATGTGGGAAATCTAAATAAAGGACTTGAGGAGACGATTCCAAATTTATACACACTAAAAGGTTGAAAAATAAACATATATATTTGTCACATAATTATGTCGGTCTGACAAGCTTTTTTTATTTTTTTATAAGTCAGGCTGTCCATAGCTCTTCTGAAGCCTATGACATTCACCTTCGTTCACGTAGACTCATAATTCCAGTCCTGAGTGCAGGCCACTACAAAAAAGTAACGCGATAAACGTGATGATGACCATAAAAAGCCTTACGGCGACCGCATCTCCAATCGGGCAGTAGCCCACCAGACACAACACCTGTCTGGTCGGAGGATCCTAGCTTTCCAATGGAGGATGAGGAACTTTCCACCCTGCTCCTCATATCTCTAAACATCGTACAAGGAAATCGAATTTTGAGAGCGTTGGTTTTAAGGTTTTTGCCTCAAGATTCAACATCTACAGCGTCCTTCCATCGGTAAGTAATTTGAGCTCGTGACTTACTTGGTGATACACATCTCTATGAGTGCCCTGAGTGTGGGGTACATGGCGGCGGCGCGCTCAGCGAACTGCTGCGGGTTGTGAGCCGCCAGCATCGTCAGTAGGATCCAGCCGCGCCAGTACAGCGACGTGATGGCCAGGGCGGGTGGGCTATATCTAAGGATGCGGGAGGAAAACTTATTAAGTCCATAAATCAAAAATACCAATAAAAAAATAAATAACAAAAATTTAAAAAATACACATTATAGCGTACGGCAACACTGAAGTGTATGTGGCAACTCTGAGTGGTTACCCGCCCGTGATTGGCCGCCGGCAGATGTCAATGTATGTCCTTCTGACGGTTAGCCAATAGTAAGGCAGTCGAGAGCTAGACATGTCCGGTACGACCGCTATAATTTTCCATGTTAAGTTTTGTATGTTAAGTTAACTTGTGTGTGCTCGCTAATAAAAAGGTGGTGATTTGTGTAATCGGCGTTTTACTACACCCGTTCCCCGGCTATAACATCAATTAAGATTAATTTATATTGATGGATGGTTACATGATTGTATATAGTCTTTTTTCTACATTTTTATAGCTATTAGGTTCCGATACCCATCAAGTCATTTCTGTTTATTTTTAATATTTAATATGTTATCTCTTATAAATTAAAATAAAATAAAAAGTCTGTAAAGTTTCGCCAGCTAATTAAAATATGAACGTCAGATATCTTTTAACTATAGAGTAAACTGAAAGTTTGACCGTTTTGTATGGAAAAACGGTAAACAATTTAAAATTATTTAATCTGGCGTCGGGAACTTCAGCCCCAAGACGGGATTACTTACCCAGCCGGCAGTGTAATATTATCAGGAGGGTTAAACTGGCACAGCTGGAAGATGTAGTCAGCGATCTCCAGCTTGTCCACCTGCAGGGGATTCTCCTCAGCTGGCAGGGCGCAGGCGCGGCGCACCAGCTGTTCTACCAGCTCGAACACTTCCGCTGGCGAGACTGGGATGTCCTGCGAGGAGGATGAAATGTGTTCAGTGTTGAAGGGGCGATGCCTAAGGCCATTGGATGTTCAAAAAGTGGAAGTGTTTTTTTTTTCTTTAAGGGGACTGCGCTAAGGTAGCCCACGAAATTGTTAAACACGTATTTGTTACGGTCACGTATCATATTTTGATCAAATTGCAAAAAAAGTAACTAAACTTTGAGATTCGCAGGGTAGGTACCCTGGCACTTTCGCCTTAGGTGTTGTCAAGATATAGCCACCTCATTATGGGTTTGCTAAGAGTGGTGATTATGGCAATATGTACATCAATAACTAATAGCGATAGTCAATACGATTTCCATCGACAAAAATGGCTAACTTCCATAAAAAACTTGCATCACCTATTTAACCTTTACATCAGGGCTCGGAAACGTTATTTAAAATAATGTTTTTAAAAGGTTTTAACAGTTATTTGTACAACATTTTGTTGAAAACGAAATGAGAACGTTTTTCAAAACCGGTTTTATTAAGTTACATTTGTTCTGTATACGTTTGATTTCAAATCATGACATTTTAAAACAAATCTATAAAGACCTAAGGTTTCTCGTTTTTTTTCCTAATATTACAAAAAACCAACCGCAACTTTTTTTACTCAAATTATTCCTTTTTTTACTTTTTATATCAAATTATTCTGTATTTTTCTATTTTGATTTAAACCAAAAATTATACGTGAATTAAAGTGGTGAAAAGTTTTATTATTTTTTATTTTCGCTACAAACTAAGAGAGATGTGTTGATAATTCTTACGGTTATAAATACGGGTTATAAATACACATTTGTTATAGTCGCGAATCATATTTTGATCAAGATACAACCTGACACTGACCTGCAAATTGCAAAAAAAAAAAAAAAACGCAAGAAAAAACGGTTAAAAACGTTTCAATTTAAATTTTGTTCTTCAAAAACGTTTTTTTATAACGTTCTGTTCCAACGTAACCGAAACAAATCGTTTCTTAGGTATTTAGGACGAAACCGTTTCGAAAAATATACCGGTATCCGAGCTCTGTTCTTCACGAGATGATTTTTTTTAAATCCTTCCTTAGTGCACCTTCGTTATATAAGAAACTCTTGTGCAAAATGTTATGCTTCTAGACCCAGCGCTTAAGGCTGTGCGTTGTGTCAGTGAATCTAAGATTTTTATTATAGTTCGACCGCGGGACGCTGTGAGCGTTGACGAATGAGCGACCTGCACTGCCCCCCGTCTCGCCGCGCACATACTTAAGGCGCGCTACAGCGATATCGGACAAACTATAAGTAGATAATGTATCCTTACCAAATATGTCTTATCCTAGGATTTCTCACTATTTTACCCGCAACCCATTATTAGTAAATAATATTGAAAAACAGTAAGAAAAGAAAGTTAACATACTGTAGTGTATTGACTAAAGTGTTGGTTGTCTCATGCGCTATGTCACGAGTCGGTCGCGCTCCGGCAGTCAAGCGGGCTAGTTGTGTAGTGCGATCGTATGCGTGTTGTGGTGTTGGTGAGCCGTAAAATACTCCAAAAAGCAGGACAATACACATACCAAAAAGACTAGTGAAGAAAAAGGTGTGCCTCAGTTATAAAATTGCAGAGTGACAGAGACAGGCATATATCTTTGTTCTTCACTCACTTGGCTTACCTTGGAGAGGCCTATGAAGATGACCCTGAGCAGCGTGTTCTGTGGTAAGGGAGCTTCGCAGCACAAGCGGTACGTGGCTGCGCGTTCAGACTCTGGGGGCCAGTTGTCAGCCTTGCTGTAGGCTTCTGCTGGCTCCACGAACATCACCTATATGGAACATGAAATTATCAGGAAATATAAATCATTTATCAGCTATAATCTATACAGATAAGTTGGTTTCGGATATTTTAATTTATTGTAGGACCAAAGTTAAGTCACTTTCAGGGGTTGAACCTTAAGGGTAGATGCGCATTAGATGTTGGTTAACATCTCTCTCGAAAAAGTGAAGAAATAATTTAGAACCTGGTGAATAGGGTTTGGTGATGCAAATATTTTGACAAGCTAAGTTTGTGTTCTTCTATCTTTTTTGAGATTTTCCTACTGGCATCAAAAAAAATACGTCTTATTTTGTGATGGACAGTTGGATGCGGGAAGCATATGTCCGGTCAATGCGGCGATGTTTGTGTTCAGCAGTGAGTGACTCTCGGCTGCATTATGATGATCAGTAAGCTGTACAATGTACACGTACGCTAATTAATAGTGCCGTGATATCCTATCATTTAGATAAGTGAGAGTTCTACAATTATGACCAGAGACCGGAATCGGTAGAGTATATTTACCTAAACTTCGAGGAAGTAAGTAACATAGAGTACTTCCTCTAAAATCGAGTTCGATCTCTGATTATGACAAAGATTGTGGGTTAATGCTGCGTATATAATATATATTTAGTTATAAATAAATAACGACACTTATTTTTTTTATTTTATACGTCATTTTGTTATAGTTTCCTTTCGAACCTTATTGAGCGCCAGCAGGTAGTCGTGTCGACTGGGCCTGTAGGTGGGCATGGCGGTGTCCAGCAGCCAGCCCAGCGCCGCCGCTTGGATGACGCACACTTGCTGCTTGTACTCTGGTAAGTGCTTGCTGTGTGATGCTGTTACGAGGCAGCAGCAGCAGAACAAGTCTGCTAGGGATGAGAAGGCGCGCTCGCGGACCTGGACAAAGGCAGACGTGTAAAAATATTGGGCCGAGGCGTTTAAATCACGGCTTTTCTCTGTCCTATATAATGTGGATGCCGACAGAAACAGATCACAATAAAAGTATCAGTGTGTTAGTAAGGATTAGTTTTGCACACAGAGCGCGGAGACGCCTCGGCGGCCGCCGCTGGTAACGGTTTTGTCACACTTTCGTTATTTACAAAATATTTTAAATAGCATAATAAATCCAGTGTCACCTCCTGCGGCGGCTCATGCGGCGGCGGCTGCGCCAGCGCACGCGCCAGTGGCAGCAGCGCCTGCGCGTCCGCACGCGCCGCGCGCACCACCTCACGCGTGAGTGCGCGCAGCGGCCGCAGGTAGTCCTCGGGCCGCAGTACCAGCTCCTGTAACATATTGAGTTAGTGTTAGCTGCAGTTGGGATGAAATAAATGCAAAAAGAGACAATGCGAAACTCGACTTCTGTGCTGATACGCGTGACTCGTGAGCTAGACACTCGGGTGTCTGACAAACTCAACTAGTTTCAGACTAGTTGAGTTTGTCAATAATGTTAATATCCTTAAACAGTTTCCTAAGAGAATCGCGCCTGCGGGGATTATTTATAAAGCTCTGATGACTCTTTTCTGCAGAATAAAAATAAACTCGATGTCTGCAGCCCGTCCTCAAAGTAAAATACCGTAAGACATTGTACTATGAATGAATGAATGAAATGCACCGACCCCAGCGTGGTTTGATTAGACTCGATTACTCGAATGAACCCAAAGATTCATACTTGCCCCAATATCCTCATGTTTCATGGTGCAACAGGGACCATTGTATGAACTCTGATGACTCTTTTCTGCAGAATAAAAATAGACTCGATGTCTGCAGCCCGTCCCCGAAGTAAAATATCGTAAGACATATGAAAGTAACTAAAATACACTAGCCACGCGGTATATACATCAGTAAATAGACTGCTTTTTCTGACAGCAAATATGCTACTGAACTTAACCGTCCTGCAAGAGATATTAAATGAGGGTCCTCATTTAACATCTCTTGCCAATGTAGTCTTGAGTCGAACGTGATCCTCAGGAAAATAGTTTTATCTACGAATTCTAGTTTCCCTTTATTCTACTAACTCACAATCACTACTTTTGACATTTGATAAAGCAAGTCTTACGCAATTAGTTATTCTTCCCATTTAATATCAATTTTAGCAGTGAACCAATGCAGCAGGGCTTTATTTAAGTCGTCAAGATTTGTAGCACGTCTATTTACATTAAAAATTAATTAAAGAAAAGGAAAAATTAAGTCAGCAAATAACACAATACGTGGTTGATTTTAAAAAAAATAGAGTAGATCATTATTATGCACTAAAAAGAAGAAAGGAGTCAAAATTGAGCCATGTGGAACCCTCATTTTTATTTTTAAACCCCGTGACTTAATTCCATCTATTTGAACTTCATGCTGTCTATCTTTAAAAATGATTTTACTAAGCATACTGCTAATTTGCTTAGTCCGTAATGCTCAAGTTTTGGGAGTAATGTAAGGTGATTTACGTAATCAAAAGCCTTAGACAGGTCGCAGAAGGTACTTATGACATCTTGGGTCTATTCTGACGAGTTAAAATTTTGTTTTATTACACACTTCCGACAATCTTCGAGTGTCTAACACTTGTGACACTCCATAACCGAGTCAGATACCGAGTGACTGAAAATCGTTTTATTTTTATATTACTTGAGCTGTGAGAGCTTGCTTTTACAGTCGTAATGACGATGCTTGGCCTATATCCAGCACTGGATGTACTTCAGCTAAGTGATGATGATAAATAATGAACAATCAAGGCAACAGTGAGGCATGAGTACTTCGACGCCTTTGTGTCCTTTTGTTTTTGTATTTATTTGTATAGTTAGTCATTTAATTTAGTACCTAGTGTAAATTATTGCATAATATTTTACTAATGTATGTACAAATGACCTATTTATAAACAAAATTCTTAGGCTACAGTGTACCTGGTAAGTATCGGCCATGGCAGCCGGCACTTGCTGTGGCTGAGCCTGTATGAGCGCGGCTAAGACGGCCATGTTGTTGGGCGAGCGCACGTTGGACAGCTCGTTGTAGATTGTGTGCGTCACCACGCTGCGCAAGAGTGGAGGGCTATCTGATACCATCTCTCTGGAAGAGAAGACAAAAGTTAGTATTGATATTCTTCCTCTTTTCGTGTAGACTGACTTCCCACTCAACTGTTCGACCAATATGCAACCTGCAGAGCTATTCACACTCGTTCGATTCTCAAGGGTCGTTGGCACCTAAAAAAAAACAGGCTAACCGCGAGTCGTACTCGCCCAATATGGGCTCTATCTTTTTTTATTTGCCATGATAGAGGACATAGTAATACGGATTCTGTCAACCAGCTACCTATTAAAGTTGGAACGGTTTGCACCCTATGTGTTCGGAACCCTAAAAAGGATAGTCATTACCTGAGA